>OX451347.1:42955466-43483861 GCA_949629155.1 Myopa testacea | reverse complement strand
CCGATCTTCAAATACAAATTTTTGTTTTGTTTAGGGACAAACGTTGCCGACGTTTATTCAACCGTCGAAACGCGTGCCAGTCTTTTTAATTTTAGTTTGTTTAGTTCCATCTTGGATTGTTATGGTTGTCTAGCTTACGTTAACCAAATTTAAAGATCAAAACGTATCCACCTATTCTATGTGAGCTGCGTCACTTTATAATTAGTTATCACCTTTATATAGATATTTGAAAAGCATCCAAAATTCCTTGAATCGAAAATATATCCGATCGATATTGAATCGGACGCAAATGGACTTAATAAGTAAAGGCATGGTAAATGGCAAGTAGATGTAATAGCTTTGTATTACATTTTTTATGTACTTTGCAGAAATGGAGTAAGTATATGTACATACATACATACATATCTGTCTCTCGGTCTGTTAAATCACTCAATGGAAACAACTCATGTCATGTAAAAAGGCAAATAAAGTCGTATTGATATTTTATAAAAATTTAAAAGAAAATATCTTTTGAAGCCCAGTACAGGCTATGCCAATCATTAAATTGAGTTTGTGGTTTCCAAACACGCAGTTTCCAAATATTTAATATATTTATTATTATGTTATATTTATTAAATGTTAAACATGTGTATGAAGAAAATAATAGTAACCCTCTCAACTGTCAACTGTCACGAGATTAGATTATTTGAGATATTCTACACCGATTCTGTTAAGGAACAGATATATTGTATGTATGTACATATGTACAATATAAATTCAATGTATACTGTGTTTAGGCTGATAGTAAAATTGATCTATTGACGTGGCTAGTTGATTTGGATTTAATTAAAATTTCAAATTTTGCAACTATCTTCAAAGTCGATCTGTCAAAACCTGTTAAAACGGTATTTTATCAGATCCCTGATGCGGGTTATGACGTGTTTAGATGCCTGCATAAGATTACACAGCCATAACCGTTCAATCAAACCAATTTGAAGCTTCCTATCGCTGTGAGACAATCGCTAGATAACACTTAATATCATAATTACTCCAGAAAATGATATATAAACAATGCGCCAAGAAATGTGGACATTAGTTGTTTTGGTTTCTTATACCATCCACTGCTGCTACGGTAGGAATTCAAATTGTCACTCTGTATTGTTATATATTATATTGTAATTTCGCTTATTTCTTTGTCTTATAGTAAAATGCTACGAATTATTGTATTATTCGCCATCGCCGCCACGTTGGCAAACGCTGCTCTGGTGAGGATCCCTCTGCATAGACACGAAAACTTTGTAAAGACGCACAAAGATGTTGCCGGAGAATTGCTTGTGTTGCACAGCAAATATGGAGTCCCGACAACTAGGCAACATAAAGGCGAAGTCCTTTCCAACACCTTGAACATGGAGTACTACGGCAATATCACCATCGGCACACCTCCACAAGATTTTGTCGTCCTCTTCGATTCGGGTTCGTCCAACTTATGGGTACCATCCAGCTCCTGTCCAAGCACAAATCAGGCCTGTCTCAGCCACAACAGGTACGACTCGAGCGCCTCGAGCTCATACCAAGCCAACGGTCAGAGCTTTTCGATTGCCTACGGCAGCGGCAGTTTGACTGGCTTCCTGTCCACCGATGATGTCACCGTCAACGGCTACAAAATTACTGGTCAAACCTTCGCCGAAGCCATTAATGAACCAGGAAGTTCATTTGTTTATTCAAACTTCGATGGTATCTTCGGAATGGCCTACAAATCACTTTCTGTCGATGGAGTTACTCCACCCTTTTACAATATGTGGAACCAGGGCTTGTTGGACCGTGATGTCTTCTCCTTTTACCTGGCCCGCAGCGGTTCCTCTGTGCTGGGTGGCGAATTGATTTTCGGTGGTTCCGATAAATCCCTATACACGGGCGAACTGAAATACGTACCAATATCTAGCCAAACCTACTGGCAGTTCACTGTTGACATGGCTTATATGGAAAACACGCTTGCCTGCGTGGGCTGCCAAGCTATTGCTGATACAGGTACCAGTTTGCTGGTTACTCCTCCAGACGCGTACGCCAGTCTAAATTCTCAGATCGGCGCTACCCTCAACGAGTACGATGGCAATTACTACGTGGACTGTTCGACAGTTGACAGTTTGCCCAACCTGACCTTCGTCATTGCTGGAAACAACTTCGACTTGTCTCCCTCCGATTATATTTCTAACGTAGACACGTTTGGCAGCCCACAGTGTATGTCCACTTTCATCACCATGGGAACGCAGCTTTGGATCTTGGGTGATGTCTTCATTGGCAAGTACTACACCGAGTTCGATTTAGGTAACAACCGTATTGGTTTCGCTCCAGTTGCTTGAATTTTTAATATCAATACTATATGTTAACTTACATATGTTGTAAATGCCAAACATTTAAATAAATGCCAAATATTTTATATAAATGCCTGGATGTCTATATACATAAGATGCAGCTAGGAAGGCAAAAAGGTAGGTAGGTTGAAGAGAAATTCTTATAGTACCACAAATTGTCTGTCTTTTTTTGTTGTTCCGTAGAGATGAAAATATATATGTAGGTATGTAGATTGCAATTTTTGGTTTTGGAGCAAGGCAATGATAGCTTCTAAACAAAATAGAAGTTTCCTTTAGTAGGTTTTTAGATCTTCCGTTGTAGAGTAGAGTCCGTTAGTCTACTATAAAGACTCATTGATTTAGATGACAATGCAATTTTATTCCAAGTCTTGAAGTTACATACTATTAATTCGTAAATAACAAGGGTATTAAAATCAAAGCAAATATAAGCTGTGTAAATTTAAAGGTTATCTTCAAATCAGTTTCAAGTGATGATACTTTAATATCAATCAGCTTCTCAGGAATGATAACGAAATGTGCCTGAACAGAATTACTTGCATTGCGTTGGCCATGCTGCGCACCAAGTACAATACTTATTTGCCGACGTCACCGCGGAACAGTTGTCAAACTATTTAGACGATAGCTTCTACGGATTCATTTCCATAGGAGTCATTCCTTGCGCTCTTCGATACTGGCTGCTCCAACTTGTGGGTTCCATCGAGTTGCGAGTCGAGTAGCGCCTCGGATAATGCATGTCAAAACCACAACCAGCACAATGCTAACGCCTCATTCACTGCTGTGTCGAATGGGGAAAGTTTTTCGATTGCTTATGGCACTGGGAGTTTGACGGGCTCGTTGGCGCAGGACACCGTGGCTATTGGGGAACTCGCCATACAAGGTCAGACCTTCGCTGTTGCCACCGCTGTGGTACCTTCGCTGTGGTACCGCCTTTCTACAACATGTACGCCCAGGGTCTGGTCGAGAACAATGTTTTCTCCTTTTATTCGGCGCGCGGCGGCACCCCCTCGAATGGCGGAGAACTGATTTTAGGAGCCTCTGATCCCTCGCATTATACTGGATCATTGAGCTATGTGCCTGTCTCAAAAAAAGGTTAGTGGAAATTTGAGATGCATTCCGCCAAGATTAATGGCCGCTACATGTGCAGAGGGTGCCAGGCCATCGCTGACACCGGTACCAGTCTTATTGCTGTTCCATGGTACATCTATCATCCGCTACAGAGAGCCATTGGCGCCATCAATCTTGGTGGTGAATATTTTGTTGATTGCAATTCAGTGAACAAGCTACCAGCTTTGACCTTCACCATTGGTGGCAAGCCATTCACCTTGACAGCCCACAATTATATCGTTCAAGTAGATAACGAGGGTGAGCTTTTCTGTCTGTCCGGCTTTCAGACGATCGGTACAAACTTCTGGATCCTGGGCGATATCTTCATTGGAAAGTACTACACTGCGTTCGATATGACTAACAATCAAATTGGATTTGCTCCAGCTATTTAGGGCTCCAACGAAATTCCTTGTTATCCATTAAATACTGATGAGTAATAAAATTTACTGTAAAGCATTCTAAAAAAGTGATTAATTTTTTTACTTGTAAACATCGACGATAATTTAAAATCACGTGGTGAGTTCAATTTGATCGATCAGGTGGAAATATTAAATTGGAATCAAGAATTGTAGATTATATTTTATTAGATACGAGTACGTTTGTTATTTGTTATTAAACAAAAACCTCGAATCTATTTATTCGAGTTGTGATAACTCGACTTATGAGTTTCTTAATGTGTTAACAGGTTGATAGTTATTAGAAATATATGTATAGTATATCAGATAAGACCAGGGCCACCCTAAACACAGGGCCCTTTTAGGGGCGGAAATATTTATTGATGTATACCATTCCAAGTATTTTCTTGATAATTTGACTTCTCGATGATTGCCAAATTTGTATTTGTATTGTTACAATCTTTTATCATATTCAACTCATCAGGAGACTTTAAACGCATATTTTGTATATATTTTTATGTATATATTTTTATGAAGAAATTTGCAAATGATTTTAGTAATAGTACGTTTTTTCCGTCACAGATCTTCTCAAGCGATATTTAGGTAATGTTTGCATTTAATCAATCCAGATGATTGAGGTTTCAATTCCGTTTATTGAGATTTATTTTTACATTTCTGCCTTAACACCTGTGCTCTGCGTTAACATCTTCACAATTTTAACATTTAAACACAAAAGAAATTTATTAACATTAAATACCACATTAAGTTTCGTTTTTCAGTTTCAGTTTTGTGTAGTTTTTTGTGAAAGGCGTGTTGTGAATATCGTCGAATTTCTGCAGAGTAGTTACTTTTTTGAAAATCGCCGAGAACTCGCGTTTTTCGAGTCTTTAAAAGAATCTTTCTGATGGCCCACCCTTTTTTTATGATATATGAGTCGTATATGAGTTATAGAAAAGTTTTAAATAAAAAAAATATTTAATTTTTATTTTTTATGTAGCCGGAGTTTTTAATTTTTACCAAAAAAAATGTGATGGTATAAGTTTAGGCGTGCCATATTAAATCAAAGTTTTGCTGCGTACTCTATCGGAATTGAAAGTGCATCTTTTTAGGTGAATCGATAAACACAACGCTTTCGTAGACTTTAAACCATTTTATAGCAACTTGTATCGTTGGTATGAAACGGAGATAATATCACGCTGGTACCAAATACACGAACCACTTCAAATGCTTCAAATAAAATTGGAATAATAATTTCTGTTATACTACGTTTACGTTGTTAACACTGTTGAGGTTATGATGAATTTAAACTTTAAATTTCAAAGCATTAATTAGATTAATGCCTTTACTCTAGTGATTACACATACGAAAATCAATATTTTTTTCTGACTAGATTAGATCTTTATAAAAATGATGCAAGCTGCGGGAACAGAGCTGATCTTTTTAAAGATAGGTTTTATTCTAAATTTTCTCTTTTATTCATCCTTAAGTTAGTTAGTGTTTTATTATTAAGTTTTTAATATAGTACATTGTTCATAGTCTTAATCTCCGTCTAAGAAAAGTACTATTTATTAGTTTTTAGTCAATTGTACTAAAAACGTATGTACCAACGTATATTTTTATTACTAAAAAATATCACACGTTCAAAGTCTTGTGGTGAGTAGCTAAAATAAATTGTCGTATTGTACTGAAAATGACCTCGCTGCAAGATGAAAAATGGTTTATGTTTATGGTAGTTCTTTGCGGTGACTCAGTAGGTCAGAGTCGCTGCTAACGTTGAAAAATCGATGTCGAAAAACTAAAAAAACACGTTTTAAAAAAGCGTAGTCCGTTTTTGATAACATTGATGATTTGTACATATGTATGTGCTAATTAAAAAATCTAAGGCCAAAACAAGAAATAAGTGCAACAGGCAATTGATTTACCGCTAGAAAACACTAAAAAGCGTTCGATTTTGTTGCGCAGAAATGCGTTAGAGACGCTACGAGTAACACGAGAAGTACGAGAAAACATCACTGGCAGAAAATACCGAATGCGGAAAAAAGTTTTCCCATTCAATTTGGAAAACGATTTTCCGCAATTTGTGTGCGTCTTTAGTTGTTGTAATTGAATTTCATTTGTGCGTGGCATGGTATAAAATGTCACCTCACCATCTTCCCTGAAGAACTGACACACACACACACTCACAGACACTCATTTATACACATGTCGCCATAAAGTGTATGGCGACTCGACTTTCTTAACTGCCTTCAAATGCTTTCTTCTCATTCTATTCTTTTCTAATCTTGTCTGCTTTGATTTCTTCCTTTTTCTGTTGTTGTCTGCAAAAGCAGTGTACATTTTTTTCAATAACCTAAAAACTTTAGCGGTTTCATTTTTCTATACTTTTTCTTATTATCTACATACAATCGTACATGTGTTTATGATCAAAGCAGGCAGTCGAAGATTAAATCAGTTAAAACGTAAAAAATAAATAATTGATATACACTCTCACACTATTCGACATTGGTTTCTATTTCAATTTTTCTGATAAATTTATTGATTATATGGTCTACTCTATACAATAAAAATTGGACAGAATTGCGATAACATTTTGTTAATATTTTTTTGTAATCGCACCAGAATTTATCAAAATTTTTTAAAGTTAAGTACAAACTAACGCAGGTAAAGTACAATACAGACGCAGATTCTGGGTGTCTGTACAATTGTTATGATGTAGTGGTGCTTTGGTGGTGGAACCGGGCCATAATGTATCAATTTCCAAGCAAAATTGTTCTTTCTTTATTGATCGATTTTTTAATTTGTAATAATTTGATATTGATATCGCTGAATGATATCGCTCAGTTTCTGGCACTCAAGTGGTTGATTTTTCTACTTTATATTGCACTGGAGTGTTGTTGTACCCTATTTTGGATCATTTCGAGTATTATTTCATTACTTTCTTGAACTTTTCATTAAAATGCCTTAAATTATTCAGCAAAAGAAGTTGTCGCGGGTAAAAATAGGCGACCTATCGACCTGCAAGCCTATTGGACGTATCAAGCATGGGGAATGGCAATGACTTGAATAGATTGTAACCTTTAAGGTCGGTTGCATTATTCTTGTGGCCTATTCTAGTGGACTAGTTCAGTGGGCTATCCTAGTGAACTACATATTTTAGTGGGTCATTCTAGTGGACTATTTTTAGTGGAATACCTGGAATTTCGATGATTGCGGAAACCAGGAAGTGGTTCTGAAGACTATTTTTTAGATCAATTGAATTTTTGTAGAAGTCCTTCACTCTTTGAAATGTTGATCGGTTGCTAACAGTGACTTAAGTGAGACGAATATTAAGTGGCCCATTCGATGGCAAAAAAATCATGATTCGTGTGTGTTGAATTGTGATTAAATTCATTGCATACGTGGAACAAATGCAACACAACCGGCTCAATAAATTCTATATTTTATTTGAATCCTCGTTAAAATTAGGTTTTCCCTTCACTACTCAAAAGCTACACATTTTTCACACACTCACGTGACTGACTTCAGTGGATAGCGGAATCCATCCATTATCATTACCTCGCATCACATCGCTGGGTAACTTCACTGATACTCATTCGGCGTTCGCTGGTAATCTAATTAAAATGCCGTTCCGTCGGACGCACGTTTTTTACATCCCAGTAGAAGTAAAAAAGAGGGATCAGTGGCTAAAACCAACCGCAACAGTTGTGGCAGCAGCTACTACGTCAGCGTTAGTAACCAAAAACCGTAAAAGAAGCGGGACCACCACAAAACCTAAAGAAAAAAAAATTATGTATAAATTTGAACCAACTCTGTTCGTTTTTGGGTAGTTTATTTTGTTGTTGTTGTTTTTTTAAATGCGTCCCATATCAGCGGCATTATTATAGAGATAGCAACAACAACTAAAACAACTTCAATAGTTTCAATAAAATGAATTTGTTGACATTTGAAGTTAAATAAAACGTCACGTTTTTTCAGAGAATTGCCACCCCTCCCACCTCCTACTCAACCAACGCCACTCCTAACCACGCTCTACAACAACGAGATGGATGCACCACATTTAAATGATATTTGGGTGAGGGTGGGAAGATGGTGTACTGGGAGAAAAAAATCGTGTTGAGGTGTTTAAATATATTTTTAGGTGTTGATACTCTAAAGCTGTTGTTGTTGCTGTTGTTGTTGTTTATGTTGTTTCAGTTGCGCCGGTCGATGTTTTTGATGTTGGTTTTATGTTGTTTCAGTGGTTGTTGTTGTTAGTGGACTGTTTAGTTTGTGGGTAACAAAACTCTGGCAACAATTTCGATTTAATCCTTAAATGTTTTTGGTTTCGTTGCGGCGATAGGACTGCCTTCCTTCCTTGATTATTATGTTCATTATTAAGGTACATGTTGTCGATGTTGGTGTTAGTTTTAATGCCAATGTAAACAATTCGAATGGTCTTTTGAAATTGAAAGGAATTTAAATGAACGTATTGTTACTGAGTTCAATAAAAGTGTTAAATATTCAGACAAAAATACCGAAATCACCGAAATATATAATAATGAATAATTGATATAGGATTTTAGAAAAATTCTGCTATTACTCGTTTATAAGTATAAAAAACTCTACGTAGGCAATCAAAGCAAAAAGTATATCATTAAAAAAAGGGAAAATAAAATAAGAACCAAAAATCTTTTGTCCCAAATTTCATTCTAAACGAAAACGTGATGAGATTTGTTTACGCCAAAGCAAACCGCTCGCCAGGCTGCCTCTCCTGATCGTCCGAAGCCGTGTGCTCTCGGAGCGCGGACTTCGGCCGCTCAGGAGAGGCAAGCTTAAAGCTTGACTGCGAGCTCTTCGGCTCCAGCCTTGGTGGTCGGAGTCGACGACTTCACTGTTTTCTGACTTTTTGGCCGTGAACCACGCAGTGCGCAGGCAAAAACTTAACATCGTAAAACTTATATTTAGCAAGCAAACACTATTGTAATTTGTATTTTAATAAGTGATAAAATAAAACCTAAAACAAACCGAACTCACAAAGTGACCTTTCCAACTAAACATTTGGTCCAAGACGAGCCGGATCGAGCTCCAACCTCTACTCATCGACATCGTCGCCCTTTTTTGAAAAGGTAAGTTGTGTAATTTCAAGTAATTTGTAAGGTTTATATGAATTAAAGTGCAAATTTTAAATATTTTTGAATAAACTGTACCCCCATCAAACGGGCGAACAAATATATATATACGCAGCACGTATATATACACTTATGTACTTCCGTGTACACTTGAAATTAACGGGAAAATTAATTTCAGTGTGACGGTGCTCCAAAAGTTGGATATAAGTATATAAGTGCCCTTGAACCCGGTTATATACTTGTATTGACCGGCACGTATTGCAATTATTTATTCTTCGACGAATACATAATTGCAGCTCGCTCTCGCTTTGTTTTGCGCTCATCACTTAAAAACTAAAAAACCACCACCTTTTGCTGGCTGGTTTGGTTTTCGTGCTCACCTTTGACACGCTCGCAGCTTACGCTCTCCTGCGCGGTTCACTTAGAAACCAAAAAACCACCACCTTTTGCTGGTTTGTTTGGTTTACGTGCTCTCACATAGACACGCTCTCATCTTGCAGCCAAGCAAGCGGCACGTTTTTTTTCCTTCTTTTGTGCCAAGAAAATCAACAATTCTTGCACAGTGGGCGAAAAATATAAAACCATAATAAAAAATTCTTGTTACCTAAAACTATTAAGGTGTTTTATTTCTTTATTAGCCCATCTGTCTAAGCTATTTTAGCCCCGGTATTCTTTTGCACCAACGAAAATCGATTTCATATCGCGTATTCCTTTGCTAAATTTTTATTAACCCTAACCCACATAGAATGGAGCGGCTTAGCTCTTTTATACGTCTCGCGGACGATTTGGTAGAATTCGGCGCGCACATTTTGGCCAGTTCACCGGAATCGCAAACGTTGGATACCCTAGAGTTGGACGTTACGGAGCTAAACTCGCAGTGGTCCGTCATCAAGTCCGCGTATAGCAACCTTCTCGAACAAATGCAGACGGACGAGAAGATGGCAAAACATCTAAAAAGCGTTAAGGAAAAGCATTTCAAAGCGTACGATAATTACAAGCGATGCGTGGGATTGATCAAAATGCAAGTCAACTCAATGATACAGACCACCGCGCCGCGGCGCTCTATGGAAACGGCAGAGTTGCCGTCCACCGGGTACAATATTAGCTTGCCTCCATGCGATACCGACATTTTTAAAGGCGACTATCTGACCTGGCCCTCCTTTCGCGACATGTTCGCCGCCCTATATATAAAGAATACGCGTCTCACCCCGGTTGAAAAGTTATTTCACTTGAATCAAAAGACAAAGGGAGAAGCCAAGGAAATTGTACAAAAGTCTCCTTTGACGAATGAAGGATTCGCGCAAGCATGGAAAAATCTGTCGGATAGATATGAAAATAAACGCGTCCTCGTTAACACACTGCTGAAAAATCTCTTTGGTCTCGCGACGATTACTCGGGAAACCGGTCACGAAATCAAAAATCTACAGCGGGAAATTAACAATATTCTCGCCGCGTTGGCGCTCCAAGGCGTCGACACGTCACACTGGGACGCGATTATAGTTTTTCTGTGCTCTACTCGGCTTCCGGAAGCCACCCTGTCGCTTTGGGAACAATCAATCTCAAATAAATTTGAAATTCCAAAATGGTCCGACCTCGACGCGTTCCTGACACATCGGTTTCAAACGCTGGAAACAGTGCAAGATATAAAAGGCGCGTCCGCAAGCAAGACTCGCGCGTCACCCGCTCAACAGCAGGTGGCCCCCTCGACAAAACGCGTCAACACATTCCAGTTGAAGGTTGCGTCGACAATATGTCAGCTGTGCTCAGAGCAACACATAATTCGAGTCTGTCCGCAATTTTTGGAAATGACTTCCGGTAAACGTCTAGAGGTAGTTAAAAAGTTGCGTCTTTGTCTAAATTGTCTCGCGCAAGCGCATCAGATACAACGATGCCCCAGCAAATACAACTGCGCGACATGTCATGCGCGACATCATACGCTGCTGCATCGCGATCAAGCGCAGAACCGACCCTTAACGAATTCAGCGTCGCGTCCGTCCACTAAGCAACCAAAGTCTGCGACAAGTAGAAACGCTGCATTGCAACCCAATCAGCCCCGTAACAACCCACTTAACGCGCGAGCACCCCCCTTTACAGGGCCCTCCACGTCGGCCAACGCCGCTCAAATTAATCAACAACAAATACAGTCCACTGATCGAAATCAGTCAGATAATCATCAAGTTTGTTTCGCTGCCGCACCGAAGCCAGTTCTGTTAGGAACCGCTACGGTCACTATATTCCACGACGGTACTTGCTATGCCGCTCGTGCCCTCATCGATCCAGGATCCGAAGTATCCTTCATCTCTGACCACGTTCAGAAGATGCTCAAAATCCCCATGCGGCCAGTGAAAGCAACGGTTTCTGGCCTCAACGAAACCATTTCTGCAAAGGTTTCAAAATCTTGTGAGTTTATGCTCAAGTCGCCACGCGACCCCTCTTTTCAGATTCATGCCACAGCGCTAGTGCTGTCGCAAATCACGGGCAGACTGCCCGCCCACTCGTTCGATAGCGCGCTGCTTCGCAGCCTCCCTCGTAACATCGAGCTCGCAGACGTCAACTTTGTCAAAAGTCAGCAAGTTGACGTTCTCATTGGAGCCGATCTCTTCCCGGCGATCATACTTGACGGTATTCGCCGCAATGTGTTAGGTTCACTTCTAGCACAACAGACTGTGTTCGGCTGGATAATCACCGGACCAGTCCCCCTGCTACAATCAGATAGCCCCGACATAAGGGTGGCCTTCTTCAATGAAGTCACCATCGAACAACAGTTCGAACGTTTTTGGGTGGTGGAGGAACTTCCCAAAACTCGTCACTTATCCCCCTCCGAAAAGTTTTGCGAAGAGAATTTCGTAAAAACAACTCGTAGGAGCCCTGACGGCCGCTACATCGTTACGTTGCCATTCAAAAGTGAAGCCGTAAGCCAAAACTCGTTAGGATATTCACGGCACATCGCCCAGCAACAATACCTTCGCTCAGAAGCAAGGTTACTCAAAAATACTGACTTCAAAAGGCAATATGACGATGTAGTTCAAGAATATCTTGATTTAGGTCATCTGACGGCCGTAGCGCCCCCACAACCCGATGCTGAGCACTATTATTTGCCACATCATGCGGTTATAAAACCGGATAGCACGTCTACCAAGGTCAGAGTCGTGTTCAATGCATCCTGCCCCACCACAAGTGGGCTCAGTCTCAACGATGTGTTACACGCAGGCCCTGTTCTACAAGCCGACTTAACATTCTTAATGTTAAGATGGCGCCTTTTTCGGTATGTTTTTAGCGGTGACATTCAGAAAATGTACCGCCAGATCCTCGTCGACCCGAAACATACCCCCTACCAACGAATTCTATTCCGAGATTCGAATAGCTCCCAAGTTAGGGACTATGAGTTACGAACGGTAACATTTGGCGTGAACTGCGCCCCCTTTTTAGCAATTCGCACTCTTCTTCAACTAGCGGAAGACACACAACAACAGTTTCCGCTTGCGGCCCACATCCTGCGACATTCGATGTACGTTGATGACGTGTTGGCTGGTTCTCACAACCTTGCCATGGCCACTCAAATGCGCGATGAACTGTCAGAGGCGTTGAATACGGCAGGCTTCTGTCTCCGGAAATGGACAGCCAACGACAAACACATTTTGGACGACTTGCCTGGATCCCAGTTGCTCAACGCGGAGTTCCTGAAGTTCGAGGACAACAGCACCGCAAAGATGCTCGGTATTCGTTGGAATGCCGCCAACGATGACTTTTATTTCGACACACAGGCGATCGACATACAGCCAACGCACACCAAAAGACAAGTGCTGTCTCTCATCGCGAAGTTGTTCGATCCAGCCGGTTGGTTGGCACCCATCATCGTTGCCGCGAAAATGCTGATCCAACAAGTCTGGCTAGACAAGATTGACTGGGATGACCAACTTCCCGCACTGACGCAGCAAACATGGTTGAGTTTCCTCCGAAATTACCATCATATAGCCACGATTCGAATTCCTAGGTGGATTCGGTTCACCCCCGACTGCACAGTGGATCTTCACGACTTTTCGGACGCTTCCGAAAAAGCTTACGCCGGAGTCATCTACGCCCGTGTCCAAATCGGCGACACAGTTCATGTATCGCTACTGTACTCCAAAACAAGAGTAGCGCCCATTAAGACGATATCGCTGCCTCGACTCGAACTCTGCGGAGCTACACTCGTCGCAGACATGCTCGACGCCCTAGTACCCAATCTGCACTATCGTCCCGAGAATGTCTTCTGTTGGACAGACTCGACGATTGTACTTGCGTGGCTAAAGAAGCCTCCTTGCGTCTGGGCCACCTTCGTGGCGAATCGCGTTGCCAAAATCATTGAAAGAGCACCACACACTCAATGGTTTCACGTGGACTCGCACGACAATCCAGCAGACTTAGCGAGCCGCGGTGCCACGCCCCAAGAATTAGCTGAGAGCACCCTCTGGTGGAATGGTCCACCTTGGCTCATCCACGACAAGAATCGTTGGCCCGAGCTTCGAACAGCTTCGGAGTTTGCTACCGCACTTGAAGAAAAGCCTGTAAAGGCTCTTCACACTTACTTCCGACCAGACGAAGACCCACTTGACAGGTTTTCCTCTCTCCCGAGAGCCCTACGCGTGTACTCGTACGTACAACGGTTTATAAATAACACGCGCCGTAATCGGAACCCTCTATATGCTACTTTGCGACTCTCAGCGACAGAGATTCGAGACACCAAACGCCGTCTCACAATCATCTGTCAAAAGACACATTTCCCCGACGAATATTACGCGCTCGAAAGCGGGCAACCAGTGAGCTCGAAAAGTCGTTTACTTTCGCTCAATCCCTTTCTTCATGAAGACAAAACAATGCGCCTTGGCGGGCGGCTATCTTCATGCCCGAATCTGCCATTCGATGAACGCCACCCAATAATCATGCCGTACGACTGTCAGTTGTCTCGGCTACTTGTTCTTTTTATTCACCAGATCTCGCTTCACGGTGGTAACCAGCTGATGCTTCGATTACTTCGGACCCAACACTGGATTCCGCGGGTAAAAAACCTAATCAAGACAACGATCCACCACTGCAAGCCGTGCATCTTGCATAGGAAGCAACAAAGAACACAGATTATGGCGGCATTGCCAGAGGAACGCACGACTTTCTCCCGCCCCTTTGCTAACACCGGAGTCGATTTTGCGGGCCCTTTCGACATCAAGAATTACACCGGCCGGGCATGCTTAATAACGAAAGGCTACACGTGCATCTTTGTCTGTTTTGCGACCAAAGCAATTCATTTAGAGGCTGTCAGTGATCTGACCACGGCCGCTTTCCTTGCGGCCTTCTCACACTTTGCAGCGCGCCGAGGCTGCCCCGCAAAGGTGTACTCGGATAACGGCACAAACTTCGTCGGCGCCTCAAAAGAACTCAAACAAGAATTTAAGCAATTCATGGTTCGGACCCGCGATCTCATCGAGACCCAACATTCGCACCAGAACGTTGAATGGCACTTCATCCCCCCTGGGGCTCCTCATATGGGAGGACTCTGGGAGGCCGGTGTTAAAAGCCTGAAAACGCATCTCCGCAAAGTCGCCCCAACGTCCAAATTTACATTTGAAGAGTTTTCAACTCTCATGAGCAAAATTGAAGCGTGCCTCAATTCTCGCTCGCTTCATCCTCAATCCGAGGATCCCAACGTTATGGAGGCAATAACTCCTGGCCACTTCCTAGTAGGCGGCCCTCTGCTCGCTCCTGCCGAGCCCGAAAACCTCGACAATCCGCTCTCCATTCTCAATCGATGGAGACGTGTCCAGGCCCTCGCCCAGCATTTCTGTCACCGGTGGAAAACGGAATATTTGCATGAGCTTGCGCGTCGCACAAAGTGGAAGACTCCGCAACTCAACCTACAACCCAACGACCTGGTGGTTGTCCGTGACGACAACCTTCCTTCCACGTCCTGGCGGCTGGGCCGCATCATCAAGGTGTACAAGGGTCAGGATGCACGAGTCCGTGTGGCCGATGTCCGAACGGCTAACGGCCAGCTCACTCGTTCCATTTCCAAATTAGTATCCTTAACTTGTATGTCTCGAGTGGTTATTAATGCGTTTTTTCTCCACAGATCTGAGCTGACACGCATCTGCCGCCAAGGCGCCCGTTATCGACAAGGCCGCATGATGGCGCCGCCAGCCGCTGTACTATCGGCGCCCCCAAATACCGGTCCCGGATCCGAGATGCCGCATTGCGATGAGCAGCCCCACGAGGAAGATGTGCTCGATCTGAGCGCCTCTTACACGTCAGACGAAGACGGCGCGGCTCAACCGAGCTCATCAGAGCCTCGTCCAGAGGAGGCTCCCGGACGATCGTCTCCACCGGCGATCGCCGGCCCAGCGCGGTGTCCACAACCGCAGCCTGCACGGCATTTGATGGCACGAAGCTTGCCCCGAATCCTGGCAGGACGCCACGGCTGCATAGACTGCCGGTCGTGCCCCCACGCCACCCAACGCTGCACCAGCACGCGCCGCTGCACGGACTGTGGCGAGGCCCATCACAGCACCCTGCACCATTAGGAGCCTGATCCACCCCAGGGCTGAGGGTCGGGGAGCTTTGCAGTCCTGCAAGGCGGGCGGGATGTTTACGCCAAAGCAAACCGCTCGCCAGGCTGCCTCTCCTGATCGTCCGAAGCCGTGTGATCTCGGAGCGCGGACTTCGGCCGCTCAGGAGAGGCAAGCTTAAAGCTTGACTGCGAGCTCTTCGGCTCCAGCCTTGGTGGTCGGAGTCGACGACTTCACTGTTTTCTGACTTTTTGGCCGTGAACCACGCAGTGCGCAGGCAAAAACTTAACATCGTAAAACTTATATTTAGCAAGCAAACACTATTGTAATTTGTATTTTAATAAGTGATAAAATAAAACCTAAAACAAACCGAACTCACAAAGTGACCTTTCCAATTAAACAAGATTTTTAACATGATGACACTCTTCTGATGACAGGCAATCAAGCAACACTGCCACATCATGCAGAGAGCAGTGTTGGCATGACATGCATGGGAGCCAAATGTTTACAACGGCTTTGATTGCCGTAAAAGCGGTGAATAATAAACGGTGAATAAGAAACGAATTCCAGAAGCAGAGAAGAAGTAAAAAAGGATCATCAGAACCGAAACAAAGAAACTAAAATGCGAAACGCCAGTAAAAATCGAATTCACAGGCAACACTGAATACACCACCAAACAGTTGGTGAAATTATTCTAATCAAATCCATTCGGTTTTTCTTTATTTGCCAGTTTTGTGAGGCTAAAAGATTTTAAAACGATTTCTATTTTTGCAGTTTTTATTTTTTTGGATTTCCGCGTAGAAACCAATAAAAATTTGCATAATACGAAAATAATATTTTATGCAGCTCTTCAGCGTGGCTGTTTTATAGCCACAATGTGATCAAATCGAGTCTACTGAAGCTCGTGTGAAACCTCAAAAAATGAGCGAAGGAACGAAAGCCTAAAATAATAACCACGCAGTGATAATGGCTGAAAAGTTGTAATATATGCAAAGAAAGGCAGACAGACAGGAGTCTAAAATAGAGAGAAGACTAAACCAACAGGGTTTTACACACACACATACACGAATCACATCCACACACACACTTAAACCCCCATTTAAATAAGGTTATTTTTATAGCCAGATGGTGCAAAAAGTTGTTCATCCCATTTTTGGGAGCACTCAAGCTGTGGACAGGTGAGTGTTTCGTACGAGTGCCGGAGAAGCAAAATGATGATCGACTGTTCAACGTATTCTGAATGGAAACTATAGCATCATCTTGGATTTGAGCACTGACATTAGAGGCATCTGACATCTCCAATTCCTTTTTTAAAATTGTTTTTTAATTTAATTTTATTTTTAAAAATGAAGATAGTAGATAAGTTTGATGGAAAGAGGAAACATAAAAAAATAAAAATTAAAAAAATATTATTAAGTGTGGAAAATCACCGGAATACTAGAACAAATGATTTCCAATACAGTAGACGCTCGCAAATTTGAACCGCTTTGTTTTTGAGGCAATTCTAATTTCTGAATTATTCTAATTTCTGGACGTTTTTTTCATATAAAAAATAAAGAATTGAGTAAATTTACTTTCAAAAACTAAAATAAAACACTTAAATTTTTTTTAATTCAATTTTATTTGATAAAAACAAGAAAACAAAACGTAACAATTCAGTCCAATACATTAAATGTATTTTTTTAAATTAAAAAATTTAATATAAAAAAAAAACGCTCAGAAATTAGAATTAAATTCGAATTTCAGAGCGTTTAATGTATTGCAAACACTGATTCTAATTTCTGGAAGTTCGAATTACTGAAGGCCCTAATTTGTGAGCGTCTACTGTATACATTAAAATTATAAGGTACTCATTAAAATTACATTTAGTAAGAGTTAAAAGGGGTCGCAAGAGATTTCTTCTTCTCCTTCTCCTTGTCCATTTTTTTCTCTCTTGATTTTTTCTCCCCTCAAATGTCATGAAGGCTACGAGTAATTTCGGTTCTTTATACATCC
Organism: Myopa testacea; assembly: GCA_949629155.1. Classification (NCBI taxonomy): domain Eukaryota; kingdom Metazoa; phylum Arthropoda; class Insecta; order Diptera; family Conopidae; genus Myopa; species Myopa testacea. The sequence continues at coordinate 43,466,372 of OX451347.1, read as the reverse complement.
ATGAACTTCTAACCTTCTAAGACAGATGGTAGTAAGTCCTTGGAAAAAATCTGCGTAATTAGGCAAGCCATTAGTAAGGATCTTTTGTAAGTTTGGGAGAATAAATAATGCCAAAGCCAGCTTTTGATGGCAGTGTGAATGCTGACAAAAAAGCACAAGATGTTGAAGGAGAATAGAGAGGACATGAGAGGTGTCTCAGTGACCTGGGATAAAGTAAAACAAATTGTTCCACTTTATATGGTGTTTTTTCTGGGCTCGATGTAGTTTGGGCCAAGACTCAGTTTTTTCCCGATTTTCATTACATTTTTGTGTGTCAGCGGAGGCGTTCGTTGGAAAAAGAAACCTTTCAAAGCTAAATTTATGAAAAGATTAAAAAAATATATTATATTTTAAAAAGCACGCCATCAATTTTCAAATAAAGGGTTTTCCAATAAGAGGTGTAATTTTGATATTCAAAGAAAAATGAAATTTTTTGAGATAAATTATCGCATGTTTATTTCGTAATAAAGAGGAAGGTATGCCGTTAAGAATGAAAAACAACATCAGCCAAATGGCCACCACGACCACGCTTACAGGACCATAGCTATTCAAAATTACACCTCGTATTGGAAAACCCTTTATTATCATTTTTTCCTCAAATAACGGTCAAAGCTACGAAAAACCAACCAAAGAAAAAAGTTACTCAAAATACTTTTCAAGATTTCATTTCCTTTCAAGTTTTTGAAAAAGTTTCTGTTTTTCATTTCTCGTTGTAGTTGCTGCTGCTTTTGTTCCAGAATTGTTGTTGTTGCTGTTGTTGCTGGCGGCCATTATTCAAAATTACTTACGTAGGATTTGCAGCGTCATTATCGCTTAACATTCACTGGACGCGTTGAGTGAGTCGCTTTTCTTTTTGCCCACGTCGTCGGTGCCACGTCGGATCGGTCCATTTTCAGGAATACAACCGTGGAAGAAGCTTAAGCAAAATAGTGCAAAAAATACCAAACAATCATCCAAATAAAAGAGTAGGAATCCAAGAGAAAAAAATAAACCCGAGTATAAAATGCAAAATAATTCAGTCACCCAACCGTTCAGGCAGCTCGGAAAAAGCAGATTTATGCGCTCTCGTTGGAAAACTCATTTGCCACAAGTTCGTGCATGCAAAAAAGAGGACAAAAAAGATGTCTTTCATTCCGTGGAACTGAGGTACGTTTACACACGCGGAGTTCCGTCCTTCAGCTACGAGTATTCATGCGTGGGCGGGGTGGGCGCTTGGATAGTAGTTCCAACTCAACAGGGTTGGAATGACTCGAGCGAACATTTTTCGAGATGTGTTTTTTAACACATTTCTTTTTATGCTGCTATGATTTTCGGACACCGATTTGGACGATGAAAAACGCACCGGACTGCTTTCCAACGTGCTTTCCAACTTTAATCGTCTTTGCGATCGTCAACCACAGCTACTACAACAACAACAACAACAGTAGCATCACAGCATCAACTTTATAGATAGAGTTCCAGCGTGCACTATAAGCGACTATATGTTGTTGTTGTTTTACTACCTTCTTTCCAATGAATGCAAGATTTTAAGTGGAATCGAATTAAGCTACATTTGGCGACATTTTGAATATTTTGTAGCACAAGGATTCGTATTCGCACGAATGGTTCGTAGTTATTCATTGGAAAGAAAACGTTGTTTCGTGCAATCTATTAAAAAACAAGATGTGAGCTTCAATTGCCACAAACTCAATGCATATCTGTGTAAATACTATAACATGGTCTGTTTCTCTGGTCCATGAGTGGACTCTAAACAAGAGCAGAGCTGAGGATCAGACATTTAGTCCGAGAATAAATACTTTGGTTTGGTTGTTTTTTCCCAAATGGAGGCGGTTTATTTTGTGCTGAAATTATTAAGCACAAAAGATCGTATTAAGAGAGAAACAAGTTAATTAAATATTTATGCAGTCTCTATTTGTGTTGGACGGACGGGAGAACACCCTCTGTTGAGTGAAAAATGAAACGACATTAAACACAAACAGTTTGAGCATCCATTTCTTTGCATAGATTTGTGCTGGTAGTTTTGTTGTTGCTGGTGTTGTTGTTGTGGTTGTAAATCTGCTGGGGAATAATACATTACAAGTCAACACATATACATGTACATATATGTATATGTATGTATATCATCCACCTTTAATTTATTATATTTTTGCTTTTTTATTCATTTTTAGTCATTCGTTTATAATCATTCGCTTGTTTAACATTCGCTTGAAATCGTTATTGTTTGTTTTCATGTCGTTATTGTTGTTGTTGTGATTATTGTTGTTGGTCCGAAATTAATTGCTAAAATAATTAACTTGGCCTGCGGCCGGATTTCATAAAAATCGTATGAAATCAATGCTTGATATGATGTTTATATTGTATCCACCTCAATTGTGTTACTGTTTTTATACCCTACACCTTAAGGTTAAGGGTATATTCACTTTGTTACGAAATGTGTAACGCATAGAACTAGAGACGATAGGTATAGAAAAGTATATATATTCTTGATCAGCGTGACCTCCTGAGTCGATTTAGCCATGTCCGTCCGTCTGTCTGTCTGTCTGTCTGTCTGTCTGTCTGTCTGTCTGTCTGTCTGTCTGTTGAAATCACGATCACAGGAGAACCGGTGAAGATATCGTGATGAAATTTTACAGAAATATTCTTTCTTAGGGTGTGCAGGTTGGTATTGAAAATGGGCAAAATCGGTCCACGACCACGCCTATTTTTTAGTAAAAATATGATATCAGCCGTTGTTTTTCAGTTATGACAACAAAATTTCATTTCTGGGTATAGATTAACTTCATCCGTTTATATGCCAAATATGGGCGTGATCCGCCCACTTTTTGGTTGTACAGGCAAAAGAGGGTCTTAAATGGTTATATTGTTAAATATGTAATCTTCCTGAATCAAACTTTACGTAACAACTTATTTTCTAATAAAACATTATTACAGCAAAACTGGGCACGGTCCGCCCACTTTTACACTGCTTATACAGCATAGCTCATGAAAACAAATTTATTACCACGAAAAAAAGCTGAAATTTGAGCGACCACGCCTACTATTTGTACCCGTCTGTCATTAAATGTGATTATAAGATAGCTTTCCTTATAACCACATATTTCTTCTAGTTTTTAAGATATGACAATAAAATTTCAATATCGAGCGACATTATTATATTTTGCGTTGCAGAATATGGGTGTGGCGCGCATACTTTTACATGGTTACATGGCCGAAAGGGTAATATGGCACAATCGTCCTACATAAATCTTTATAAATATAAGTCTGTAATTTTATATTTTATCAATTAATATGCAATTTTGTATAAATATTCTTTGTTCGGATTTATAAACGAGCAAATAAAACGAATATAAGACATATAAATATAGAATCAATTTATAAAAAAATGCATTGGTATAAAACCTTAATTCCTAAAATTCCTACAAATTCCTAAAAACTTTTAGGTGTAGGGTATCTAAGATTCGGCCAGGCCGAATATAGCTTTCTTACTGGTTGTTGTTGTTGTTGTTGCATATCAAACTTGTGGTTAAATTAATTTATTGTACTGATGTGCGCGATATCACTTTAATTAATCGAATCGAATTGAATTGAAGTTTAAGTCTTCGGTAAATGATATTTAAGAGATCTTTAAAATAATTCCTCCTTCAGTCTTCTTCTTAACGCGTTCTTCATAATTTATTGCCGAAATTTCCACCTGTTTGTGTATTTAAATTATTTCCGTAGACCATTTAAACGTAATAATTATCGATTCAAGCTTCTGCAACTTCGAATTTAATTCTGTCATGGTTTGTATCAAACTTGATTTTCGATTCTTCATTTAGTATTGAAATAGAGTGCAACGTATTTAATGGAAGTACATATCTTAACTACATTATGATTAAATAAAGAATAATTTTGCTGTTTTTTACTAAAACTACTCAGGATAAATAAAAGCATTTCCATTATCGTCGGACCTATTTTATTAACAGAAAAACGGGTACGAAATCGGAAATACGTGAACGATCTCTCGAAATATAAAGCTGAATTATTTTCCGAAGTGAGTTAAAGAAAAGTAAACAAAATGTGGCTGTCAGAGTTGTTGGCAGTGTTGCCGTGCTGCATCGTTTAACTTACGGCGACACCACTCAACTGACAGCATGAACAAATATTTCATTTGTCAATCCGAATAAAGGAAAAAAATTAAAATAATTTGACACGGCTTTAAATAGACTTGAGCACTCTCAATGAAAGAGGAATAAAAATTGTTTCACGAGCGAGCTGCAACTTTATCAATAAAAACTTCATTGATATCGAGACACAAACTTAAGTAAGTTGATATAAAAATATTAACACTTTTAATTAGCTTAGATATATCCATCAACAGAATAATAGGAAAAATAAGGAACGAAAGAAGTAGACAGAGATGGAGAGTGAAAGAGAGCAGCGGTAACATAAGCAGCATAAAAACAGCAGGAAGACATCGCAAAGAACAGTAAACAGCTGGCGAATTATGATCTGAAAACATTGGCCAACGGGGTATAGAGGTGGCTCGAAGTTTTTATCTCCCACAAAAACAAAAACAACACCATCACCATCTACACCGTCATCACGAAAACACACACCTTTAATGCTCTCTTAAGAACACTCATTAGCGCTAGTAACTATGTAATTACGCCTAATAATGTGCAAAGTACAGGCGTGTCGTAAAAATGGGGCGACACTAAAATAATCCAGCAACAATGATGGCATTTACACGGTTTTATTTGGACTCCGAAACTACAGTCGAAATAAATGCGAAAAAGAAATACATACAAACACGCCACGATATGTAATTAAACTGGTGGCAACGCCGTGGCGGGTACTCAAGAGTTTCGAGATATAAAAGAAGCTTTACGATCACAAGAAACAGCAACGGCAGTTCCAAGCTAATGTTGTTGTTGTTGTTGTTGCTGTAGCTGTTAATGTTGTTGTTGTTGCTGGTGACATGACGTGCAGACAATAAACACATGTTGCCAGAGTACGAAATCGCTTCTTTTATTGAGTTTTTGTAAAAACTCAGTTTTTTTTTGCAGTTATGCGTAGTAAAGCAAAACGTCTGCAGGCGTCAATCGCACTAATTATGGCCGCAAATGAAGCACGCAGCGCAACCGTGACGCTAGATTGGAATCCTTTGTCAGAGCGGTACTCATATTTCACTGCTGCGACGTGCCCTCGTCGCCCGATTCTTCTGGATGCTGGATGGATGTGATTTCCAGAAGGCGGCCAAAGAATAAACTTTGTTCTTGTCCCTTTCATTTCTTTACTTGAATGAGTTTATTTATCAATTATTAATTAATACTAAGATACAGATAATCTTCAAAACGATCTTCAGAACGATCTTCCGGACGATCTTCAATACAATCTCTATGCGGATCTTCAGGAAGGTCTTCAGAACGATCTTCAAGAAGACATTTAAGACGATTTACTTTATAAAACTTATGTATATAATCAGTGCGTTAATTTTAGTTAACAAATTTGGCCCTTTTTTCCCTACTTATGATGTTAATCTTGAATTAAGCCAAACGATAAAATATAAGCGACACTAAAAAATAATCCCTCAGTTATTTGAACTCCCAATGCATGCACTTATCAAATGTAATTGATTTTTTAAAATGTTTTAATAAATTCATGAAAAAAACGACCTCTTCTAATGAGGCCATTTTTCAATCAAAGAGTTCCTAATGATCCACACCGAATCGCAACAAATCTTCCGATTTATTTTTAAGCAAACAAACATCCCGCTTGATCGGATGCAGATGTTTCTAGACGTACGAGTACAAGGAAAGTATGTTCGCTCAACGTGGTTCATAACGAATATGATGTCATAAATTCAACACTTTCACTGAGCCTATAAAATATCCGTCCATCTTTTTTGTCCGGCTGTCTGTCTATTTGTGTGTCTCCTTCCTCAGCACGTCCTCTTGTCCACTTCTCTATACTTGCCTCTGTATTTGGCTCTTTGTATATGTGACTGTCTGTCTCTCTGTCAGTGTGTTTCTATCTGTTGTTCTTGTAACTCTCTCTGTCTGTCTGTTGGTCTGTCTACTTTTCGGCGTGTATATCTGTCTGTCTTCAGATTGTCAAGAAATTAGCGCACTTTATGTGCGACAAGTGTAAACGACACAAAGGAAAGCTGAAATAATTCTTGCTTTCTCGTTTCTTCTTTCTCTCTCTCTGTCTCTCCTTCCTCCTTTTTCTCTCTCTGTTTAGAGTCCTCCTCGTATTTCGAGATCTTTTAAAACTGTTCCCGGCGAATTAATCTTTTGACATTTTCAACATTTGTTTTTTCGGCTGCTGGCCCAAAGCCAAGAAATCATAAAGCGCCCGTAAAGACGAAGTACGCGTCCGTAGGTACGTCGCAAAGGGAGGGCGGGTGAGGTTCTCCGTCTTCCGCGGCTGAGTCTACGCCAACTTCTGCAAAAGGCAGCATCTTGCCGTAGCGCACGTCTTTCCTCTCGCATAAAATTTCACAGCATCATCAGCAAAACGAAAAACCAATAAGAAAGCTGAAAAAAAGAAAAGAATGGAACTCTAAATGAAATCTTCTCCACTGAATTCTTCGTAGTGAAATTAATGGGTTCATCGAGTGGATTTTGTGCGGCAGAGCGGGCGATTTCGGGCGAGACGCAGGCGGCGAATTGTTTTTATAGCGCAAAAATTAAATAATGACGAAATGCAACATTTTTCAGAGAGAAGAGTTGCATTTGCTGCATGTTGAATGCTGAATTCTTGGCTCGAAATAGACGCGGCGGCATTTTTTGCCGCTATTTCGCTCTTCCCCCCTTCTTCTTCTTCTTATTCGACACACTAGAGAAATCTAACCGTCTAAGCATGGAGTTGAGAGATTATGTTGCATGAAATTATTTACATAGCAATTTCTCAGCGTATTTTGTGTGAAAATAGAATACAATTCAATGAATCTGAGGTGGAAGGAGGAAAGGGGGAGGGGGTAGCATGAATGACTACGATTCATTCTCGTCTTAAATGAAAATGATCGTCTGCGTCTGGTCGAAGCAGAAGAAGTTTCTAATTTATCAAAACGTCTTTATTGCCAAACACGTCTTAATCCTACAGTGTAATTAAATCTTTAAATCTCACTCTATCTTCAGTACACATTTAAAAATAAACATTTATTATAAACTTCTGTCTTCGTCTCTTGTCTTTTTAGATGCTGTTTTTAAAGTTCAAGATTACTCTTTTAGAGAATGTCATTAAAGATCAGAGAGAAAAACCGAAAGAACCACTTCATAAACTGCCACAAGTTTGAATAACTTTTTAATTCCTTATTCCTTATTCCTTAAAGTAGTTACTAATGTAACTTTAACTTGGAAAGTCTTGCCGATCTTCTTCTTTGATTTATGATTTATTGTCCTTAAATCTTTCCTTGAACACGGAAATCTAAAGAGTTTCATATTCATCATAAAATACGAAATATTATTATTCATCTCTTAAATTGCTGGAACAAACTTCGTAGTTTCATCAATCGATTTCTGTTGATACGAAATTCGACAAGGAAAAACAATTATATTGTTGAACCAAAACATTCATCAAGATTCAGAGTCCAGACCAATCCCAATCCAATCCTAATCTTTTATCAAAATATTGTCTCCTTACAAAACCCGCCAGCAAATAAACATCTATTTTTCAGACTCAAGCTAAATAAAAGAAAAGATTACAAATGGAATCCGCAAAAATTAGCACAAATCGTCGGGCAGCGGAATTGAACAGCGGTTGGCGAGGGACGCGAAACTCGGAACAAAGGGTACTATTGACAGCTTTACAAATCAAGAGGATTACAAGAGGATTGCTAAGGATACTTAAAGCAGAATACTCAGTGTTGCGGTTGTTATTGGAGTCATTTTGTTGTTGGAATATTATATACTTTCCTAGATATTACGAGTATTAATTTTTATGATGAACTTAAAAACTAAACAAACTATAATTAAAGGAGAAGGGAAAAATAACCACGGGAACGGTGAACATTTGTAGAGATTTATGCGGCGGGATCACACTGAATAGAACTCGTTAAATATGCAAACTGAAAAAAGAAAAAAGAACTTAAAAAACCCCTCTTTAAAGGGTTTCAAAACAGTGACAGTTGTTGAGCTAATCCGGGGCATGCAGGCGCATTTTCTGGAGTGCATCGGAAACAAATGTGAAAAACCTAGCAAATGTTAGTGTATGGAACCCACCATGTGGTGGTTTTGTTACAACAATGAGAACAAGGAAAACAACAACAACTGTAACACTAACAATAATAATCATAGTCAGAGGTGTCAGCAAGAAGCCAGTAATTACGTGTGCATGAATGGGGTGCATGTGTATTTGTGTAAGTGTGTGTGTTTATTACCATCATGGGTTAAAGCGAGCCCATATTTCAAAACAAAATTTTAATTTCGGTTGGTTTTTTTATTTCATATTGAAAAACTAACTGTTCAATGGACACGCCTCGCCACGCCACGCTACGCTACGTCAACTTCTATTCTTTTGTGTCAAATGTCAACGAACACTTTAGCTAAGGGTTGTTTTGACACCTAAACGCTTGACGCTTCTGATGATGAGCCCTCTGATGGTGGTTGCGACTGCAGTTGAACCCTCTTTTAACTTTTAATCGTTAAAATATTTGAGCATATTTTGAATCACTAATTGGCTACACAGCTTTTACTTTGTTAACCTTAATAATAATCGACATCATCATTGTTTTCTTATGCGTCGCTATACTCACGTGACTTTGTTGCATTTTGAGAATTCAAAGCTTAACCTATTAGAATTATGACATGTTTAAGTCAAGGGCAAATCGCCTGAAGTATGATAAAATTAGGCAAAAATTGAGCCACAATTTAAGAACCTTGGCCCTTGAATGGATTACCAGAAAAACAGAAACATTTAGTCTATAATAGAATTTCGTTTAAGTTTCTTAAAGACTCAAGACATTTCTATTCAAGGTACCAATACTAGAGTACATTCTAAACCCTTCCGTTCTCCTGTCGATTCTGCTCCCCCTCCGTTTCTATTGTATACGCCCGCCGGCCCCTAACATCAAAGTTAAACCACCCGCACCAGTCTTTATTTACACCCAGCTAGCTTCTGTTTTATAGCCTTGCGGTTTTTTTATATGCATTCGCTTTTGGGGGGCCTCGAGTTGTTTGTCTGTGTGTGTGTGTGTGTGTGTGTGTTGTGTGTGTGTGTGTGTGTGTTCAATGAGCTTTGCTTTGTTATCTAAACAATTTTGATATTTTGCGTCTGTGTCATCAAAAGAAAATGAATTAATAGACAAATAATCACAAATCATTAAATCACGAAATCATGAGTTTCTTTTTGTTGGATCAAATTTTCACAGAATGATTTTCAGATATCTTCTTTATGATTTGTGTTTATTTAGGTTGTTTATTGTAGTAGAATCAGCAGTTGTGGTTGTTGTTGTTGCTGTTGTTGTCTCTGATGAAAGGGTTAATTTTTGTGTTCAAATAAGCATTTTATATTCGTGTTGTTTATGTAGTTGAAATTAATTAAATGTTTATACTCGTATGTAGTATTTTTGCTTTTCTGTTCCTATTTCGGAATTTTAGTGCCCCAATCTTCAGAACAATAAAAACACTCTTTAAACAATTACAACGGAACAATTACTTATTTTTTAAGATAAGAAAGAAGGTGAGGTTTAGTAAAGGTTTGACTTATAACACCACCTTTTTAAGCGATTTTCTACTGATTTTAAAGCTTTTTATGCCACTTTAAATAATAAAAAGACTTTAAATGTTGTTACTATTTTATTAGCATTAATTATTTTAGTTTATCTTATCACTAATAATACCATGAACACTCCCAACATTTTAGAATATGCTGTCCAGCTGAATAAGTTTACAGCATCGTTTCCAGGATGTTTTGTTGGCTTTTTTGTAGGCACCGCGGTGGATGGTGAAACACTCGTTGAAAGTGTGGGCTCAGCTGAAGTCGTCGCGATTGTTGTAGGCATCGAGCTGGATGGGGAAGTAGTCGTGGACTCCGATGGACTGCTGTAATTAGCAAAGCCAATCCGTGCGGCTCCTGCATCGAAAAGCGTATAATATTTGGCTAGAAAGGCAGTCCCAAGGACCCAGTTTTCACTGCCCGAGTTCTGTATGGAAACATTGCATAGTGCTGCAGAGCCGTTAGTGGCTTCACCAGGTGGCCACATAATATCCTTAGCATACAAGGTGAAATTCGAGGTGGCAATGGTGAATGTAAATACAGGTGTATTGTCGTCACAGGGCAGCATGTAGGCAGTACTTTCGTTGCCCTGCAGCTGGAGGTACTGCGTCAGCGAGCTAAAGACGACATCAGGTACTGCAACTCCATCGTAACTGAGACTCAACGAAGCGCTCACGTTGTTGCCCAGCGAAGTAGAATTGATGAACAACTCAGAGCAATTGAATAACCAAGTGGAGTAGTTGGCATTATTGGCATATGCGAATTGATCCATTTGCAGGCTGTCGTCAATGCCGCCCAGTAACACTTCGTCCAAACCCGAACTGCTGTTGGACGCTGACTGCAAGTCCAGGGAAAATAGCTGTTGCGTCTGTGGATATTGTGCAATCACATTGTACATGGGCGATGATATATTCAAGTCATTCTGCGGCGTATAACCGAGTCCAAGGACACCGTCTACATTCGTATCAGGTGAATTGGCAAACGAAAGTATGAATGCCTGTCCAGTTATGTTGAGTCCAGCTATGGACATGTCGGCTTTGGCTAAAATTCCACCTCTTACTGGAGAATTGAGATAAGTAATTGAAGAACTCGTCGGAAGCTTATTAGAGTAGACAATCAGATTCGTGGTATTCAAACTCAAGAGCACTGTTAGATTTGACGCCGGCGTACCCACAGAAATATTGGCAACGTACTGCTGTTCACTGTTACTGAGTAACGGTAACGAGTTGCTATCGACCGCTGCAAGAGCGGCAACAGCAACTGCACTCACCGCGAATATGGTGAATATAACGTGGCTCATTATTCCGATGAATAAACTCAACTGCCCGAAAATTCAAATGACAGACTTTTATAACTTCTACATTCTGCTTTGCCTGCATTATCAGTAGAATCTAAGCTACATGGTAAAACCTAAAAAGAAAACGCTGACTTTTTGATAGCACAAATGAACAAAATTAGATTCGAGCCGCGCTCATCAATAACTGCAAATATTCGATATCTGAATTACATTCACCATATTCCAATGCTTTTATATGATTTCTTGTAGAACTGTGTAATTAATCATTATTATTTTCCACTTACGTTTATCGAATTTCGTCATGAGACTAAGCTCCTAAAGGGAAGATAATATTCTTCGAAAAGCATTGCCGCTTGGGGAAATACATATACATATAATATGCAAATGTTTGTATACATGGATATTCTCAGTCCATGCCCGGCGAGCCTGCTGTTAAAATATATCGTTACACACTCGCAATTATAGACAATAATATACAGACAAGAAAATATACAATATCGTGGTAATTTCGATCAAATCGGTTAAAGAAGTGAAAATATTAAATTGGAATAAAAAATTGCAGACCTGTTGATAGATACGAGTACGTTTAACATTTCGTTATCAAGTTATCAATAATAGCATTTTTAAAAAATATATTCTCTTTTCAGTTTTCTGTACCTTATTAGTTAATGTGTATTCGATCTCTGATAAAGCATTTAATCATAGCTTATGTCTACACCAGCTTCTGCCTCGTCGAAGCTGAAATACCCTACACTCATGGGGACTTGGGAAAACGCCAAAACGCCAGATTATGTTGAAGTTCACTATGAGCCACGCCAACTATTGGATGATTATACAGTGTTGAAGTGCAATAGCAAGTTTATAGACAGAAAACCTTTTGTAGAGCATAGAGTGGAATAGTGAGCGAACAATCGTAGAACTATTCTTTTCAGACTGGATAAAAATAATAGTTAATGTGCAGATGTTAGACTTTGACTTTTCAGCTTGGTCTTTTCTATTAAACGTAAACCTTCTTAGAATTTATCATAAAAAAGTGGGAGTTTATCATAAAAAAGCGCTCATAATTGGCAGGGTACTTAACACTGATATCATGAGTAACTATTTTTGTTATCATTTATCATTTAAGCAGTGTCAAACTTGGAGTTGTATGTAAGAGTCACCCAATGCAACTGAACATATCCATAACATCACCATAACATAATCATAACATAACGATAACATAACATTTATTATACTTTTCACGTTTATTATGCTTTCCACATTTGACATATTTTACTTTGGCTTCGTTACTGAGTTTTTATTGAGTTACTGATCAACTAAACAATGTTTTGAAAGATGTTTTATATATTAATCTAGAACGTTACTTGTTACTTGTGAAATGACTTATTACTATTTTTGTGTTGAATTGAATTCTTCTAGTTTATTTAACCATTAATAATACCATGAACACTCCAAACATTTTGGAATATGCTGTCCAGCTGAATAAGTTTACACCATTGTTTCCAGGAGGTTTGGTTGGCTCTTTTGTAGGCACCGCGGTGGATGATGAAGCACTCGTTGACTCCGATGGAGATGATGAAGCACTCGTTGACTGCGATGGAGATGGCGAAGCACTCGTTGACTCCGATGGAGATGGTGAAGCACTCGTTGATTCCGATGTAACTTTGCTGGTCGTCTCTGATGAACTGGCATCCTTAGCAAGGCTAAGTTGATGACTGTTTTTGATCAATGGCAACGAGTTGCTATCATCAGCTGCCAGTGCAGCAACAGCAATTGCGCTCAGGGCAAGTATGGCGAATAAAATGTGGTTCATTATTGCGGCAAATAAACTCAACTGCCCGAAAATTAAACGGACGCCCTTTTATAACAGCCAGATTCTGCTTCCGCTGTATCTTATCAGCAATAAATTAACTACGATTTCCAAGAGCTGATATAGAGCATTACGTGCTATGGAAGTATTGCAAAGTTCGAGTCAACTGATAATCACTCGAAAAGAAAACCTTGACTGAGTCATTCTACTTTAGGAAACGAACGAATTGAGTATTCTGAACAACCATAAACAGTTTAAACTTTGGTATGTGCGACGATTAAATACCCGACACCTACGAACATTAAATAGCCTCATGATCCTTGGTTTATATGTTCTGTGTATGTATATAATTCTGCATCAAACAATTTTACTACTCAACTAAAAAAATCAATATTTTTATTCTTTGTCCTTGAATCATGATTGCATATAAACAGACAGACAGGGCCACGGACAGGCCTGAATCGTGTTTGTAGCTGACAGGTATTAAGAACACACATCAACACCAGATTAACCAGATTACAAGCATCACGCAGATTAATCCAAATAATTGGTGGGGCTTTTATTCTCGGATCTCCCTGGTCATCAAGATAGGTTCACATCTTGTTCACATTCTGAGTGTTACATAATTTCTACTGTAGAACTTTCAAACTACTTCAACGCGAGTTGCTAATTTATGCATGTAAAACTGATAACAGATTAAATCTTTAGCCCTCTTTTGCATTATAAATGCGATACATAAGAATACTTTTTTATTTTCAAGTGTAGGGCAAAATATAGGCGATTATAAACTCTAAAAGGAAACAGAGCTTCATAGGAGGTGTAAGCTTTTTGATGTTTTAAACAAATCTTAGCTTAAGCTTCAAAATAAACCTGTCAGCAAATCAAGCCTATTAAACCAATTTACCTCTTTGTTGGCTCACAAAGTCAGTGTTAATATCTCTAATAACTATCAACTTGTTATCATATTAACGACCTCAGAAGTCGAGTTATCATATCTCGAATAAATACATTCATAACATATAGTTGAGTAACATAGTTTTGATATAATATATAATTGAGTTTGATAACACTTGTCACTGTCATAACACTTTGTATCTGTCAAAATGTCTAAAATTATTTATTTCAATTTAATATTTCCACTCTTTTAACCCGATCGATAAAATCGAACTCACCACGTGATTGTCGATCAATTAGTCACTTCTTTGGAATGTTTTATTATAAATTGTATTACTCATGGGTATTTATTGGCTTACGGTGAACTGTGTTGGAGCCCTAAATAGCTCAACCAAATTCAATTCGATTATTAGTCATATCGAACGCAGTGTAGTACTTTCCAATGAAGATATCGCCCAGGATCCAGAAGTTTGTACCGATCGACTGAAAGCCGGACAGACAGAAGAGCTCACCCTCGTTATCTACTTGAGCGATGTAATCGTGGGCTCTCAAGGTGAATGGCTTGCCACCAATGATGAAGGTCAAAGCAGGTAGTTCGTCCTCTGATTTGTAATCAACGAAGTATTCACCAGCAAGATTGGTGGCGCCGATGGCTCTCTGTAGCGGGTGGTAGATGTACCAGAGAGATTAGATAAAGAAGAAAAAATTAGGTTGGAGACGGACAAATGGCACTACGAGGAAAGAAAATTAAACGATTTCCTTAAAACAGCGCTTTATTGTAACTCCGATTGACCGTCTATTCCAAAGTCTTTTTGCATTACTAACAAATTGCCGGTCAGATACAAGTCGTGTATTCCTCAATGGCAAAATAGTGGATTTTGAAATCTTTAGCAAATTATGTAACTATACAGAGAGGCAATTCGAACTCTTGCCGTAGTAGAAGCATTTTTTGCTCAGTGCTTTATTCATATTATACATATACACACTATTTTCTGAAATAGTTTCAAAATAAAGTGTTATCTTTCAATGCTTCATAGCGATAAGGAGTTTCTAACTGGTTTGATTGAACGGTTATTTTTGCGTAATCTTATGCAAACATCTAAACACGTCATAACTCGCATTAGAGATTTGATAAAATACCTGAAAATCCGAAATTTTAATTAAATCTAAACGGGCCACAAGAATACATAAATTCTACTAACTTGAAAACACTTTTACCAGCCTTTACCAACCTTCGCGTGTAGAGTATAAAAACTGATTGATTCCCTAATCTATCCTCAAACTTATGATTGATCATTGCTGTTTATTGTTATCTGACTAAATTCAACGCTACTGCGACTTCATTCAAAAGCTAATTAAAATCGCATTCAGTAGAATACAAACCAACAATAACAACAGTCCGAGGATTAGCATTGCGCATGAGGCACAGCAGGCGATCGAGCTGCTTAGTTACTAAGCTTCAAGTGATCCACCTTCTCCCCGGCAGCTTCTCAAAACAAGTCCACCATTCAACAGGAAATACGAGAACATGCTGCTCCCAAAAGGCATAAATATTGAATTTATTATACTTTCGCCATTTCAATTGAATGCAATTGTTTTCAGTTTCTACTTCTGCTTCTACTTTGTCCAGTAGAACCGGGTCCAGTTCCCAGCGTATCAGCAGCAACGTCATGCATGCAGCGTTGAAGAATTCAATAAAATACAATCTCATTAATCCGCCGCAGTCGTAAAGGACGAAGCCCCATCAACCGAAGTCGCTCGCCACACGCTTCGCTTTATTGGCGTTGGGTTGCCATACGAGCCACACGCATTGGAATTGAAATTTTGCGTGGCTTTGAGGCTTTGCGCCCTGCTGCCATGACGACGTATTCGTCGAATAATAATTCCAATTGATTTGCGTTTAGGCCAGTGAAGCTTAAAATTACGGCATAAAGCGCAGTATTCAGGACGTTCAGAATATACACAACAACCTGCCAGGAACCTGCTTGCGGCTTATGGTCAAGTTACACACGTGAATCGTTCGCTTATCTTCAAAAGGTGAGGGACAGACGAACGAATGAACGAAGGAACAAATGAAGAAACGTTTGGCCCAACAATGTCCGATTGAGTCCTTTTGAATGTTGCTTGTAATGATGTCCAATGACCCTTTCCTTCGGAATTTATTGTTTCTGTTGTATACTTCAGGCACACAGATTCGTCCTCTTGGTACTTCTAGGCACTTTGCATAGGATAATTTAAGAACATGATAGTCTCTTGCATAATTTTGGGAGTACGATCAACTTAGAGAAAAATAGTGTATTGTTACTATTAAGAAGCTTAGCGTATCATTTTATGCTTCTTAATTACGTGTTTAGTTCCTCAAATTTTATTTATGTGACTTCTATGGTTTAATTCTGTTTTAAGTATTAATTTGCTGCTGAAGATTAAGGAACATATTTGTTTCTATCGTAGAGAGAGAGAGAGAGAGAGAGAGCGCGAGAGAAAGACAGAGAAAGATAAAGAAAGAGATAGATAACGTATACGTATGTTTATAAAACGATGTCCTATCTAATATACATTTATTTTATTTCCTTATTTATTTGAAATTTAGACCAAGCTATCAGTTTAGTCAGACTGTAAATAAACGAGAACCTGAGGAGTGGTTTGTTAAGTTTTTTTAAAATAATCCCTCCCTCGCTAACATTTAATTGATTTTAATTAAATTTAAATCACGTCTTCGTTGTTGTCAATAATATAAGTACATAAAATCCTGGAATTCTTAAAATTAAAACGACAACAGAATACTAAATGTTTAACTTAAATCAGTTACAAAGATAAATGTGACAAATAATCGATTAGAAATCAAATTTAATTAAAAATCAAAATGAAATTTCAAGTGAAGAAACTTATCAAATACACACATACTCGTATAAATACTAATGTCACATTCAAATGTCATGAGGGAGAATAAGAAAGAAATTGAAAAACTCTATTGAATTAAAGGACAGAATTTTATAAGAAAATTACTTTTAGAAAAGAGTACATAGAAAGAATCTAAGAAATCGTTTGGTCTGTCCGAATGATAGACTTCCGGTGTTAGATATGGAAAAGTGGGCTGACCACACCCATCTTTGAAAGAGTGTATGGTATTTTTTTCTGGTTATATTATTATTATGTAAATATTTATTTTACACAGATCTCTTTCAGATCTGTTCATTGAAATTCCTTTTTTGGCCATATAATGCAAAAGCTTAAAAAATATATCAATTAAGAACTTAACTGCAAACTTTTCGACTCCAGAGAGATTTCCTTGGATTGTCTTCTTGTCTCTTACAAAGATACAAACAGTGGAAAGGGAAGGTTATACATATAGTATATATGTACATGTATGTATAATTTTAAGTTAAGAATTTATTCACACTCTTGTTTCACTTGAGTTGGATAAGATTAAAATGTCAAAATTTCACAATATTAAATAAAAGAGAATCCCTTAAGACTAAGACACAGGGATAGGGGGAGGAAGGGGGGGGGGGAGAAGAGAGGGATGAGAATGAGATAAACATTTCTTTCAGAAAGTTTTGCAAATTTTGGATTTTACTTTTAATCTGTGAATTAAGAAATGATGATTATTATTGAAATATTTGGTTGTCGGTTTGGTCGAAGAGAGACGTTTGTGCCACGAGGGACCGAACCGCCCCTATAATGGTCGATTTGGGTCACAAGAGTCGGTTTGGGAGGCAAGCGACAAAACAGACCCGCATCAAAATCAAACCGATCAACAGACAAACAGAAAAGGTGATAAAGACGTTAACGAAATGAAATGGAAAGAATTTTTATTTATTGTTGGATTATAAATCAAGTTTCAAAGTCAAGGAATTCAGAAGAACAGGTCAACATTTTTAAGACTTTTTGAAATCATCTTTTGAATGGTTTTGAGAATGAGAAGGTTAGGAGGATGATGCGGATTATGATGACGGTAAGGATGATGATGATGCTGATGGAAGGATCTTAAATTTGAGAAGGAAGAATAAAAGTTTTGTTCTCTGTGGCAAGCTTTTGTTTCACTCTGAATCTGCAAAAGCAATTTTCTTTGATTGCCAACTGAGTTCAGTGATGGCAGCAACCATTGTACATGGGTGAGGTGTGAAGGTGTGTGAGTGTCTGTGTGTGTGTGTGTGAGTGAATGTATGTGTGTATGCGTTTGTGTCATGTGGTCTGTTTTTACGCTTTGATTCGTATTCGTGTTTCTGTTGAAAAATGATGTCTCCGCCATGAGCAGGTACACATCATCTATCAGTTGGAGCGGTTGTTGTTGTTGTAGCTTGTGGGAATCCACAACCACTACACCAACACTTAGAACAACCATTCATTCATTCATTCATTCGATTACTTACCAATACAAGTTCTCTCTTTTCCTAGACACACACACACACCATCAACAAAAGCGAACATGTTTATACTCGAGTTGTTGTGTCGTAAATCGAATTTGAAAACGCATAAACAAAGACACTTCGCGGACAGACAAACAGGCGAACAGCCAGGACGGACCGACAGACAGACAGACAGACAACCAGATGCGACGGACACATCAACATTTATCAATGCCACAGCAATACTACCAAAGATGAATTGGGGGGAGAGGGGGAAGGGGGAGGTACTCGAGGATTGTACTCATGGCTGTGTGTTAGTGTGAGCTTTTAAGTGCAAATGGATTTTTTGCAATGGAGTTTAAAAGGAAGATTTTCCCCCTTCCAAATTTTGAACGAAGTACTAAACCTTTGTCCCGGAAGTTGAGGCACAAAATCGATTTAAAGTCAAACCTAATCTTCAGAGATCATTTGTTAGTAACTAATTGTAGAAAATAAGAAAATATGATAAAATGCAGATTAAATGCATTCAATGTATTGATTAAACTTTCATATTGTAATTGAAATCTCAATTGCAACTGAAAATCTCTACAAATCTGAAATCTAAATGGGTCTACAAAATAGGTAATACACCCCCTCCCCCCCCCGCCCTCACATCTGCATCCCACTCCACTCCACTCTACTTCTCTTTCCACAACATAGATATCCACTTTCGATTCAGCATCAAATCCGTGTTATTTGAACGAGTTGCAACAACACAATTCAAAGCGATAGTAAATCCTGTGGATTAACTAAACACAGCCACATCGGCCACAATGAACGCCCCTACCACCGCCCTCACCCCGTCTCTCCGTCAACAGGCAACCGCGCTCGGTTGCCCAAACACATTTGATGCTTTTGTAATCAGTGTTGATGGTCTTAATGGAAACATCAAACCACAAACAGAGCACAATAAATGAACGTCTAGAAGTACCTCCCATAGGATTCGCTGTGGAACCATGCAGCTACAGCCAACACCATACTACAAGTCTAAAAAGTTGGTAGTTAATAGCTACTCTGTTGAATATATTGTATATACGCGTATATTTTGCATAGATTATTATTACTTCTTCTAGGATTGTGCATGATTAATCTTCTTTAATAATTTGTGTCTATCCGCGAGTAGATGGTAAGGAAATAGAGTGGTTTTGGGGCGAATTAAACTAATTAAGTACACTTTATAGACATCAGCATAGCAATGGACATAGCAATGGACCAAGTAGAGCAAAGAACTAACAGGATACTTGAAGTCTGAACTTGTGTCATCTAAAAGTCGAATGTCTAGTACAGAGAACATTATATTTGGGCTTATGTGTATATAAATATCTATATTTTCCTACCTCTCCAGAACAAAACGGTAAGTTTAATGAACATATGGATAGCAAATGTTATTAAAAAATACTATACCCTCATCTTTATTTCTATGATGTCCTTTGACTGCAAAACTTTGTACTAATATTTTATGTTGTTAGTTCGATGTTAGTATTACGTTGGAAGCTTTGTTATTTGCATAAATCTCCGAATATCTACCGTTAATGTTTGCTAATATGCTCCACAATCGGTACATGCATTTATCATCACGTCAACCGGGCACGAAATCCCGTCCGGGCTGTATTCCAGTATTTAAACATCGCTTAGTTCGGCTCCCTGGGCCCCCGTTTGACTGACTGTCTGTTAGTCTATTGACGACCAAAATAGGCTTACTTAACCACAAAAGCAATACAACAGTAAGCATAACAACAGTATTTGCATCAACTACAACAACTCCTTCCTTCGGACACGTTATTAGTTGCTTACAGCGACGGATGTTCGGATGACCTACTGTCGTACATCGAATTTACTTCACTTCGGAAGGACTTCAAAGGGATTTCAACTGTAGGTTAAAATTGTTTTATTTTGATAAGAATTTGAAAAACTGCTACAAAATGATTGAAAAAAGATTTAAAACTTTAGTTTAGGTTTAGTTTTACAAAGAGTCGCTTCTTATAAGAGTTAATGACCAGATCCGAGCTGATGGTACTTCCTCATCGCTCTTTTCTCTCACCTCGCACCTCGAGGTTTTTTTTTTAATGTTGGTATTTAGTGTTTTACCCCGCATTATAATTAGCCTTATTTGTGTGCACATAACTCGGTGCAACGAAAACCAAATCCGGTATACTAGTGCTCCAGTTGCGGGCTGACCACCATCGAGTGCACCCCTCCTGTGCATTCTTCCTGGAACACCTTCCGGGTCGGCTTCCTCGCTCACTCTCGCAACGCTGACATGAAATGCGGTTGTTTAGCATTTGAAATGCGTTAAGTTTGTATATTCTCCAGGTGAAAACTAAAAGCTTTCCTAACACAGTCTCAGAGGCACAGCATATACAAATAATTCACACACACACACACACACACACGCACGCACGCTTACACAGTGAGAATTGCTTCGCATTAAAAGTCACGTTCTTCAAATGAATTTTGAGTCTGAATTTAGTTTTCGTTCTCTTTTATATCTTAAATATACACACGAAATATACACACAGACACACTCACTCACACATATTATATTTTGGTTTGTTTGTGTAAGCTTCATACTATAGTGTGTGTTCATTGTTCTGCACACTCCTCTGAGTGGTTGTGGTGCACGTAACAAAGTTTTAACTCTTCACCCGGCTCATGCCCAACGCCAACGCAAACGACTTGGCCGAAACCCGACAAAAGCTTGGTGGTTGGCTTTTTGCAATTTGCATTTTCAGGGATAATCAACCTAGTTACCTGTGCTGCAGGACAGCGTTGAGGTTTAGCAAAAGGTGGCAACATTTGTATGCAGTAAAGACAACAGCGGAAAACAGGCGAAAACTGCAGCAGCAGGAATTTAATTTAAACAGAAATTATTACAGTTAGAATTCGTAAGTCCGGACTCGAAAAGGGAAAACTGGCTCGTTTTCTAGATATAAAGATATTAAATTAGAATTAACTGCGAGAACAAATGTACATGAAAATATTCTATAAAACTTATTATTGATGGGTCACGCCCATTCTTGGTAGGATGGATACTTTTGATGTTACGTCAGGGTCTTCCATTTCTCCATGGGAGGTCCTTAAAGAAGGTCTTAAAATAAAAGAAACTTACAAACTCGTCATCTATTGGATTGTCTGTTGTAATACTTTCTTTGGAAGAGTTCTGGTATGAGAATTTATTATAATGTTTATCTTTCGCAAATAGATTATAAGTTTAGGTTCCAGATGAAGTGAAGTGGTCCACATGGTCCACTAACGTCACTTAACTGGATAAGTTCTGAACTTCTTTCCATTCTTTGTAACTTTCTTACTTTGAGTTAATCGACTTCTTTTATTTATGGAATGTATTACTGATCACTTTTATCGCTTGTCTAATTAATTAATTAATCCTAGGAAATCAAAATAAAAATTATTGCATTAATCGTTCCCTGAAGATCTGTTGACAGTGCATTTTTATAGACGCCAAAGAAGAAAAAAAAATAATACTCTCAGAAGCTGTCCCTGCGAATATTTTGGGGTTAATTTTAACGATGTCATCTGCTGAATTATATCCTTTCTTCCTCCATCCTTCCTCCTTACTTCCTTCTTTCTCCCTTCCACCTCTCATCACCCCACCACCGCCATAACAATAACTCCTCTACTCTACCCACATACGTCTCAAGCTTTGTATTTATTGTTGTTGTTGTTAGTGCGACTGCTAATGTTTGTTGGATTGTGTGGTCCTTTAATGATACTGTAAATAGATCTGATGGCTCAAAACAATGCATGAATGAAGTCTAAATGGCAGCTCATTCCCTTGATGTCCTGACGCCAGAACAGAAGCATCGTCTGATAGCGAAACAGAAGACGCAGACAAGGAAATGAAGCGGTTGAAGCAATTTATACCCGCAAGTAGGTGGTTATGTGGTTTTATTGGGTCCGAAATGACCCTCTTGCCAAATTAGATGTGGCGCGACAGTTGTTAAAATTGGCTAAGATCTGGATTCTCCGAATTAAGATACCAACTAATGAATGGCGATGAGTTTTGTTTTCTTAAGGATCTAAGGACTAAGGAGAAGAGTGGCGGATTTTTTTGTTCCCTTTAACGCTTTATTAAATTACCGCAAATCTACTTGGTATATATTATTTATTTTTATCTTTTTATACCCTACACACGATGGTTAAGAGGGATGTTAAGTTTGTCCTTCCGTTTGTTTGACACAGAATAGAGTATACTATGTATATGGAATAATTATCGTAGAATACCATCCAGTTTAGGCAGGGCCTGAACCGCCTACTTTTGTTTTTTAGCGTTTCCTTCCAACGGTTCTCATTTAAAGGATCCTTCTTCAGTAGACACAAGTTTGTAGGGTATCTCAAGTTCGCCCAAGTCGATGAGTGCGACCCTTTCTTGTTTTTAGTTATGGTAGTCGCTATTGTGACCACATCCTTTTGTTATCCTTGTCAGATTTGCATATTGTTACAGTGATATAAAGGAGCTATTGTGTTGTTGTTGTTCAAGCTCAGATTTGTGTCAGTGTTACACACACGCAGGCATAAAAATGTCAAGACATCCTTGAAATTCGTGCTTCTTTTTCCTTTGCATGCATGAAGTTGAAGTTTTCCCCAGTTCTTTTATCAGTTTAATGTACTTTTCTTTCTCTTGTACAAAATGTATTTATAACTTTATTAGAGAAGATGAGTTTAACACACTATCAAAGTTTTATAGAACTTTAAACGAGATTAAATATAATAAATTCAAAAGAAAGGAAATACAATCAAAAATTTGAAAAACTTTTAAACCTTAAATCGTAACTTCTTTAAATATGAATTTAAATCTTAAGAATTGATTCTTCGTGCCATTTGTTCCCAGTTTTGTTAATGTATTTCTTCTTTATTTAGTTTCTTCAATATTTTCCACTATTTTCCCAACCATTTCTGAGTCCTTCCGCATAAATTTATATACTTTCAACCAACTTAAATAAAACGATGTTTTCTTTACTTAATTTACGGGTACTCAAATCTTAAACGTTCGTTAAAAACCATTCTCCAGACATCATGGAATGAATGATATAATATTGCACTAGTGTATAAAAGAGAAAACAAAAAAATGAAAACCAAAATAAATGACTCTTGCCTTAAATTAAGTACAGTAATAAAAACCGCAAATAACAGCGAATCATGAGGAAAAAAAACAACAAACAAAACAGCCAACCAACAGCTAAATTAACCACTTTATTTATTTAATTAGACTGGCAATGATTCATACCACAAAAAAACGTACAACAACAACAACAACATAATCGCTTGTTTTTAATTGCAACAACAACTTTTATTTAATATGTACTACTAATAAATGGAGTAAAAAAAAAAGCTGGAGTGTGAGAGGGAGATAAAGAGAGAGAGAGAGAGAGAGATAGAGGGTGAGAGAGAGTTAATTATAAAAAGCATGTATAAAATCAATAAAAATTAAAATGAAAATCAGTAGATAAACCGAAATAAATACCTGCACCTAAAAATATGCAACAAAAAATACACCAAAAGAAGTGCCAAACGTTTCGTTAGTTTATATAGAAAATCAAATATTCTGAGATACAACAGCAAACACTCATCATCCTCTTCATCATCCTCTTCATCGGCATTATCATCATCATCAGCATTCGTCAATCATCCGTCCTGAAGCAAAGTATTTAATTACAACGAAATATTTACACATGCTTTAAAATCGTACATAAAAGAGAACTTTCATATTCCATAATATTACATAAATACATGCATACTTACATGCACATATATGTACATATCTATACACACACACATACACACATACTCGTATCTATGAGCACTTCACTTCACCACTGGAACGTTTACCGTCAGACTCAACTTCAACAGACTGCATTTTTAATCATCGTCGGCTGCGTTTTTAGTCATCGGATTAAATTTAATGATTAATTAAAAAGTTACGCACGTAAAAGTATAGAAATATACTCGCATTTCTGCCAAAAAGCTTTTTAAGCATACGTTTAAATAAAAGTTAATTAACTGCATAAAGCTGAGTTTACAAGGGCAAATATGATGACAAAAACAACAACAACAACAAAGTATTTCCAAATAATTACAATATCAAAAGTTTTATGGTGTATCGAACAATGAATACCTTTGTTGAAGCACAACCAGTAAACGGATTTAATGCCATACACTATAAAATAGTAGAACAAACATTTTAAAAAACTATGACACACACACACACACACATGCTGCCACTATATGTGTATTAAACTGCTGTATGTATTTATTATTAAAACTTATTGCGAATTATAAATCGAGTGCTCGGTGCAAAACTCATAAAAATGTCAAAAACACACGCAGTTATTTTAAATTTTCAATTAACTCGGAATTTATTGCTCGCTTCTAACTACGAGGCATAATTTATTTAATTTAGCGTTGCCACATTCGAAAATCTGCTTAGTCAACAAAATTTGTGGTCGATTTGCATGGCTAAAAGTTTAAAGTGAGTATTAAATGATGAAAAGAGGATTAAATGTTAAAATAAGTATTAAATAATAAAAGAAATATTAAATATTAAAATAAGTATTAAATATCAAAGTGATTATTATATTAATGAATATGAGTGACGTTATTATTGATGACTCTTGAAATTATAAAATTTTCAAACTTTTAGTGGTTTAATAAAAGTAACTTAATTGAGTGGTTCTTTTGGTTTGAATCGAATTTAATTCGTTGACAAAATGGTAAAAGTTGTTGGTACTCGTAATAATAAAATAGAGTAGACGCATTTAATTTGATGTGGATCAGAAACAACAAAACAACAACAGCAACAATACTAACGAGTACAGTAGTTGCAACAACGACAACAACAACAACAGCGGCAGCAACAACAAGTACATTAATCAACTCGCTTTAACTGAATGCTCACAACAAATGGCGACGCTGTCAAAAATCACATTTCGGCTGCGGTGACGTTGACGGTGAATCGACTCAAACCGAGCAGCTTGCAAAACGGTGACCACGCGCCGGCTCCACGTTCAGTTGGCTGATGAATGGGTTGCAACTGCAACTGCGACTGCAACTGAAGCAACAACAACAACCACATACATAGTATGCATATAACACGTGTGAGTTTGAGTAGCTGTGCGTATGCTTGTGTGTGTGTGTGTTGGATTCTGTAAACATATGGCTGGATGCATGGAATCCTGCGTATGTTTTTGTAATGAAATCATGGTCAGAAATTAAATATCCTTGTTAAAGCGAACCACCCGACCGAAGTGACCGCAGGACCGCACTATTCGATGTCACTGCTGAACCGTCGAATTAGCTGCGTACTTGAATACAGTGTGTGTGTGTGTGTGTGTGTGTTTGTTTGATTGAGCCGCTGTGATGGATGGACGCATGACAAACGGGACATTTTAGAGGCATGCGGTTTCCAGCAGGTAAAAAATTTAAACTGATTTAAATGCAGCTGAAAGCATTTTAAACAAATTCAATCAACAGTGATTTTTAATGGACAACAACCAGCAAAACAACAAAAATAATGTACCTTAAATTGCAGGTCAATGAATTCTATTCATTCGGTTTGATGACTCGGTTTTTAAGCTCTGAACTTTAATTGAAGTGAAATGAGCAGGCGTTGAGTGTGAAATGTTTTTCTTCCATATAAAAAAAAGGTATCACAATTTCTTAAACGAAATTCTTTCCAAATTCTGCTTGATATCAATTTAATCATCAGTCTGTGTCTGGTGCTGTGTTGCTTCGTTAAATCTGATGGTGACTCTGTGCACCTAATTTTGTGCACCTTCGTTCCCCAGAAAACCCCACAAAAACGCTGCTTCCTCCGCGTCGCTCTCCTGCGTTGTTCACTCAACTGAAGCATTTCAATCACTCTGCGTGACATACAATAATTTTTTTCCTTCACTTCTGCAATGAAAAACGACGAAAAACGAGGAAAAGACGACAAAATAAAACGAAGCAGGATGATTTTTTTTGTTATTGTTGTTGTTGTTTTCAGTGCACTGAAAACTTTTACAACTTTATTCAATCAATGTTTTGAGACAACAACAATAAAAACAGAGCTGCCAACAAAATTGGTAGCGATGTTTACTAAATCTTTTGTGTCCTGCAGCAGTCAGGCAGCAACAATTTATCACCACCAGCAGCAGCAGCGGCAGCAGAAATAAAAGCATTTTTGTAGCACCTCCAGGAAAAACATTTGCATCGAGATGTCATAAAATCAGCGTTCGAACAAAACACAAGACGGAAAAAAGTCCCAAATAAGTGTGCCCTCCCTCTTCTTTTCCCCCCTCCCTCAGCCACTCCCTTTCGCTCTTTCTTACAGGTGTCATGCATTGATTCCTGTAGTTTTTGTTGTTATGAAACTTTTCGACTTTTGACTTTTAAAGGAATTTCCAAGAGCTTTTTCGCCATGAAGGAGAATGAATGTATTTTTCATGCTAATGGAAAATGAATTTTCGGCAGTTCCCCATGGTTCCATTTGGTACCGATGGGTACCGTGTTGTTGTTGTTGTATAAATAAAAAGAAAAGAATTCTTGGGAGTTCTTTGAGGTTTATCGCAATTTTATTGATGCAATCGATGGCAGTTTTTTAAAAAAATCGTCCTTCGGGGAGTCCATTAAAAATGTTTTATAGTCATCATCATGGTTGACGTTGTTGTTGTTACTGTTGATGTTGGAGGAAAATTATTGCAATTTTGTAGTGTAAATAAAGTTAACAAAAGCGATTTATTCAAAACATTTCCTTAAAAGCATTTGTGAGAAGAGTCTTTAAAGGAAGTGCTTTTAAGTTCATAGAATTTCGTCCATTTAATTCGTAAATAATGTAAATCAAATAATCAAACGAAACAAAAAAAGGATTATTTTATTAACTGGAATAAATGAACGCACTCGTATCTTTAATTGCTTTTATCTTTTCTTTAGACCCTGCTTTAATTGCTGTTGTTTCTCTCACAAACAAATATTCATGTATTTTCTTAACAAGTCAATCCAATTAAGAGAAAGAGAACGAATTAAGAATTTCTTAGCAACAATTAAATAAAAAAAAAGACCAAAAATTAAATTAAACAAAACAATAGAAAAAAAAAAAAACAAATCCCTAGACCAGGACTAAGCTTAGTGAGAGCTTGTGAAGTCCTTAAAACACGAAAGGACTTCATGTGCACAGCTGCCACAAAGTACAATAGTTAGAAACAACAACAACAATAACAACACGTACAACAACACTAACAACAACACCAATGATAATAACACAACAAAGCAAGAGCAACCAAACAATTCTAACAATAATAACAACAAAAACAATAACAATAAAGCTTCACACACACACATACACACATGTGTGCATACCGATGTATGTACGAGTTACACAGACGAAGACGATATGCACACAATTAAGTTCAAAACAATTTCCTTCTTCATTTCCGGTTCATATTCATTTCCTGTTACAATTTCAACTCGACTCAAGCAATTTTCCAAAAGTTTTGCTTGATGATAACAACAAGTTAAATTCTGGAAGTACAGAGAGAGAGAGAAAGAAAGCGAGAGAGAGAGAGAGAGAGAAAGAGATGTACTGGTAAAGGTAACAAAGGGCTAACAATGTTTGGAGATTGGAATGAACAACAACAAAAACATTGTTTGGCGTCGAATGTCGAGACAAACATCGAGTTACGATACTAAATAAAAAAGAGTATGATAACGAGTACAATAAATACAGCATCCTCTACAAGAAAGTAGGAGCTGCTCATCTGAGTATCTGAACATGTGCTCGAGTAACTCGGTGAACGAGTACATGAGGAAACTTCAGAGAAAACTCTTGTAATTGGTGAGCTTTTGAGAACCATAACAACAACCAGCAGAACATAAAAAACACAACAAAACAACTAAAACGCCAGACAAAAACTAAAAATAAAGATTACAAAAATATATCAACTTAACTACTACACTCGGTCAAACTCGAACGTGAGAAACTGCAAAGAAAAAGTCACTTTGATCGATTCTGCATCAGGAGTTAATTGATGTTCAAGAAAAGATTATAAACGAAGAAGAGTGAACTAAGTGAGTATAGCTTTCAATCGATAAAAATCGGATATAAAATCGATAGCAAGACGATAGCACTTTTTCTGGTTTTCCTTAAACTCAATGAAACGAAACCTGGATCCTCAAAGATCGACGTTTCCCTATATTATACTTTATCTTGCATGTAGTTTAACTCTATCTCTTCTTTCTATTCTTCCTATAGCAAAAGTTCATGTTGCTTATCATTCCTCATGTAGGGTATACGTAAAAACACGTAAGAGCAGGACGACAGACGGTTAAATCATGCAAATTCCTGTAGAAAAGATGTGTGATTTTTCTTCACTTGTGAACACAGAAAGGATAATGATGCAGAACACAACACAGCACAACCGCAGGATGTGATTCGGAAATTCCTTGGATATGGAAATATTTTTGTGGTTAAAAATTTAATTTAGTTGTTTTACTCGTAGAAGAAGATAACGAAGGAGATGTACTGTCATCAGAAGTTAAACATCAAGGAATGAAACATATAATTAAATATTTCATTTACCCGACATCAACATTATACATCAACACACGAGTGTTGATGACGAGTTTTGTTTGAAAGAATACTATAGTCGAAAGTTCGATATCCCCAGTTTTAAGTTTGATGTCTTAAGTTGGACTTCCCTAGTCTTAAGTTTGAGGACGCTTAACCTCAAACCTTTCATAGACCTTTTTTATCCGTTACAATAGACAGCTTTTAAGAGTTTCATGTGCTATTAACCCAGATTAACCCATTTCTGGCCAAAAAAAAGAAGCAAGCAAAAGTTGTTTTCAGTGTTTATCAATTTTATGGAAAATCATGATGGTTTTTAAATTCACACGGGTAAATTTTCGACACGAACCGTTTTGCGTATTAAACAACGAACAGCATCTTGGAAGTGTCCTGCCTCAGCTGCTGATAGAATAGAAGCTATCGTTATTTTTTTTTCTACTTCTTTAACATCTTCTGTTCATCGTTATCTACTTCCTATTTTTCTTTTTCTTGTTATTTTTCTTGTTCTTCTTGTTCTTCTTCTTCTTCTTATTCTTCTTCTTCTTCATCTTTGTCCTGCTAAAATGTCGTTTGCGAAACTGTTCTCGAAGTAAAATAAATGTGCTCATTCTGCACGGATCATTTGTTGTGTAAATCTTCCGAAAACTCTTCGACAAAAAATAGTACATTAGGAACTTTTGTTATCACAGAGAGAAATCACCACCAGATGGCGCTAACAATATTCACTGTGTCAGCCTGCAACAGTTGAACCTTGAAATTAAGTGATTTCGGCGTCGCTGCTCCGATCAGGATTTGAAAATATACTCGTTTTATAAAATTATATGAGCATAAAATCTGAAGCAGCACAAAAGTTGGTCACTATAAAGTTTAGTAAATCTTTCCTTTCAGAACTTTTATCCACTCAGATGAAAAACTGCAAGGATTGATTTTTTCTTAAAATCATAAAAAACTTAAAATAAACAGATAGACACAAGTTCTTACTTATAGACCAGAAAAATAGTTAGAAAATACTTTTGATGAGTTGATTTGATGGCGAATAATCAAAAATTTACGAATATTCGTTATGAGTACATTTGGCATGAACAGAAGCTACGAGTATATCGAGTATTTTGTGGACAGTGACTACCAGATAAGACTTTCATGTGTCCTCAATCCTTTGTGTGGTCATTGATCCTTTGATTGTTCGTGTGATTGTTCCTGGTTTGGCTGCCTCTTGATCTCGAACACTTAAAAGTGCGTTCAACCGAAATGCAGAACATAAATTCGGCAAATCTTGGCACAATTTGCCAACTGAAGTGTGTGTGTATGTAGGAGTTCAAAGGACAGCGAAGGGATGTCCTCACAAGTACACAAGTATTATTTGCATTTTGATGAGAAAGAATAACATCACGTTTTTATTATACAAGAAGAGGAAAGATAAAAAGTACATAAGAAAATAAAAATACTTGAGAACTGGAGAGAGCGAAGACAGTGGAGAGAGACTGTATTAAATGGAGGAAATTCTTCGGAAGCCAGAAGCTTAATAAAGGCTCTTCATTTGTCTACTCATTGAACGGTGTCCCTTCTTGAGTGCTGTCCTTCCTTGACTTCTATTCTGCCTGGATTTCGGTCTCCTCTTGTATTCATCGTCAGACTGTTTTTGTGGCCATACTCAATCCTTAACCTTCGTCCTATTTTGTGGATTTATATTAGCATCCTCCCCTCCCCCCACGGCCCCAGTGGATTTGCGGTTATTTCATCATCGAATCTTAGCTGCAAGATTTTGTTGTTGAAATAACTTCATCAAATCAAACCAATCAAAACCAAAAACATTTGTAAGCCGCAGGACACGAATTCATTTACTTGTGAGGAAACTGAAATATTGAATTGATGAATTGATCAAGCTAAGTATGGCCACAGGCACGGTACACGGTACCATGTGTACCAAAATATAGAACCATGGGTGCTGTAATGGGGACGTAAGTGAGGGAGTACGATATGATAGAGTTAAATTAAGTGATTCCTTTGTATGTTGATTTTACATGCTTTTTTGTCAGTTCGTTTCACAATAAAAACAAGAAAGAAATTGCGTATACATACTCATCTACAATACATACTTATATATTACGTTTCCTTCTTCATTTAAAGGATATTTTTAATGGTCTATGAATTCGTAGAAATTGAATTAAAATGTTCTAATCTTCAAAAACATTTGTTCTCAATACAGCCCCAAAGAATGCTGCAGCAGAAACTTATGCTGAATTATTTTAGTGTTAATTAATATTTCATTGAATTCGAAAAGTAACAAAAAAGTTTGTACAAAGTTTTCCAGACGCTTTCCTTGTAAAACAAAAGAAAACAAAACAAAAACAAAGCAAAAGAATAAAAACACCAACTAAAAAATACATGTTCTTTGTTTCTTTCAGTTTTTCTTTAACTCTTTTCAGAAGAGTCGAAAAGAAAATCGATGAATAATTGATAAATCCATTAGATATTCAATGGATACATTTTTTTGTATACTTAATAAGTTAAGTAATATCTAGAAATTTCTTGATTGGTTCCACCAAACCTCGCAGTGTCTCCAGACTCAGGACTGGTTACCGCATGAATTCTTGTTTGAGTAAAAAAGCAGAGCAAAAAACAGGAACGTCGAAGGCTCTTGTCGCCCAAGCTAATTAAACAATTGAAAGGTTTTCGGGAGGGAACTTTTTCCAAGCTTTTATAAAAATTCTCTTTCACCAGGCAGCATTATTGCCCCAACCTATTCAACTTTTTACGCTGCTTGACCAGAAGCCACTTGAACACTCTTCAATGAGTCCACACAAGGGGCGGATGAAGGACTGAATGAATGAATGGAGGGATGCAGGGATGAATGGATGGATGGTTGGGTGGTTGGATGGATGGTTGGGTTATTAGATGGACGATTGGATGGATGGTTGGATGGTTAGATGGTTGGGTGCTTGGATGGATGCTTTGATGCTTGCTGATTGGATTGATGAAGCGTGCCCGTTGGTTGCTCAAATCAACACAGACACCGAAACTTGCGTTTAGGGTCAAAATTGGCCAAAATCAAATGAATTGCAATTGAAAATTGAAAGTTTTCTTAACTATCGTCGAACGAGAGAAGTTTGAAGTGGAGTGGGGGAGAGGAATAGAGGAGTATTTTCTCGATGGCTCTTCAAAAAGTGCAAAAAGCCGATTTGCATGCGCTTTGAAAACTTTGAAGCATTTCAAGTAAAATTTACAACAGCAAACTGAAGAGAGTGTTGAAGCATAATAAACTCGATGAAGTACACTGAAAAAATAACTGTAAAAGGATCATTGTTCTTTTAAAGTTAGATGTTTTCTGTTTTTATTCAAAATTTAACTCTTGATGAATTCAAATCACAGATGGGGCAAAAAGTATTAGAAATGAAAATGAAAATAAGATCCAGTAACTTTCATCGGTACTTTCTTCGACAGGTGTTGGTTTTTACCGTATATAAGAAGACCCCTTATCTTTGGGAAGCCCACTTTTTGTCCTTTTGTGTCCACTCACTTGTGGTCAGTTAGAACTCCCCACACAAATCATCAATTAAATCAATTTTCCAATTAATTTGCATATTTAATGCGTGGCACACGTCGTGCATTTGGTCCTTAATGACTTCTCCGACTCCAGCGTATTTCAAGTGTTTGAAGCCTGATTTTGTGGGGTTCGTCCTGCGCTGGACTTATTTTTATACCTCAAGTTAAATAATCAAGACTGATCAATAATCATTGATCAGTCATTCATTATTAATTGATTAAACGTGCTATTTTCACATTTATGATTACTTTTGTTTTGATTAAACTTTGTGGTATATTCTCTTAGGTTCTAATTAACTATTTTGGTGCAAAATGCTGAAGATATCGTATAAATCGTAGAATTATTTCGCAAATCTCCGTCGATCCGAGAGAATATTTGCTTCTATGCTATGTTTCAAGAGTCGATCATCTCTTCCAAGTGTACCCCGCTGACTCCCAAAGAAACGATGGATTTAATCATACTTCGAGACATCTGATGTGGAAATGTTGAAGCTTAACTGCTGAATGAACTCATAAAAGATTTAGATAACTGTTTCGAGTTCTTCAACAGAGTTTAAAGCAAGGATCCTAACCGATTCGTTATCGTTGCTTTGTAATGTGACACATATCAAAATTATAATATTGATTCAAGCGTATCTACAGTATCTACGCACACATGTCTACGTTTGTCTGCTTTCTCTTGAAAAGTTGTGAAATTATTTACACAAAACCACAAGCAAAAAAAAAAAAGCTGTGTTATAGAGTCCTAAATAAGTTCGGACGCGACTGTTTACTGTGCTAATGTGGCCACTCAACGCATCTCCATAGCTTAATCCAGCCTCCCCACCCCTCCTTCTCACCACAACCACACTTCAGCTCCGGGTCCGGTCTGCGCAGTTTTATTGCACAGTTTGACTGCACAGACTTAGATACATACGCAGTATTCGATGGCTCCCGTCGATTCTTATCAATTCTCGAAGCGGATGCGAATTTAAGCCCCAGCCAAACCACACCACATTCAGTGCTGTAGAGCGAAAGATATGAAGCTTAACGGCCAACGGATGGATAACTATTTATTGTTTTTATTTATTTAAAAGTATTAATTACATCAGTCGCAGCCTCGACTACTGCATCAGCAGCACCATCAGCAGCACCATCAGCATCAACAGTATTTGTATCAGTGGTTTGATGGTAGCCACGTATCATTGGTGGGGCGATTAGCCAGGGGGGGAGGGGAGGAGGGGAGGAGTGCGGAGTGGGCTTGCAATTGCAGTTAAACCAGCCACTGAGCTTGTGTGGTAATGTTGCCCACTCTAATCTAAGCTCCGAACGAGTTTATCGGACACCAATTATCGCTCTGGCAGTGAATGAATTAACGATAGATTAGTGAGTTTATATGCATCCAGAGATATACGAGGCAGATATACTATGGTGTAAGTATGTAGGTGATATTTATTGTATGTTATGTACTCGTACATGAGGAGTCCCGAGATAATTTTGAGGTGAGGTCACACTTCATTTAAACTAGAATCATGACTTTCAGCGAAGGGTGGTTGGGAAGGGGTGACAGGTCACGAGTCACACCTGTCAGAGACGTCTTAAAGTGTTTCCAGGATTACAGTTGGTTAAATTGTTTAGATACTTTGCAAATATTTATTATATATTATATTTAAATTAATCCTTCTTGTGGCATGCTTTTCTTTTATATTAGAAACACAAAAATATCTCTAGCAACATCACAATGTCGCCAAGTACCAAGCACAACATGCCTCTAGCAACACAAAAACTGTAGCAACGAGTTTACACAACATTTTAGCTTTTTTTCATTGCTACGTGAACAGAATGGGAATTGGACAGAACGAAGAAGCGCTTGTATTCAATTCACATTCCACCATGTTGTGGAAATTATTTCACGCCACATGCAACAACAATAAAATGGAAAAAGCAATGCAACTAAAAGACGCCGATGAAATGGAACGCCGAAATAGTGGGAAGTGGAACCAATCACACAATCCACAATGCTTGGCAATACGGAACGGAGTGAATGCAAACGTGACGATGAAACATGATGATGTGTGGAAAAGTGTTGCCAGGAATATTCGTCAGTAATGTTTTGTGAGTCACATGATGCACAGTTATTTGACAGTTAGTTAATTTAATTTTTTGAACATTCTCTTTTCTGTTATCTGAAGAAATCATGCTTTTTTAAAAAATCCATTTTTTTAAATATGTAGCAATTTACATATTTTTTTTAAAGAATTTGCACACTTGAGGTTGTAACGGATGCATTTAAATCCCATTCATCCGCTTCATCTTATCGCATTCAGCAAACGAGCAACTGTATAGTAGTACTCGGATATGAATTCTGCAGATGCGGCAGAAAATTTGCCATTAAATCAGTAACTAATCCCTGTGGAACACTTCAGGGTTGCCTTCGTGCTCGTGGTCTTTCCGTGAGCCGTCGCTTATTCGCGATTTGGAGCCGGAGTAATTAATAATTTTTTTCCTCAATGATTAATCGGTTCCGTATGCTGCGATCTCTAGGAAGTTGAGTTGTTGCAGGTTGTCGGGTTCGCGGAGGGGAGGGGTAAGGAAACTCAGTGTCCCGCAAGCGAACGCCAACGCAACTGCAAATGTACTGCATTCAATGACAGCGTGCACTCTGTTCAGCGCACTCTAGAAGTTCAACCGCAAGACGACTGTCGGTCGCCGGACTGCAGGGTTGACGGACGAACGAATGGACTGATGGACGGACGGACTGTCGGACAGACAGACGGTTGCCTCTTTAGTTGAAGTAGCATTGGATGAAGTTTTAAGATAAAGATAAATAGGCTAAACAACTCGTTGATTTCATAATTAGTCTTGCACAAAATGGCCATAAATCAATTGAAGCATCTCTGGAAGCATCGGCTCTCGAATCGCGAAGATCTGCCTTTAAAATTGAAGCAAAAATTAATTTTACACTTATTTAAAAGCTGGATTACCACGAGTAAACTTATAGACAGATATGAATGTAGGTACATAAGTAGATGTGGAGTTCAATATGAAGCAGAAATAATCTTCGCTTCCTGTAAATTGATTAAAAATTGCATATTCACTCGTAGTTCCAATTCGACTCCTCTTCTTTTCAATGCCAACTGGATCTCAACCTTTCTTTCCCCATCGATCTCTCTTGCCCTCACTATCTCTCTTTAACTTTAATAATTTAACATATTTAATGAAATTATTAAATGCTTCAATTGATTCAACCTAACCTAAGTTAAGATGATATTGATGGATATTAAATTAAACCAGAATGGGTGCTATCTTCGGCCTATCCGAAGCTGAGATACCCTATACCCCCATGACCTCTGCTGAATGGACCTCTAATTGAGAACCTTTAATAATTAAATAGGAATCATTACACTCTATGTACATATTTACTATCGTTTTGTTGCATCGAGTGTCTCTTTTATACTCGGAATATTTTAAATGAAGTTTCTTAAACAGTGGACAGTGTATCGTGACCTAATATTAATTCGATTTCGTCGGCATTAAATTCTGTTTTGTTAAGGATAAGGATCATTCATAAAGAGACGAAGGTCGACGATCAAAAGGACGATTTCAGTACTGTTCCCAATGCTACCGCCTCATTTAAATGTCAAGAGTCCTTTTCAATTCTTAACGATCGACAATTTATACAAAACTGTACACGAAAGTATTTTTATTCGAAATTCAACTTCAATTGATTCACATCAAAACAGTTCCTCGAATTACAGTTCAATGATATCAAATTATTTTAAATTCTTACATTAGAAAGATGTAAGGATAAAAATTGTTGTTAGTCTGAGAACTTAGACCATATGGAACTGTACTCATTTGTTTGATTGTGTGTGTTGCTTGTGCGTGTTTATGGCTTTCTTTCACATCTTCGTTTGTGTGCGAATTATGTCGTTGTTGTTGTAGTTGTACCTGGTTCTCTGCTAACATCTTCAATTCCTGTCACATACGCGATACATTGAATTCAGGGTTCGTTGTTGGACTTGCTCTCAATTAAGAAGAACAACAAAAGAACATTCGTTCATTAGTTCATTCATCCTGCATCAAAAAGCGTAAAAAGAGTAGCAGCTGAAGTCTTCTCTGCGAGTGCAACGGAATCATTGTGAAGAAGGAGAGAAACGGAAGGGGGAGGGGGATGGTTGGCTAGGTTCTTGGTAAAAGAGAACTCTTGCAACCCTTAGTAAAGTAAATGATATAATTACCTCTAATTAACTAATTAATTAATTGTTTAACTTCAACTGCAACTTCCTTAGATCTTCCGTTCTGTATTTAGTTCAAGAGCAAAGAATGAGGAGCAATTAGTTGAGTGGAGAGCAGTTTAAAGAGAAGGCGGTGGGTGTGAAAGGAGTAAGGAGAAGTGTCACGAGTTAATAACGGATGTTCTCACACTCACCACCACCTAAAATTAAACGATCAACTAAAACAGTTCTTCAGAACTTCTGGCAACTTCGCAAAATATAAAAGTTAATTCATACTGAAATGAAACTACGGAGAATTAATTCATTTATTCGCATCTCTAACGACATGTGAGGAGAAGATATCTAAACGAAATCACAAGTCGAAATGATGGACATTTATATCCATTCTTGATCCAAGCTTATATTATTGTATATATTGTAGCCAATATAAAATTATGTGAATTGTGTTACGATTATAAGCTTTAAAACAATTCTTCCGATAAATTACGACTTCCGTAACCAAAAACCCATGACAAATTTCGTCCTTCAGAAAATGGTTCCATGATTTTCAAAATGTTAGTTCAGTTCGCTTAGTTTCGAGAGACTTTTTGGTTTATGGTTTTTATTTGTTGCTCTTTTGGTAATATTTGCCTTTTGTAGAAATCCTTCCACAGAAATGGGGGCAAAATTATAATTTCAGCATCTCTGTTTTTCAACTTGATGAATACATCGTAAATCCGACTGCAACCAGAAACCAGACCAGTTTGTCAAACTTCCAGCAGCTCTTTTAAGCTTAACTCCTGTCAGTCGAGGGGAAGGGAGAAGGGGGTGGGGAGGGGGAGTGCATACATAAGTCGAAACGCATTAACATCTCTGACAGCAACCGAGCAGCAAATTCGTCAGCGGAAATGCAAAATGAAATTAGTTCGCAGCTGAGTAAACAGCTTTAAAGCAGCTACTTTGGCGCAGAGTGGCGTTGGTACAGCGGCGGCGGCTCTTCTGAACCGCTTCATTTCTCTCCGAAGACTCTCCTGACCTCTGGATCATCTACCGTAAAGTACACATACAATCATAACGCACTCCACACACACTCATTCGTATATCCCGACACGCTGTCAATATGTCAAACGTTATCCTTTCATGTGCCACCAGCCACAATCCATTCAGCCATCCACACATCATGCTCATCATCCTATGAATATAACACAGAGTATCCTTCATCCTCATCCCTCAATCAGCTCCCAACACCTCTCGATTTCGTTGAGAGTTGAAGCTTTCCGCAGTTGCTACTTTTACTGTTTTTGTTATTATTATTGTTGTTGTTGCTGTTGCTGATGTACGACCGCACAAAACATATGTTTCGAACCCCAACTTTTTGCTATATTCGTCATGCTTTTAGTATCTTCTCACCTCCCTGATGGTTTACGCTTTTGTCCTCTTTCTCTTTCTGTCTATCTTCGTCTGTCTCTCTCAAAAGTTTTCTCATAGAGATTTTTCCTCATTTTTCCAGAAGTTGAATTGTCATCAAATCGTAAAAATCGTTTACCTGCCTGCTTGTTTCCTGTTCAAGTGAATTTCTCTGTGTCCCGATGAGGTTCCTTTTCTCATTTGACTCTTTTCCCCTGGATACAGTATACACTGGTCCTTGTTGGTGTGCCATACATAAAAGATGCGCGTGTCTAAGTAGTTCTACTCGTCCTTCTATTTGAAAAAGTTGCCACTAATGCCGGAAATACAAGTTTATTTTGACTTCCGCTTTTTTGGGTTGTTGCTGAAATCGTTGTTGAAATCGTGAAAATGGATACCATGAAGGTATTTTTTTCACTTTAAAGAAAGTGCTATAAATTTAAAAGCCTTAAGGTTGTTCAAAAGCTTAACCAAATACGAAACCATGATTATAAATTGTAACTGAAGTAATAATGTCATGAATAATGTAATGTAATGAAAGTAATGCAGATATTTAGACATAACATTTAATTTGAAGGGCTACAAAAGGGTGAATGGCCCCAACTTTCGCCGCGCTTTCTTCAATACAGCATTTTATATTAGATCCTTGCACTCGTTAATCCAGAAATTAAATGGACCAATCGAGGCATTTAAACCGAAACGTGAAACGGCCAAAGTTTACACTACTAAGCTTGAGCTTAATGAATTGAATGGCTAAAAGCTGAACGTAATTTAAGAGCGTAGCTGAAAAGTTTATTTTGTCTGAGGTTGACTGAGGCAAAGCGAAATGAGGCCGGTCAAGTATAATTAAAAACGGTTGGATGGTTTTCGGGTCGGTGGGTTTACGGTGCCTGTACCGAGTGTAGAAATCCTTTGGTCAATAGGAAAAAAATTGTAGTTTTTCCTTTGTTTGTTGTAGGATTAAATAGGAGCTTACAATAAAGTAAATAAAAGAGCTTTTCATTCAACAGTTAAGTAGGATGTTTTTGTATTAGTTTTTGTGGAAAGCGGGGAAAGCAAAGGAGAAAAGGAAGAAGAAGAAGAGCAATAACAGAACAAAGTTTTTAAAACCAAAGCAAGCATGAAATAAAATGTATAAAAATAAGTTTTAATCAGAATTAATTCTAAGAGTGAGGGTTCGTTCGTCCTGACTGATGCTTTTGATGTTTCTGTTAGGCGAAGTATATAAAGTAGGGTCAAATAGGCTCTCTAAATGGGTCAGGGATTTCATTGCTTTCAGTTATTGTATCCTAGTAAAGCCTCCTGGCATTATTGATGGATTACTGATAAAACTTGTTCGTTTTTATGGTTGTTGTTGCAGTTGGTTTTGTTGAGTTATTGCAAAAGTACGCTAAGCTGGCGGAGCGTGTGATTTGATTAAAGGTCGCAGGTGGGGGCTTCTTTTTTACGGATCTCTTGGAATTAAGACACACTTTTGTTGTGTAAGACTAGACTTTTTATTGAACACTTTTATTGTTCTACTACGAGCACAGATGGGGCGGGTTTAATCAATAAGAGCTACAAATTAGCCAACATTTCTTTGGCTGGAGAAAAAAGGTTATGCAGTTCCTTTGAGTAGATCATATAACCTAAATATCCTCCAACGATTAGAACTCTCGCACTTTTATTCCATTTTTGTAACTTTTTCCAACCTTCGAAGTGGGTTTTTCATTTGTTTTAATTTTCTTGCATTCTTAAAATTTAACAAATATAAAGACGACAATAAAGCAAGGAAGCCTGAAATAATTAATGTAGGATGAGCCCTAAATCATGGTTCCAATATAAAAAAACGTTCTCTAGTTTTATTCACTTAACACATTTTATTTATCCATTTAATATTGAATAGAGTTCAACCGATAAGGTTTAAATACTACAGTTTTGTGTAATTATTCAAAATACAAATAAAAAATAATGTCGCAGCTTGGTGGCTGTTCAAGTCCACGTTCGTCGTACTACTGAATTTTTGTTCTGTCCGATCGTTGGTCTTCGTCTTATGGTCGGCAGCTTCGTGTCGTCGGTCGTGACACAGCTCCTACATTCGGCGATCCTGACGAGTCATTCGGCCCGAATGACGACCACCTCTTGAGGAATTCGGCTACCGTTGTCGTTACCCTCGGCCCCTCCGTAATTCCGACCTTCTCAACTCTATACCGACCGTGATTTAATTTTTCTACTATCTTATATGGACCTAGAAACTTGGGTTTCAATTTAAGTCCCGGTCCACCTTGGGTGCGCTTAATGGCGACTAGTTCGTTTAGGTCAAAGATACCCTCTACTTTTCTGCTTTTATTATAGGTTCTGCGGTTCTCCGACTGAATCTTTTCAATGTTTCTCCGGGCCTCTTCACGTGCTAAATCTCGTTCTCCTGTAAGTTCATCAATGACCGATTCTTCTAGCAGCTCACGTAGTTCAGCATTTGCTTTGGTTCTCATCTCTATGCCGGTCAGTAATCTGAAAGGTGAGGCTTTTGTACTCCGTGGTGGTGTGTTGTTAATAGTTTGCTGTACACTATCGACAAACTTGTACCACTGGCTTGGATTTCCGACAGCAAGTTTGGTTAATATTGATACAACTATTCGATTCATCCTTTCGACCTGTCCATTACCTCTCGGTACTCCAGTTGCTATCAGAAGATGTTGTATGTTTTCCTCCTTACAATAGTCCTCGAATAAAGTTGATGTGAATGCTGGGCCACGATCTGAAATAATTCGTTCAGGGTTCCCGAATACAGCAGATTGTTTTTTCAACTTTTCTACTACCTCATTGGCGCCGGTACTCTTGGTTGGATAGAGCCATACAAATTTAGTAAAAGCGTCAATAACTAGTAGTAGATGGTTGTAACGCTTCTTGGTGCACTCCATTGGCCCTAGATGGTCAATGTGATATGTACCAAAAGGTTTATCGGCCTTGCAAATTGGATTTAGAAAACCTTCCTTCTTGCCCGCTTTTGCCTCAGAAACTATGCATTCTATGCAGCTCTTTACCACCTTATGTACTTTTTCCGTCAGTTTTGGTATGTAGAACGTTTTCTCGATTAATTCTTGCGTTTTTTTAGTAGCGTAGTGTCCTTGGCGGTGCGCAATTTGAATGATTTCACCTTCCATGGTCTCCGGTACTACCATAAGTTCCTTGATGGGATCTTTAAACAAAATATCGTATTTCAGGAAGTAATCCTCGTAACTGCTATTCTCCAATATCTTCCTTATAGCTCGCGTCCAATCGTCGTGCAACTGCGCCTCCTTGATTCGGTGTCTCAATGAGTCTTCCATCATCAGACACGACACTCTGCTCAGCGCATCTACGTGTCTCATTTTGTTTCCTGATCTGTGTTCTATTTGATAATCGTAGTCCTGTAAATACATTGCCCATCTGGCAATTCTAAGTGGTACGTCGTGTTTCTTTATTGTACACGCGAAGGCGTTGCAATCTGTAACTATTTTAAACTTTGTACCTAGTACATACACTCGCCATTTCTTCAGTGCTTCTATTATGGCTAGCACCTCGAGTTCATACGAATGGTACTTCTGCTCACATTCCTTAGTTTTCCTGCTGAAATATTGGACCGGATGAAATTGTTGGTCGTCTGGATCCTTTTGAAGAAGAACACCGCCATATCCATACATGCATGCGTCGGTGTGGATCTCAGTTGGCGCTTGTTGATTAAACAGTTTGAGGACTGGAGCTTTCATCATCATCGCCTTAAGTTGTTGGAAAGATGCCTGTTCCGTATCACCAAAGTTAAACATCTTGTCCTTTTTCAACAGGTCTGATAGTGGCTTTGCTATTATGGCATAATCGGGCATGAAGCGTCTAAAATATGAAGTGAGACCTAGAAATTGCTGCAAAGACTTCTTGTCTTTAGGTTGCGGAAAATCACGAACTGCGATTGTTTTTTCTACCGACGGCTTGATGGCCGAATTCTCAATTTCGTAACCCAAAAAGGTAACCTTCTTCTTCAAGAACTGACACTTCCTCCATTTAATTCGTAAGCCATACTCTTCAGCCACAGCTAAAACTCTCTCTAACTTCTCAAAAGATTCTTTATCATCCTTTGCTGGTATTATGATATCGTCCATATATATCACAATTGTGTTGTCTTGCACTAATTCTCTAAATATTGCGGATATAAATCTCGAGAACGTCGCTGGAGAGTTTGATATGCCGAACGGCACATAAAGAAATTCATATTGACCGCTTTGAGTAACAAAGGAAGTATATTTCCGAGACGAAGCTTCTACCGGTACGTGAAAAAATCCATCTCGCAAGTCTAGGGTTGTGAAAACCTTTGCTCCTTGTAGCTGCTGTACTACATCATCGATCAACACCATCGGAAAGTTATCCCTGACGATCTTTTGGTTAAGCTTTCGGTAATCGCAACAGAGTCGCTTCGTACCATCTTTTTTTGATACGAGAACAATTGGGGCAGCATACTCTGAAAAACTAGGTTGAATGACGCCTCTCTTTAGCCAATCTTCTACTATTTCTTGAACAGAACATTGATCAGCGTGTGACATTCTTCTTGCTTTCTGAAACACAGGAATCTCGTCGCTCAGAATAAGCTTCATCTCAATAGGAGAGGACTTTGCATTTTTTACCTTGTAATTTTCGATTACGCGAAGTATCTTTTTTTGGTTTGTTTGATCTAAATGTTCTAATTCGAGTGTTGTCTGACCTATTATTTCCTCCACCGAGGTTATGCTACAAAGTTGCTCAAACTCTTTAAATAAATCTGTAAAATTTCCCATATCATCTGGATTATTGCTGTCATCCGTTTCTATTGGGCGTTTGGTTTCAATGTTCATATCCGTATCTATTACTTTATCATCTCCGATGTCATTGTTTCTTCTAATCAATGTTGCTCCTTCTTGGTTAATGACTATGTTTACCATCTGCAATATGTCATTTCCCAATACTGCTGAATATAACATATCCTTCTCTTTGACTACATGGAATTCTACATCAAAAGTAATTTCGTCGATCGTGGTTGGCATGGTGAAGTATCCCAAAGTTGTTATAGTACTTCCGCCTATTCCTACAAGACTTTTTGTTTGGTGCTTTAACTCAATGTCGCCCAACATAAGCAGAACATCGTATCTTATAACGGAAATGTCACTGCCGGTATCAAGTAGTGCTGAAACTTTGAATTCATTAAGTTCGACATCCTTGAATAATCGATTATTTGCCAATATATTATTTTTCTCTTTAATTGTGTCTTTCTTGGAGAGTACGTTTAAGCCATTGTTCTCCGGTTTTATTGGCTGCGGATTTTTATTCGATTTGCATTCGAAGGATCGATGCCCTTGTTGGTTACATTTGAAACAAACGATATTAGTAGCGCGACAATCTTTCGCTAAATGACCTTTTCCTCCACACTTGAAACATGCTTTCGTGGCTGCCTGGTCGATTGATCTTTGTCGTGGAGGTTGCTTCTGCGAGTTTGGTTGTGCTGGACTGACGGCTGACTGTGCTGTGGGCATTCTAATTTTTTCGTATATTTTTATCTGCTCTTTTAGTTGGGTTATAGTTTGTGCTTGATACAGTACGCTTTTGTTGAACTTCGAATCTTGAATTCCATCGATGAAGTATTCAATTATGCTCTTCTGATCCAGGTTAATGGGCCTTCCGATCTCTTCCAAACTATAAAGAAATTCCCGAAATGATTCGCTTGGTCGCTTTCTTCTATTTTTTAAGATTCTGTGAACTTCTACAGCTGACAGTTGCGTTGTGAATTCTTCCAAAAGTGCAGATTTAAGCGAATTCCAATTCGTTATGTTTGGTCTGCCTCGCGTATATACTCGAGCTGCACCCGTCAACAGCTGTTTCGCAAAAATGAATTTTTGGAGTTCATTCCAACCCACTACGGCTGCATTTGCTTCGAACTCTTGCATCCAATTCTCCACTGTCGGGTAATTCGTTCCCGAAAATTTTGACACCGATTCTTCTATGTCTCTCAGCGTAAACATTGATCTGTTTTCCATTTCACGTGCTGCTATAGGAATAGTGTCTTCATATTCTGATTGTTCGTCCGTTTCTACAACTCTGTTTAGTCCGAAATGTCTGAACAGTCGTTCTTGTAAGACAGTCTTAAGTCCTGCTGTCTCTAAACCTAAGTCACTTAGTTTCTGTCGTAACTCTTCTACTCTCAAAGATAATATCTCTGTCGCGTCCATTATGCTTACACTCTTTGATAGAAAAATATGTAGTATGTAATATTTTACTATCTACTTATAGTTTTATATACTTAATATAATACTAATTAATAGTTTTGTTAAAAATTTTGGTTAATGAAATACTGGTTTTGGTTACTGAAATAATGTTAAATTGCTTTCTTCTTTAGATTTCTAGTCTTCTACTGAATGTAAACAAAGTTGACATTGAAATGAAATA
This sequence comes from Myopa testacea, assembly GCA_949629155.1. NCBI lineage: Eukaryota > Metazoa > Arthropoda > Insecta > Diptera > Conopidae > Myopa > Myopa testacea. The sequence continues at coordinate 43,422,109 of OX451347.1, read as the reverse complement.
ATCAAGACAGAAAACGAATACATAAGTTGACATTGAAATTCATACGACGATTTGGCAAATGGAACATTACAAATAATTTGCACATAATATGAATACGAAATAAATAGATCTCTCACTCCAACTTCCTGTATTATATTTTGCTTTATTCACTAGTGCTTGACTTCTCTAACTCGCTGTTCTTCTTTGTTCCCTTTGTCGTCACTCCTTCTCCTGTGTATTCTAGCTCGTTTTATGTCTATTTTCTTCTTGTACTGAAATATCTCTATCTGCTTGTAGTTAATGCTACCGTTTCTCGCTGCTTCTGCGCTTGTTGCTAGACTGCTGCTGCTGCGCTGACACAATCGACTTCTTCGATTTTCTTCGTCTTTTGTTCCGAATCTCTCTTCCTCTATCTGCTTGTAGTTGACGCTACGTTTCTCGTTGCTTCTTCGCTTGTTGCTAGGACTGCTTCTGCTGCTGTCCGACACAATCGACTTCTTCGATTTTCGTTTTGTTCTGAATCTCTCTTTCTCTATCTGCTTGTAGTTGACGCTACGTTTCTCGTTGTTTCTGCGCTTTTTGCTAGGACTGCTTCTGCTGCTGTCCGACACAATCGACTTCTTCGATTTTCCAAGTTCGTCAGTACAGTTTTGTAGCTTTGTAGCTTTCGACTGTACTTTTTAATAAAGTTTTACAGTTTCAGAACATATAACATTCACTTATGTTTTCCAGAAAAAACTATTTCACTTATGAACGCATGTGGCTGCATCCCACTTCTGACACCAAATGTAGGATGAGCCCTAAATCATGGTTCCAATATAAAAAAACGTTCTCTAGTTTTATTCACTTAACACATTTTATTTATCCATTTAATATTGAATAGAGTTCAACCGATAAGGTTTAAATACTACAGTTTTGTGTAATTATTCAAAATACAAATAAAAAATAATGTCGCAGCTTGGTGGCTGTTCAAGTCCACGTTCGTCGTACTACTGAATTTTTGTTCTGTCCGATCGTTGGTCTTCGTCTTATGGTCGGCAGCTTCGTGTCGTCGGTCGTGACACAGCTCCTACATTAATGACAATTTCAAGCACGTCTTTTGCATTAAAAACTTCTGCGTAGCTTTACTACGATATTCACTCGTACCATGATTTTTCTCGTTTTTGTCCTCTCACAACACTTCCTCTTCTCTTCTTTCGTTTTGGCTTCTTCCCCTCCTTCCTTTCATTCTTCCCTTTTTTATAACTTTGTTGCTCTGTTATTTATTTCACTGAAGTTGGGCAATTTTTCAGGATTTTCAAGATGCAAAATGTTGAAATCCGCGATGCTTTTCCATCCATCACTTGCCACAAAGTGTGACAAATTCTGGTCATGTTGTTGTTTTTTATTTCTGCTCTTGCCCTGGTAATTTACAACTTTATTCAATCAGGATATCAATTCACACAACATCATGAATATCCTGTGGCAACTCAGATCCGTTGCACCTCGATTGACATCGTCTTAAGTGTTGCCACAAGGTTCGGTTTGTGAATGCGGCAACAATTTATCACAATAAAATGTCAAGTTGCCGAAAGTGTTGCTGGGTTTTTTTTGTGGACGAGTATTTGAATATTTTGAATATTTTTCTTCATTTATTTTTTTTCATGAGAGAAAAATTGCATGCTTTTAATATGATTTTTTTTTAAAAATTTATGTGGAAGAAGTATTATTCATTAATTATTCAATTATTATATTATTTACTTGTGGAAGAAGTATTTATTGTAGAATAGAAGGTATTGTAGAGTATATTCTCTTCTATTTTCTTTATTTAATTGCATTTTTAGTTTCTTTGAAGCTTAACCGCTTTTAACCATACCCAAAACATAGAATAAATATAAGATATATATTAAAATCATGCTTTTTTCGCACATTTAATAGTATTAAATTTTCATAGAATGCTTGATGAGGGCAAAAAACATTTTCCGGATTAAAAAAATACAAAAGGTAAAAAAAATAAATTGTTATTTTAACAAATTGTCTATCAGCTGACAACATTAAAAATTATTGAAATATTCTCGTAAAGTTGTTCCTTTCATTTACTTTTCTTAACACTTTCTTAGACAGGACGACCACTCGTGGGTTCCGGGGTTTGGGTACGTAGCTGTAGCTTGTTGTGTTTGTAAAAAATTCAGAGAGTTCAAACCTCGAACTTCGAGGTAACTGATGAAGCTCTACTGATTTATTAAATATTTACATTAATGGAAGTCTTAAAGCAATAGGAAGGACCTGAATAAAGAAAGAGATCTACTGAAATAAAGGAAGTGAGGGAGACAAAGGGATAGAGAGAATGAAAGGAGAGATAAATAGAGAGAAAGAAATAAGAAGAAAGAATATCTTACCGAATGCATTACTTCCACTGAAGCGAGTCACACCGTTTAGTGTAAATCAACTCCAAAACACTAGCTACGTCACTATGTCCAACCTTTGCTCCTCGTATCTATCTATGTCTGTATGTAATGTCTGTCTGTCTGTTTGTCTAGTGTTGAGTTTTTCATGACCCCTTCAATTTTTGTAGCAATCGAAGATAAAAATTATTATATGTACTCATGGAGAAGTTGAACTGATTTCGTATTTGTTCAACTCTCTCTTCCGTCCCTCTTTTTTCTCTCTCTCACTCTGTCTTTTTCTCTCATTCTTCCTCTCTTAACACTTGAATGAATTTCTTGAAAATTTTAAAATGAACAATACGAAGAATGGAGAAATATTCTTAAGAAAACAATGAGGAAGAATGTTAGCGAAGGACGAACGTCATCGAACCAGAGTAGTTTTAACGCAGAGGAAGAATTTCAAATGACACGTAGGACGAAAAGCAGCAGAAGGTCCTTGTTGCTCAATGATGCAATCAAATGCGTGATATACGAGGAGTTGCTGCTGCTTCCTTGTGGATGGCCGGTGCACTTCTAGCCGAATCGACTGATTGACTAAGTGACTGACTTAAAAACGGACCAACTGATTGGCTTACTGACTCACTCATTGATTGAGAGAAGAGTTACTTAAAAACTGACAGATTCACTCCAAAGTCGACTGCCGAACTGACTGATTGACTGACTGGCTGACAAACTTGCGTCTACAACCACGTCTTCGCTAACAATTTTTCTTTCTTTTTATCCTTAAAGTTTTCTTTTAAATTATTTTCTATTTTTTTTGCATCATGCAACAAATCCTTCAGATTTTTGTTGCTGTTGGGATGGTTTTCTTCTGTTGCTGTTGTTGTTGCATGCATTGTGTTTGGCTGCTTGTTGGTTCCTGGTGTATCTCTTACATGATTGTGTCATGTGTCATCGGTTGTAACTGTGTCGACGCCAATCCTTTAGAATCCGATACACACACGTACGTGTCTTTGTTGGTATAAACATGCTATTGTGTTTATGTGAGCCATTTGTGTGAGTTTGGATGTACTGGTGTGAGCTTGAATGCATTTGTATGCATGTGTGTGGGTGCTGGTGTGTGTTTGTGTGAGTAGAGTTCATTCAAGTTTAGTTTCTAGTTTTCTAGAAATCCTAATACGAATCTGGGTCAATCTAGGATGTTGTTTCTTCATTATTATTTCTTTGTTTCTTTCACTATAAAAAAGAAGATAAACATTTGTTATTTCTCTGGTTTGCTGTTAATTAAGAAGAGTTTTTAGATTAGTGCTGCTCTTTTTCTGGTCTACTTTTCTCGCATTGATGGTTTTTAATCTGCTGGGAGGATGCGAAGAATGGGCGGATGAGAAGATGGGAAACCTTTGCGCTTTAAGATTGTTTTGTTTCCTTTTCGTCTGTAGTGAGATATGAAAAGTATTCCTTTTCGATGGCGTTTTATTCGGTAACTGAAACAGCGCAAATATTAGAATATATTCAACATTTAATAGAAGCCCTAAATTCAATATTTGACTTTCGAATGAAGCAGCAGCACTTCAAGAAATCAATATTAACCCGATACACTGACGTTTGTGACAGCAGAAGTCTTTATCACTGTGATATGTTGACATCACAAGCAAACACGCAAACAATGCAATTTGGCAGCAAAGCTTTGATCTCTCGTCCGGCGGATTGCTGGCTGAGGCAAATATTATTGACACAACTTAAGTGCATGACAATTGAAACACACAATAGCAGCAACAACAACCAACTCCGTGGAACGACTGCATTGCTTTAGTGGAATAATGAAGCAAATAAAACCGAGAGAAGCTGCTGGGCGACGCTAAGAAATGCATTAAAGTATCCATTAAACTCCCGAAAGAGACAAAAGAAGACTTTCCAACTTTCATTTATATGTCTATATACTGTATAATATAGTTATGGTATATATATTCACATATCTTCAAGTATTTAAATCTTCAATAAAGTCTATCTTCCGCTCTTCGTGTCTGAGATTAGCTCCCTCTTCAAGAATTAACACGATAGAACGGATACTCAAGGCACTCCACTCTGCGCAGGAAAACTATAGACCAACTATATAGTATATTCAATAAAATCTATAAAAATTAATAGCTTTAAGTAATGAAGGAGAGAACAACTGCAGGTCTTCATTTTTGGGAAACGATTTTCGCACGTTTTAACCCTAAACGATATTACATTGTATAAAAAGCACCTGGGACGAGAAAACAATCGTGTGGGTATCGGTATTGGGTCCATAAGACTGGCGTTGTTAAGGGGCTAAGACCCAAGTGGCCAAGAAAGACTGCTGCGAGGAAAACGTACAAAAATAACGTATTGCTCTGTGTTGCTCCACGTAATGCACGAAGGAGGACGGTAAATAATAAGAGCAGAGCTGGTTCATGGTGGTGTCAGTTGGGGACGAGGATGAGGAATGGAAGGAGCAGGAATATAAATCAAGAATACAACCGTGGATTATCATACAATGAAATCCGTTTTAACGAAGGTTCAGATTCAGTTTATCGTTTATCGGTTGCAAAACTTGTGCTGAACACGTTTAGTTTTCTGTTCTTCTGCAGTTTAGCTAGCAGAATATAGTTTATGGTCAGGACCCTCAACTACACGATGAGCTAATTATTCGTTTCATTCTTATACATAAAATAAAATATCGAAAAGACCGCTCAATGTATATGTACGAGTATATACTCGTATATTAAGATGTAGAATAAAGATGTAGATCTCGAAAGCGTACCCACGACCGTTGCCGTCGGTGTGGTCGGGCTGGATTTACATACCTCGCTCTCACTTCACTACTAACGCCAGATGTGCGCCGTGATACTGTGTTTACGAAACACTTTCGAGCTGCGGTGATAAAAGGAGTGCCGATCATAGAAAACCGAGTGCAAGCGCAACAACAACAAGCAATAAAATAACAACAACAACGGCGGTAACAGCAGCAAGACATCAAGCGAACATACCATATAATGGGCAAACCGTTAACACACACATACACACACACACACATCCATAGCAATTAAGCGAATGCTGCATGGAGATGCAAATCCATCTCGTATCTAAAAAAAAGAAAACTAATAAAAACACCAGACACTCTTCAGACGGAGTATGAAGACATGTTTTAACACTTCGCTTGTGTGGTCCGATCCGGTGGTCGGTCTTATTTTTTGGGTTAATCATAAAAGGCACTCAAATGGTACCCTGTGGATCTCTGTTCTGTTTCCTTAACAATACTGAGTCAATATGTATCAATGTTTGTTTTACACTCGGTCTCAAAAACTTTTCAACAAGTCGTCGAATAAAAGAACCAAAAAAAGAAGAGAAATAAATAAACTTGTAGACTTCTGCGCAGGTAGATTTAATAAAACTGTAATAGTTCGTCAATTAATAATAACAAGCTGTAGTGATTTGCCAGGAAGAAGAAGAGAAGGCAATAAAAATTTTACCCGGTTTTTCTCGGAAAGTTTTTAATTGCAACAATTTTTCTGTTGCTGTCAACGTTATTGAATCAGGATGGAAAAAGAAAAATCGCACACGTTAGAAAAATCACACATCCACACAGACACTCACATACACTCACAGTTGGTTTGAGTGCGAAGGTGTGAGAGTGTGTTAAGGAGCGCGCAAATCTGAGGGCGTTCAGGTCGCTTCCGTCATGCGAAACAATTTCCGGTTTCATAAATCGAAATGTAACAGTAAAAAGCAACAACAACAACAACAGAAAAAAGCATAAACAACGATAGCAAATAAAAAAAGGAACGAAACGAAAAAAGCGATTAAAAATGGCGAAACGATTCTTGGGCAACAACAGCAACACCAACAAACGACTATTTCAAGTCCTACAGTCAAGTGTTTAATTTATTTTGATTCTTTATGTTTTCGTTGTTGTTGTTGTTGTTATTTTATATGCGCCTTGAGAGGGCGACAGCGAGGGCGCTATAATAAAAATATTAATTATCCAGTTTTCATTATTGCTCAATTGAATTCAGTAAATGATTTGTCGGCAATTGAGTGTGAGTGTGGATGTGTTAGTGTATATGTGTAGATATAAGTAGACATGTGTGAGTGTTGTGTGAATGAACTACCCGCAGATGGACTCCCATCGTGTGTGTGTATAAATAAATTGAAACGATTTTTGTTTTAATTTCCGTTACTAGTGAGTAGGGAGTGAAAAATTCTGCGTAATTAAAATAATTAATGAAATTACATTTAAGGGTTGCCAATCAATAAGAAGTTTTTGCTTTTAATTTACTGGCTCTCGAAATGTATTTAAAGTACTTTTAAGCGTTCAACTGTCACAAGAGTTCGAACAACAATTAAATTAATTAAATTAAAAGCGTGGATTTCTTTACTCAACTTATTCAATAAAATTCTATGGAAGTTGAATTAATTATTTTGTTATAAATTTTGAATCAATTCAATTATTTAATTCATTTAAAGTGTTAAAAGTTCAACATTTTGTCATAAGAAAATATTAAAAAATGTATTCAATGAAAAAATTGCAAGATTGTTTAATTAAATAACATAATAAAATAATTTTATTTCGTAGTACTTCATAATTTCAGGCAGCTTTAAATGCACTCGTCGTTGGTTTCCTTCGTGGATCGCAGTGGACTATTATTAATGATTGATGTGGGTGAGCGTAGAGTGACACATTTCGAACCGACAGAAATAACAAAAGCACCATCATCGCTGGTGGAGTCACCGGCGTCAGCAAGAACAAAATTCTGCAAAATTGAATATAAACCGCAGACGCCTGCTAGACGCTGATAACTACACATGAATTCCTACAAATTGCGAGAGCGGAGCTCATTCAAGCGGAGACAGACTAATAAACTGACACACACATACACACGCATCTACTCGCATACATACACATCGACAGGAATGCATATGAATGAACATACAAATGAATGAAGAGTATAGAGTCTAAAACTTAGATTAACTATGCTTGTATGACGTGCTTTGGTATGAACGTGTGTGTATGTGTGTGTATGTGTTTGTGTGTGTATGTGTTTGTGTGTGAGAGAGAAGGGATTTATTAAAAGCTCAGTGCTGCTGGCGATTCAAGCGGGTGCTGGGGAAGCTGTATTTAAAATAAAGTTATGAACTTTTTGATAACTCACTACATACTCACTACTACTCGTCCGTGTTTGTGTGTATTTGTGTGTGCACAAATCCACCAACAATGATAACAAAAACAAAATCCATCATAAGAGATAATATGATTTAATTCAATATTCCTGATGAAAGGTAGAATTACACAAATATCAACAAATAAAACAGAGATACAAACGTAGCCGCAATCACACACACACTCACACCCACATACATCCACACACACACTCGTCCACCCACACAAAAGCAACAGTTAGGGACCAACGACGGATGGTATGCCGTATTACAATGCAACGGCAAAATATGAGTATAATCTTCAAACACACACACACACACACTCTAATGTACATACTCACACTTATACTTGTGGTGGTTCCCCTCATCCTTTCCTCCCCTCTGACTCATTCTCGTGTTCGTCGTTGTTAATAGGATCATCGCAGCTCGAGAGCGAAGGATTCGAGTATTAAATTTGCTGAAAATTACGAAGTCGTGTCTTTTGTTTGATCAACGTTTCCAGGATAAAATGCACAAAGAATGCAGTAGTATGTGTGAGAGTGTGTGTGTGTGTGTGTGTTTGTATGGCTTAATGTGAGTATTTTATATGTTGTGAATTTGAAATCAAATCTGTCTCTATTCGGAGATTTTTGGGAAAAATGTTTAGCTTTACTAGTTCAATTTTAATTAAGTATTCATTCATTCAGATTCGTTTCCGAGAATACAATATCAAATATCAGTATATGTAAACACAGATACGTAGAGATCTGCCTCAAGTAGATCTTGGTTCCTTGCAGTTGATTAAATTCATTGAAGTGAAATGAAATGACAACCTTTTTAAAGACATTCAAGACTGTCAAAGGGAGAGGACGCTTTTCTTTAATTGCTATAATTATTAAATTGAGAAAATGTGGCTTAAAATCTATCTACTCCTTCCTTTCCAGCATCATTAAACTATTACTGTCTCCATCCACATTGCCACTTTTTATGACTTCCCATCACTCGGATTTAGAAGTAGTTTTAAGTATTCACTTATTTTTATGGACATGAGATTCTAATTGCGCGAAAATCTTAACATAAAATCGCTCCTTCTTTAACACCTAAACACTTGCTAGCCACACTTTACCCGAGTATTTTGAAGTAACTCCATTGCAACAGCAGCAACAACAACAGCAAAACGTTCATCTATTTAAAGCCAATGCAATCAACTCAAACATGTCTCCGTATCCACCTCAAGGAAGTTCATCATAAAGACTCTAGTTTTATTGTATGTACTCAGACAGGTCTCAGCATCAACCAGCTGCTTTGTCTTTCACCAGCTCCAGCTCCTTCGTCAGTCCCCTCATGATCTCCCTAAAGTCACTAAAGTCTAAGTAACTCATCAGCTCAATAAAATCTTTAAGTTGAGTGCCTGTCGATTGCCAACTGGTTCTGGTCGCCCGATTATGCTCGATTCAATGTGTGAATTTGTTAATTTGAATATGCAGTTAATAAAACTTGGCTAAATTGTTGATGCCTCGATGTTTTCATAATCAGACTGCTTTACATTTTAATGGTCACTCCATAAAAATCTGTCGTCTTAACAGGATTTAAAGTAATAGAGTGGGTAAAAAGATGGTTGGTTAGTAGATCGGTCGGTCGGTTGCTGGTTGCATGGCCGGTGCTTCGACCGATCGATGGGCAGCTTAAACTAATTGCGTGGAGTTTGGCAACAAATTGCTAAGTTTATATGACGCTATAATATCAACTGGTTTATGTACATATGTATGTGTATATAGCATCATGTTTTAATTCCTATGAAGGAATAAAAACAAAGAGAAGAGAAACTATGAAAAGAGAAGAAAAAAGAAAGGAAAAGAAAAGAAAAGTAGAAAAAAGAAAACAAGAGAAAAGAAAAAGAAAAAAAGAAAAAAGAAAATAATAGAAAAGTAAACCACTGAAAGTAAAAGAAAAGAAAAAAAGGGATGAAAATAAAAGAAGAAAAAAAATAAGAGTACAGTATAATCGAAAGAAGAAGACAGAAGGAATCACAGAGCCAAACTGAAGATAGAAAAGACAGCAAAAGTTTACGACTTGGCCGAAGTTCAAATACACTCTCGTGACCTTTGATGGATGATTTTATTCATCACATTCTTTTGACTTTTCAGATTAAATTTTTTAATGATGTTTCATTCATTGCATCTTCTATAATTAGCAACAGATTAGAAGACCTACTATTTTAAAGTTCATTCAGGAAATTTAAGATAATTTTATTAACATCTGGGAATGAAAACGTTTTTGTGAAATAAAATCTTTTTGTGGAAGAAAAATAAAGAAATATAAATTTGTATATAATGATAACGATAAATATTCTTTGCGTGAATGTTATTCACTGTTATATATAGAAAGCTATAAATTGCAGCTGACGTTAAATATTGAATCGTCCTTTTTATATGAAAATTATACCATGTAATGGGTAAAGATTTGGTCACTCCACAGAAGGATGTGACACAAAAGAAAGAAAAGTAAAATAAAAATTCTGACACAAAGCAAAGCATGATAAAGGATTTAAAACACATCAGTGTATTTTTTATGCAATATACAGAGAGAAATAAAAATATAAAGTAAAAGAGGGTCAAAGCCATTCGATTTTCAATGGCCGAAGGTTCGTCAATAAACCATTTAAAGCTTGGGCTTTATTTAGTGCATAGAAAATGGGATAAACTGAGAATAATAACAGTAAATTTTACTTACGAGTAACATATGCCATCTCCTTAAGTGACACCATCAGGAGGTCAGGTCTATTAACCATCTCACTCTTCGGGTCTATTTTTCAGACATGGAGAAATTATTTCCAGATATCTACATTCTTTGAAGGTATTCTTTATAGCAATTTTAAAATCTCGTCTTACGAAAGAAATCCTTCTTTATAGATATCGAAATTCTCTAATATTATGTTATTAGTAAAAAATCTACATAACATCTATTTTCTCACGGAAGTCTTTTAAAATATTAGAGAATATAAAAAGATCATAAAAATATTAGACGAAACTATCACTTGTTTACGTTAGTCATCAGAAAGACAGTGCCGCAAGTAGCACCTGCATATTTCCGTACTGTATCATTACTATTGTCCTCTGGTCATTTTTGGCCATTTTTTATTACTTCCCCTAAATCAGTAGGCCGATCGCGTCCTGCCTCCAGCTCCCACGCCTACCCACTCAAGCCGAAGTGGAAACAAAGACCAACAGAAAGCCTTTTTGCCCGCATTGCATTTCAATGAAGAGTTCTCCATTATAATATATACACCCAGATAAATATTTCCATATTTTAAAGAACCTCGTCACGTTTGCGTGGCAGCCGAATTTCGTCACCACGCGAGTTTACTTGACTCTGTCGCTTGGTTTGACAGAAGCAACAACAAACATTGATAGGGACAGACGAACCTTAGTGGATGTGACATTCATCGGTATCTGCATCGGCGGCAATTATGGCTCAAAGCATTTTAAGCCAGGAATAAAATGGATATTTCATGCAGTAGCGATGCGCTGTCGAAGCTTTGTTGTGGCATATAAATGTTTGTTCATCACCGACAAGGAAAGAGTTTTGAATGCTTGAGTATTGTTGGGAGACAGATGAATTAATTAGAAACCCTCCATATACACAACTGCGAGGTTTAAAATGCATTGTACACGAGTGTGAACTCTTTTAGTCCAAGGGTTCAATTCACTGAATACGTTGTGTATCGTCGTTGTCGTCATTTGTCTGTAAATTAATGGAATAAACATCAAAAGATACCATTTCAACTCAACACCTAAGAAATCTGAGGAATTTTAAATGTATACAGATGCAGATATACATATGTACATGTATGTATGCATACACGTTAGCAGTTAAGAGGTCTTTTATTTAAACCAATTTATTATCTTAGACAAATGGTTTTTGTAACGTAGGTAAATAAATTTATCAAAAAATAAGAACTCCGAGTGATAACTGAATGGAAATGAAGTTTAATTTGTAATAATTTGTTTATTTTTCTATAGTTATCTAGAATTTTTAGTAACTCACTAAAGATTAACTAGAAAGAGTGCCTGGCCGAAGCTCAAATACCCTACAACCTCATGATTTGTATGGCATATGGCATATTCACCTTCATGTGTAGGGTCTAGATAGCACTTAAAATTATTGGGAATATCTCTGAAGACAAGGTGATGATGATGTTACATATCAGGTGGGCAGATGTTCCAAACTTTTCTCTTTTCTTCAGTCATTTGAATATTGAAAAGATGTCTGTATCTACAAATGTAAGTATATGCAATATTTGACTCCCTTATGTAGTATATAAATGGCCCAGTTTTGTGTACTTCCTGGTCGCCGCCGCCCGATCATTAATTTTCGAATTATTTTTGACACATTAAACAACGCGACATGTTATCGCGACAACAACTAACACACTGTCAACTAACACAGCAGCCACTAAAGTTACCACCAAATATAACAACATTTTGCCACCCCTTTTCGTACCCTTTTGCCATTCATACAGCCATCGAAGCAACCCACCACCCAACCACCCACCCACCAGGCAGTCCTTTCAACCGCTTTCTGCATTTGATGCACGTGGCGCCCATTAGATTCGTCTCATTGCAGCGCGTGCAGCTTCGCGCCGCTGTATGGCTGGGACGGCCCATTTTTGATTGTATCGACCTCTACTCTGGACCACCTCCGGTCGGCAGTCTTGCTATCTTCTGCCCACTCCTGACACTCTTTACGCTTCTGTATGTTTATCTACTCGTAGCTGTGCCAAGTGTAAGAAATGCGAGCAATTGACTCGAACAAATCCAAAACATTATCGAACAACAACAGTTGCTGTGCATTCGGTACCTTGGCTTGGTGCTGCTCGAGGCTGCTTGGTGCTGTTTGATGTAAAGTGCACATCGTTAAATTTATTGTAGATGATTAATAAGCAGCACGTCGCGCCGGGGCCACGCGTTGTCATGCAGCTTCTGCAGCGCGTCGTCATTCACTGAGTGCGCTGTTGCAGTCATTTGCGAAGATTTGCGCGTTTGTCAGATATCGTGTTTTATAGGTTAAATACGACAATAGAGATTATCTTCAGTTGTGGTGTGAGCCTTATATTGTGATTCAAATTTATTGCTATAGTTATGTTGCAGAAGAGTAAGCAGCATATCCTTTGATCATTTGTAAATATTTATTCGGATATACTTTTTATATATTGTATATGCTCTTTAGTTTTGTTTTTTCATCAACGATTTAAACGATTTGATTCGGTAGCATATCAAAATTAATTCCTAAAAAGTGTATCGGAGACGCATCGAATTATAATGACATAAGGAAGTCGAGATACTCTCATGGATCTTGGTCCTTAGCAGGTATATCGATTATAACATCCGCCTGAAAGATAATAATCAGGAAGGTGAAATGGAGAGAGTGAAGAAGAGAGAGAAAGAGTAAGAGAAAGAAAGCTCAACCAGTTCTCCATGAGCCATTGCAACCCACAGATTATATATTCATTTATTTTTATCTAACCTTTTCTATTCTATTAAAATTTGTCAAACTTATCGAGCTTTTCATTTTTCCTTTAATGATTATTCAACTCTTTAGGAATTCAGAATAATCAATTACAATCGATTTCTAAATGAAATACTCTGTCAAAGTGATTATTCCAGAGCTATTCAAGAATAGAGCAACATATTTCGAAATATATTTCGAAGAGCAATTAATCATTTCTGAAGTCCAATTTTAATTACCAATGACAAAGTTTCTTTTCCCCAAAAAAAAGACAACAACAAAAGAATGTACGAGACTCTTACATACGACAAACTCTGTAACAACATGGAACAAATCGGGAATTTTTCGAAAAGAAAATTCGACTGCGAGTTCAGATCGAAATTTCGGACTAAAGTAACGCGTGTTACACTTTTCTATAAAAACAAAACCATGACAGACAAAACCATGTCGCGTTACCATGTTTGTGTGGCTAATTGTTGGCGATCTCAACGTTCATAACTCATATCTTGCGACCAATAATTCTTGGTACCATTGACAGCTAAAAGGTTTTATGCATGGTACGAATGGTACGCGCCAGATACTTTCTCAAATACCACGCTATGTACCACATGTGTTAAGGGTTAAGGAAAGCAGAGAGGAGAGACCTAGAGAGAGAGAGAGAGAGAAAGAGAGCTAGAGACGATAGACAGCGGCAGCGGAGTCTCTTGGTCGCTTGTGGCCTTATCTTAATCTTATGAATTTATTGTGTAATCGAGGCGATACGGTGACACCTTAAATTATATATCTTTACGCACGATTTAGGTGTGAGCCGATGAGAAGTCGCGGCGAAATTAAGGAGTCCCGTCCTGACTGGCTTATCTGGGCTTCAGCACCGAATGCACCGAATATCCTCCAAGACAATTAATCTTCGCTTTATTTCACATCGATTCTAATGGATGGATATACAGACTATATATCCATGCATATCCTATCGTGTGTATGTATGACTGTGTGAAAGTGTGCGGTGGCAGATGAGGTTGCCTAGCTTTACAATGATTGCCAGGGAAAGGCCAATGATGCAGGGTTAAATGTTTGATTGCGCCCCTGTCGCCGTTAAATGTTTGGCTGGGTCACTGTGCGGGTGAGTGAGTGCTCTCCGTGTGTGCAGGAGTGTAGGTGCCTCTGTGTGGGGAATGAATTATGAACGTATGACATACTCGCGCTCGACTTCTCTCAACGCAATCCACTCTACTCCGATCCTCCTCAACGACGACCTTTTAACTCGTCTCTTTTGGATGAAAGCAGATCTCGCTTTTTTCAGGTCTGCAGAAGGTGTGGAGCTCAACAGCCAGCCTTGATTCTGGACGCCTTCTATTTTCGGAGACAATACAAAGCAGTCGACGTCTGTCGCCGACGAAGATAACGCAAACGCAGCCATCGATATGTTGATGATTTAGACTGAACGAACGGCGTCGTTGAGCGTCGATAAAATGTTGCCGCTGGAATTTTAAGTGAATTTTTTGGTCTTTTCTATTTTTGTGAGGACCACGAAGAACAGCAGTTGAGATGCGGAGTGATGTTGTAGTATCGTAAAGCAATCGTGTGTACAAGAACAACAACACTAGATCACTATTAATACGAGACAAACACAAGAGAACTCGTTCTAGGAATAAAAAATCCACTTTCGAAACTTTAAAGAAATGGTTAAACGTTGATTTGTAGCCTGGCACTCGTGGAGTAGGTAGCCAGATATACTATATACTATATATTGGATATAAGTACCTCCATGAAATAAAACATTGGACATGAATGTCGTTTTCAAAGCGCGTGTTGTTAGTATTTTGTTGCTATTCCATTACATTCTGCTGTCATTTGTTTGAGTTTTTAATTTCCTGAACGTGCCGAATAAAAACACGTTCTTTAAAAAAAAAAAATATATTGAATTTTATTCTACTCAAATATTTTTAATGTCAATTTGTTTGAGTAGCAACTGCAACAAAAATGTTTACATTTTAAATAAAGAATGCAATATTTTGATTCTTTTGATTTTGACCCAATAAAACTAAAATTCTTTTCAACATTTTAATGAAATATAACGAAATTAAATAAAAGCAAAAAGGTATTAAAAACAATTCAACTCTAATAATACTTCTACATAAAAATAAAGTCCTTAGTAAATCCGTACAAAGTCCGCGGAAAGTCCATATAAAGTTTGTAAAGAGCCCATAGAAACTCAGTAGAGAGTCCATAGAAAATCCGTAGAAGGTCCATATAAATACCATACTAAATTTTCGTAGTAGAGTCCACCGATGAACAAACAAAGTTTTGTAGGGTACTCGTTGTTGTCGAATCAGCTGTACTGACAGCTAATAATATACCTGAAAACATAAATTTTCTGTTTAAAAATCTGTTACTTAATCTCGTATATTTAAAAATAGCCATTCGGGTGATTTTACGATAAAGATTAAAGTTTTAACTTAAGTTATTTTTACGCCTGGTCTTGGCAACCACCATGATTACCATGCACTTTAATGATACCATCGCTCTTTCAGTATATTTTTTAATCACTCGCGGTGGTGCAATAATAAAACTTAATCCTACTCTGAGTGAGGAAATTTTATGCTTCCAATTTGTTAACAATACCAACAACAGGATTACTTTATGACGTATGGGTATTTTTCGCCCTGATATTCAGAGGTAGTCTTTAATCTTGTCAAATTCTTGGTCACGCTCACGCTCCCTGCTACAAAATAAAGATTGCAAGATGTATAATAAGACCTCTTTTTTGGTTTTTTAATAGCCATTAAAATGTGATTTTTTTTTAATAAATAATAAAAGATATACGCAAAAATATTGTCACTTTGAGGTTCGCTGTTGTACTATATATCTAGTTGTTGACGATTTCGAACAGATGTTGCACAAGTTTATGGTACTGCACTAATTATGATACTGAGAATAATATAGAGACGATAGTCGCTGTACTTCAAGTAACCAAAGACTTTATAATTCAATTCATTAACCGTCTACAACCAAGTAATCTCGTCAACTTCGCGATAGGTTAGGATAGATTGAGAGTCATCAGATTCAATCAGAAGTCCATGTGACCCACTGTAGTTGCCTTTGACGTTGAGATAGTGTATAGTGTATATTTTCCTTCGCTTAATTAGAAGTGTAGATAGGACCATGAGCTATGTTAGCAAGTGGCAGAGTATTTATTAGATGGTCTTCAAGTTGTATATGATTTAGAGTGCTAGAAATTTGTGAAGGAGATAGAAAATACTCTACAAAAAAGTATTATCGAGGCTTAGGTCTATCTATCTTCCTATCTATCTTAATTCTTATTAAGCTTACCCTACTTTAAAATCTTCCGTTTTACACAATCCAACAGCAAAGTCATCAGCAACATTTAATACAAATCTCTTAACACCAACAATGTCGATAACAGCCACGATAACGACGGAACCTGCCCAATAGTGTCCACACTTCTTTGCCCTTTTTATGATTGCAGCCATTACTCTTTCCAACGGTGCTTTTTGACAGTTCATGTCACGACTTTTGACTGCACTTTTGCTACTTTTTGCCAGACAACACAACACACCGAACACTGTAATCTAACAACGTCATCATCGTTGTTGTTGTTGTAGCCCTCGTCATCGTTGGGTGTTTTGTTGTTGTTGTTGTTATATTTTGCAGACCGACCCGATTCGAGTATCCGTACTATTTTTAGCGATATTTGTTTTGTTATTTTTGTTGTTGCCACTTCGCCATAAAATAGTTTGTTCCAGATTATTCAAGCACTAGCGACAATGACGTTCATTTAAGCTTGGGTGGCGATGGAGTGGTGCAAGACCATTTAACCTTATGGTCTTGCACCATTTTGTTGTCACTGCTGCTGCTGTTGTCATTTTTGTGCTGCAGTCTTTGCTGTCTAAGCAAATAAAGAAATATTGTCGACATGCACAAAATGAGTGATAAAAAAACGAGTTACGACAGTCGCAACAATCGAAAGCTAAGCTGCGGCGGCGGCGGCGGCTTCGACAACAACAACGTCGACTCACCTCAGCGACCCCGATCGTGTCCTGTTTTACCTGTGAGTTTCCCCGCCCCTCCCTCCCTCCATCCCTTCAATGTAATTGTTTTTTGTTGTATATACCGCTGTTGTCTAAAGTCTAGACATTTAGAATCGGCATATTAAATAAACTTAGAGACCCACAACAGCCAAAAAAATAACAAATAACTGCTTCACCTGCTCTGGCTGAACAACTGACTGAAATCCAGTGGAATTTGTAGTCAGTATTGAAAAACTTAGCAGGGAAAATCGTGTATAGAAATGTATGACATAACGTAACGTAACGTAATGCAGCACTAACTGCCTTCCTTCTCACGTAACGAGTGCGATCGCAATTTGTAAGGATATAAAGTTGCTGACAAATTTATCACCCAATTAAATTTAACGATGACGATGTTGACGTCGATGGCGATGTTGACGTCGATGTCGCAGTTGGTTGGCGGCAAGGTGCGAGCGGTGGGAGGGCTTCGTTGACGTTAATAGCGCTCGAATTTGGTCAACTAGCTACGAACTGCCCAAAAGTGGGTTGACTGAAATGGCTTTAAAAATTAACTTTATGAGGTGACCCAAAATAGAAAAAAATGGACCAAAACCATCGTAAATAAGCATTTTTTAAATTTATTATTTATTATTATTGTATTTAATATTTAATTACAGTACAAGAAGAGGGAAAAGCGTTCTGATTTATTGCGGAGTTTTAAGAGTGATTAAAATTTCGTAATATGTATTTTAAAAATTTTAAAATAGTTCATTTATTTATTTTTAATTTCATTATTTATTACCTCTATTAGTACTTTATGATGTATCGTACATTATATTGCATACAGAAACTATAATTTTTTGTTTTATTCAAATTTATACTTTTCTGAGCGTTTTATTTGGACTAACTTTTAAACCCTGAAATAAATTTCATCATCAAGTAACACGCATTTTTTTTAATGTTCCGTTTATGTATTCACCGGCTTGTCCACCGCCTGTTACAGCCTTTAAGCCACCATCGACATTGAACTTCAAGTTTGAAGAACTCGAACTTTCAGAATATGAAGAAAAAACTTAGTAACAACAGAATAAAAAACAATAAAAGAAGTTTTTCCTGCAACACCTCGATTCACGTTTCCGTCTTCCACGTCGACTAACAGCGGCATCGTTTGAAGCGCGAATAATCTTTTAAGCTGCAAAAATGTTGCATCCATAAGAAGCAATGTAAATATTTGAGGTTCGCTTTATTTTTCTCATTTTTTATACTCACCATAGGCACCAGTTGGGCGTATTTTTTCATCCATCCGTCGTATTATTCGCCGTCTCATCCGTCGCTTCATCCACCGCTTCGTCCTTCCATCCACCGCTTCGTCCTTCTGAGCTCTCTTCTATTCACATCTTCAGGAACGAAAGTTTTCACTATCAAACACCAACCGTGTTCGGCGAAAGTTTTCACTGTTTTCCTAGCAATATTTTATAAGCAAAATCGTTATATTTTTTATCGTATTTTTTCAAAATATTCATCCGCTTTTTTTCCATATCAGTGAGTTTTTATTTGTTGTTTTTGTTGTTGTAACGAAAACAAAAACAATTGCAAAATAATTCGATGTCTTTCTTTCTTTATGCAAACAAGACAATAACGGAACCAGAAACGGTAACGGTAACGGAATCGGAAGTGAAATTTACATACTTTCGCTTTATGCAGAAACACCACAAAACTAAACATTTGTTGAACCGAAGCAAAGGAAAAGTTTTCTTCTAGTGATGGTGATTGTGGAGAAGGAGTCGAGAAGTGAGGCGAGGGGGTTTATACAGATAGCACCTCGTATTCTTCTTGTTTCTCTTGAAGCTGTTCGTAAAACTTTACATTTCTCGACACTTGACAGAGTCTTTGGATTTCTGATAAAAAATGTTTTGGATTTCTGCGGCAAGTTTAGTGGCGGAATGATTTGAGTACGTTTAAAGGTGTAAAACGAGTGTCTGCATGAAGGTTAACAAAATCTGTTGTTCTCTTTTGTTGCTGTTAGCAATGCGAAGTTGTTTCGTTGTGAAGTGTTAAGTTGCATTTAGAGATTAATAAAGATACCGAAATCAAGTCGAATTGATGTCTTTTGTCACAAGTTTTGCGGTTATTTCTTTCAGTTTTGTTGAGAAGGTGGTGAGAAAGTGGTGAGTAAGTAAGCGTGCATTTCTATGTTTACCACGCTTCTCACTTCTGAGGGACGGGACAAACTTGAACTTAACCACTTCTATAAATGAACCACTTGCAGAAGAAATGATTTGAATGGAATCCCTCTGGGTGATATTGCCACCTCATTGTTCAATAACGCCGTCGATATAACTTAGTTTAAACATTAAACAAACCTCCACACGAGGAACTCTTCAATGGACTACATTATTGAAAACTTTTTCCACGTAGCTAAAAAAAAGAACAAACCTAAAACGCAGCCACGAGTACTTCCACAACTCGAGTTGGAGGTGGGTAAAAAAATTTTGTATAAATTTGAAAAGAAGGATGTTTAAAAAAGTCGCCAGGAATTTCGGCAGCTGAAGTTTTAATTAAATGAAACTTTGGTGCACTGGAATTTATGAACTCGCATAATGAACCTTTTTTTTAAGCAAGAAACAAGTGGAGAAAAACACAGAGCAACAGACATGAAAAGCAATAAATAACGTTTAAAGCGAATAATCAAAGCAACGTCATCTACTTCGACTCTACTCTTTCATATCCGATAAAGTACTCGGTCAGACATGAAATAGAGTTAATATTAAAAAACACTACAAAACATATACAAACTCCATAAATTGTCAATTTATAAAGTGACAGAAAAAACGAAATAACAATCATAATCGAATACAGTGAAGTCACAATGAAGACCTTCAAAACTGCAGCCGTTGATCCTGAGAATGTTGCTGCACATGGTTTGTGTCGAATTATTCCAGGTGATTAGCTGGCACTCCACACACACACACTCACAGATAACACCTCAGTTTGTTACCTCGGCGCAGTCCAAGTTCAGTGTCGACGTGCGAACGCGTCCTTCATCCTTTCCACGTGAGTGCATTTTTCGGCCAATCGCACTTCCTACCGAAAATATTACACCACAATCCATTGCGTTGCCACTCTGCACTCGACTGGCTGCGTTTTCACACATTAAATCGAGTGCACGACCGACCGATGGACAGACCCATCCTTGCGCTCGGCATGGATAACCTAATGAACCTAGAAGCCCAACATATGCTTTCTGCTGGACCGATTTTTGTTTCGCTTGCCACTGGACCGAGTAGGCCTGACTTTAAATTCCACGAAAACATAACGGAATTCAATAAATTGACTTGATTCTGATAGTGATTCTGGAAAAATACTGATCCGTTATCCGTCCGGGTCCTTGATTTATGTCACTCTTCGGCTGGCGGCTTACGAGTGCTCGCGACTGAATTGATGACTGATGAGTTTATTGTGATTCCCGTTTTTATTATTTTAATTGAATCGCCGCAAAATCTTTACAGCTGCTCTGTGGTTGTGGTTAAAATGTACGAAAATCCGATATTTTGATTTATTTATCTCTCTATTTAATCGGCGGCTTTATTGAATTGCATTCAGGTGTTGTTGTTGTCTTTATTGCATTCTTCCGATTATTAACGATTAACTGCATTTCTAATTTCGTGCTTCACCGAATTTTAATGGATGTGTTTAATTATTTTAATCTCTATGGCATTCACTCTCTCTTCCTCTTCATGATCTTATTCTAATCCCTTCCCCTTTTGTATTACTCTTTCTGAAGGATCTGTTTTTGTCCCCAGATATGATATTTGCAATATATTGTACCTGGTCTCTAGATATTGTTTCAGTAAGAAATTTGATACCAAATCTTCTTTTACTCTCTTCCAGGTATTCTTTGGGAAACCCAAGGATTGAGTCAAGTTTATCTCCTGCTTTGATTTAGAAGTAGGGTCAATGAATTGTACTCGCTCCATTGCATCGCCTGATGCAATTTCCTCAGAGGGAAGATGTTAAGACTTGATTTCGCAATATTGCAACAATAAAAAGATTTCCCTTGCTTTTCACAGCGAAAAACAATACAAACAATGCGAAAGAAGTAAACCAAAACTAAAGAACAGACAAGCAACTCAATTAAGTCCAAAAGTTTCCAAAAAATCGGAACAAGTAGGTAACCCTTAGCGATAAGCTTAACACGGTCGCCTTTTCTCTGATGTTACTTAAGAGGAGGACAAGAGGACAACTAATCAAGGTTCGATTTTTAGGAAAAAAGAGTTCGAGAGCTAATAAAAATTTCAAGTACTTCAAATAACTCGAACCGTCGAAGACCGTCCTTGCTCGAACATGATGTGGTACAGTACAGTACAACCCTCATCAGCCGTGTGGAGTGTAGCTCCGTGTTTTTAGCTTGCTTTTCGCACTTCTGAGTTTGCACGCGTCGAATTCCAACATCGTACAACAACTCAACAGCTGTACAGCGGATGTTTCTCTTGAAGCCTACACAGCGGGGGTCTTTGATACTCGGCCCTTCCAGGTATAGTTTTGCACAACTTTATTTCGTACTGCTTTTGACTGGCTGCGCAGTATTTCTTAAAATCGTGGTGGTTCGGCCTTTTTACTGTACCTACGCAATGAAATGCAGATGATGATTATGGTGAGAAGAGCGATGTTGATGATGGGTATGAGAAGGACTACGATGATGAAGGTGATTGTAGAGATAAGAAAGTGATGAATTATTCAGAAGAAGATGAACGATATTTAAAAGACTAATGATAATGATTGTTTATGATAGTGTTCGTAGATGTGATTCGAAGATTGATATTGATCGCGATGATCATGAAAGACGTTGATAAGAATGATCCTGATGAAGGTGATGATGAAAATGATAACGATAACGATGATGAATAAGGATGGATTATTATGAATTATGAACGATTGTAATGCGAATGAAGTCTTGAAACTTTTGCGACGATGAATGATGGTGATAACGATGATGATCTGGATGATGAAGACACGATGTGGAATAATGAAGATGACTGTCATGAGAATGAGACGTTGGCACTCGTACTTTTGCTTATAACGGTAACTGATGATGAGTGGTCGATGCTTTTAATCTGTAAATTGTTTCTATTTACATATTTGTGTTTCCTTCCTGCTTTTATTGTTTACTTTTACGCCCCTCCTCCCCTACATGTTTTACCTATAACTTCTAATCTGCGGGCGGCTTTGAAGTGGATTTTATGTTCATCATACTACAATTTTTAAGGACCTGCATTTTTCTAATGAAAAGCTTTCATGACGTACATTTTATTGCATCGTTTTACGAAGTTACCTATTAGAGGAGGAGGTGCTTGGTGGTAATTAACCCACCCCTGCTCTGTTATCCACATAACATAAGCAGCCTTTATTTGTTTTCTTTGTTTTCCTTTGTTTTTTTTTTGAATTCATATAACAAACCTACCCGAGCATATAAATTCTATGTTGCGCCACTCCCCCCACATTTCAAACAGACTTCATCATGCACGCCCTCCTTCTTCACTTTCTTAATTAGCTCCTGAAGCTGCCTCTTCGTCTTTTCGCTCAGTTTGACCCATCGTCATCGACTTCAACTTTAATTATAAACATGTTCCAGCGCACGTTTAGTCGATGCTAAAACCTTTTTGTTGACTTCCGCTTCAACTGGTTTTGTGCTGTGCTGACATTAAGTAGTTCCAAAAGAGGTTTCTTTCTTCCTTTCTGTCGAATTACTGTGGCTCTTGTGGTAACTAGTCTTTGGCCTCAGATCCTTGTTGAAATAGTCGGAGGTCTTTCATGCCACTCATTTTCAGCAACAACAACACTTTGGGCCAAGGGAGCGGAAGCACTTTTCACAATACATGCTCTTCAAAATAAATGAGTTTGGAAAAAGGTGATTTCTTTATGGATGTTTTAGCGAAATGTTTATTTTTTGGTTTGCTTTCCGAATGCTTCATCTGAAGAAGTTGAAAAATGTACTGCATCAGTTAAAGTCAAAGTCAAAGTTTTACATCAGTTTTAGAAGTAAGTAAGTTCTAAAGGGCTTTCTAGCGTTTTACCAAGAATTAGTGGGTGATGGAGTGATGGCGTTGGTAGGTAGGGAGAACTACCGATGGATGAGACAAATAAATCTTGAGTTCAGTGAATACACCCCCAAATAAGCTATTTAAATATCACTTTTCGAATTATTATGTGTTCGGTTCTACAAAAATAAAAATCCACTTTAAATTGGTCTGGATTCCAACAGAATTTTTCCGTTTGGTTAATTAACTAATACTAATACTGTTTAACCAAAAATCGATATCATTTATATCATGAAGTACTAGATGCTTAATACCTCTTTAAAGTGTATCTTAAAGTCGCACTTCTAGAGAAGTGTATGTGAAGTTTTCACGCTCTGTTTATTAAATGTGATTAAAAAGGGTGCGGGGGTGGTTCAACATAATCAAAACAGTTCAATGTCAGTAAATGCTGCTGACTTCATTGCATTTCAGCTCTGCAATCAGTAGTAGAATATGACGAGTCCCATCCAAAGAACATACAAAGTACAACTAACGATGTGTTGGCCAAACAATCCAAGTTTGTAAACTTCCAGATCTCATGAAGGCCCCTCTCATCAATGGTGGTAACACATCCAATGATATTTTCTGTACCCATCGTTTAACCCATCGAAAGACTGCAATCCTGAAAGAATACGGAAAGAATCGATGAGTTACACTTCACGTGACTTTCATTTCCTGTTCGTGTGTTTATTCGATTATGTGTTGATTGTGTGCGTGTGTTGTGGGAGGAAGTAAGTGGGTGGGTGTGTTCTTCTTCTTCATCTTGTTGTTGTTAAAATAATGGTACGAGTGTTGACTGCTATTGAATAAACAGTCACTAGCTACAAATCCTTTTTACTTCACTTCTATTCTTCCTGAACCCACAAGAAAACCGGTTACTCGTTACGCTATATAGTATGCTAATGATATGTACTCGTTTTTGGGAGACAAATAAATAGCCTTGTCCTTGGTGAAACATAAGTATGCTTACATGAATTGGGTGTGAAGATGAGTAGATTCGTAAAAATTGCATTTTGAATTTAAAATTTTTTATTGTTTGAGTCAGAGAAATAAAAGAGATGACTATGATAGAAGAAGGTTAAGGAAACTATGAGAGAATAAGGATTTCTGACCACTTTGACGTTTTCAGACGCTTTGGTGTTGTAACTTTAAGGGACCCGCGACGAAAGTATTCGATAATCGGTTGTAGTCCTCTAATGTAACGAAATCTATTACAGCCAGTCGTCACCTTTCATCTTCTCTAATTTCCGAACAGTTCTAAAGATTATCGAACAGTCTTCAACAACGACACACATTCGTTTGTAGAAAAAAACAAACGGGAATCGAGACCAAATCAGATTAAGGACTCTAATGAAGTTTTGAGATCCTTAACGAATGTGCGATGATTGATTTCACGCCAAAATGATTTCAATCACGATTTTCCACAACTCAGCTATACGACAGGGCTGAGTTTCCCTTTTTTCCGAACTGCTTTGCATTCATTTCTATATTTTCCGGAAATGCTTTGGGGAAGCGGGTGTTACTGTTGCTGTTGTTGTTGTTGTTGCTGCTCCTGCTCACTTGATACTTCTGACAAGCGTGGGTATTGACGCAGAGTGCCTGCGGTAAACGACGTTGCTTTCATTGTTCATTTCCGTTGCAGAATGTTGCAAGAGGCGAAATGGATGGAACGAAGTATATATTGTACTTGAGTTTTCCATGAGATGGTTCACGGGGGATTGTTTATAAGAAATTCGACTATGAAGTTCAGAGAAGTTGTTTTGGGGCGATTGACACGCGGGTGGGTGACGCTGTTATTGAAAAGGCATGCAAAATCATAAACAGTAATCGCCATGAGAATTTGTTGCAATTAATTGACCCGACAGCCGCAGCTTGAGTGTTCCGTTGGTGGGTGAGAAAAAGAGGTTGGCATAGAAATTAAACGGAACGGCAACCGCAGTCGAGAGCCGCTACTCGCCATGGATGTGAGTGGATTACCAGAAAATATGAGCATAGATTAGGCGACATTCGAAGAAAGTCAAGTACAGGCGTGAAAATCGGATTGAGTGGGTGTCACGCTTTAAATTTCTCTTTCATTCATTTTATTATCCCTTAAGTAGAAATCGCTGTTATTGTGGCCAACTTTGTTTGCATGTGAGAGCGACCCCTTTAACCCTAAACGACCCAGAAAGACTTTGTAACGTAACAGACCAGTTGTGTCCATCGGACACATCATTGGGATTTTATTAAACATTTAGAAAAACAATAGTGAAATTGAAATGTTCAGAATTTTATTATACTTGCTTTCAGTCTAGTTTACTAAAAACATGTTTTTACTGTATTATGACAACAAAATATTCTGTTTAATTTAATTTTAAATATTCTTTACTTTAGATATTAAATGTGAACATCTATTTTTCAGAACAACGTATACAGACAATTTTCGTGGTTGAATGTTCACCACAGACATTTAAATCACATATCTTGTAACATTGTTTTGAGGTTCTAGATATTTTAGAGATTTTAGTCCTCTGAAAGAAATCAGTTGCTCATCAATAATCAGATTTTCTTCTGGCACATAAAACTTGTAAATTGGTTACTTATATCTTCCCACAATTCTCTAATTAGGGCCAATTTGTCCTTCGATTTTCTGAACGACCTAGTATTTTTGTCATCAAATCTCAAACATGTATTCGAAAACCTATTCTTCCCAATAGTGGTGCGGAATATTGGATACCCAAATATTGCATCCCAATATTCTTTGAAGTCAACATTATTTTGCTGATTGATATATATTTTGTTGAGTTGTATCATCATCGCTGCAAACCTGTTCATCATCGGAATCTGATGCTTCTTCCGTGCAATTGCTTTCAGCATCAGAATATGCATCTGGAACGAAGTCTTCAACCTCGTTTTCTGCGTTTTGACAGTCGTCATCATCGCTTTCCAAAGCTCGTCGAATTTCCTGAGTAGTCAAAGATTTGTTCTTAGCCATTTCTTAAAACACAACAGTAAAGAATTACACAAA
The DNA here is from genome assembly GCA_949629155.1 of Myopa testacea. Taxonomy (NCBI): domain Eukaryota; kingdom Metazoa; phylum Arthropoda; class Insecta; order Diptera; family Conopidae; genus Myopa; species Myopa testacea. The sequence continues at coordinate 43,395,984 of OX451347.1, read as the reverse complement.
TCACACTATTGTATTTACGTCTTCAAAGGTGGGATATAATTGTGTAAATAAAATAACGTATAGTAAATAAAAAAACACAACCTCTTCAATTGCACTCTGAACCAATTATACCAAACTCATCAATATCACATTTGTAAATGCGAATAAGTTCTGAAGAAATGACCGAATCTATGTGTGCGTGTCACCTTTCATACTGTTTCCTCACGCTCAAACAGCAAGCTCTACAAGTTGAAACAGTGTCCTATAGACACATGTGGGTGGAGACGTTGGTTTTTTAAAAAATTGTTAAAATAAATAAAAATAACTAATTTTAAGAAATGTTTGCAGAACGAATTGAAAAAGCATAGGAAGCAGATAAATTAGATGAAAGGTTTTCGCCGTGAAGCAAACAGTTTTCATTTTTTTCGCAAATAAATTTGAAAATGTGTCCGCTGGACACTACTGGGTCTTTTAGGGTTAAGCCAGCCTCCTGTTTGTGTGTGTGTACGGAATTCCCGATTCTTTTCGATACACTCGAAGACTGACGCTTTGTTCATCTCTACTCTCACAAATCCTATTTATTTACTTGTATTTATTTCAGTCTTAAAGTTCGCACTCGTCTTTTGTGTTGTGGCAATAAATGCGATCAAGCACTCGAATACACAACACAGGAGTATAAAATGAAGCATCTGGTTCTTAGCAAAATCTCATAAAAACGTTTCTATATACCTACAATATTGTATCTGCGTCAGCTTATGCAACAACACTAAGGAAATAAGTGCGGAAATCATGTTATCCAAATAAAATTTCTTTCTCCTTCTGTTGGCATCACTCCTGTTTTTGTTATTGCAAAAAATCCCCATAAAAAGCTGTCGTAAAAAAACTAAGCGAAGGAAAATTGACGACATGCTGAGCATACGAAGTGGTTTACTTGCTGAAAATTTGGGTCATTATCTAATGAAACTGTTCAGCCCGTTGCACTCTTCACCCTTGATTCTATCCTCGTATATCCATCGATAGCTTTCTCGCTGGTTCGCGGCATTCGTTGAACTTCAGCGATGAAATCACTTGTTCTGAAAGTAGTGATTTCAGGAAACGGAAACAGTTTTCGATTTCGTTTCACCGGTTGATTTGCTTTTCAACGATTTGATTTCAAGGAATTATTATGTTGGTATTATGTAATATAGTATGAATAATTAATTTTAAATTCGATATCTATACTATACGATATTTTATTTATTTATTTTTTCTTATTTTATTTATTACTGGAAAAAACACCAATGATTATGTCGAGTGTAGCTTCAGGAATACTCGACCTTGGTACTTCTTTTAGATAGGTATCTAGATCCATATTTGGGATAAAGAAAGCACACCTATTTTGGTAATCGAGGTGGTGTGAAAATAATTTATATTAATATTAAAGGATAATTTTATTTCTAGTAACACGAATATCACGAAATCCAAACAAATGTTCGAATCGTGTTCAAGTTTCGTGCTTAACATTTGGCTTAACCTGTCGATTGTCCTTTCCTCAAGTCTTATCAGCTTCAACATGGATTTATATACTTCAAAATTCCGTCGTCGTCCTCGAATAGTAATCCTCAAGGAATTAACGACCTCTTCTAGGTGCTCAGTGTGGGAGAAATCCGTTAAAATATCAAAATTAGTTATGCAAACAATGCACTGGCAGCCATTTAAGAAGCGACGGACGCGTGTCTAGCAGCATCATCGCCATCATCATCACCACCATCGTCATCATCACCATCATGATCACTCTATTCGTATCCATCTCCTTCTTCATAACCATTTTCATCTGCATCATCAGCAACATCGTCATCGTCATCGTCATCACCATCACCATCACCATCACCATCTTCATCTGCATGCTACTCGCGAGATATCCGTGAAGTTAAGCTTGTGCCGCGCCTGCGACCCTTAGAAATATCCTGAAATGTCGCAGCGATTACATCCTTAACGAGGACGCGTTCTCCTTGTCGTCAAAGCAGAACGTGATGCACTGAAGTTCTCCTGCCGCTTCGAAGGACTCTCGGCGGCTGCTCTTTGCATCGCGGCTGCCCGAGCGTTTGGATGATTGTGATCCCGCGAAAGGAAGCTCTTTAAAATGCACTCCTCATAGCATTCGATTTAAGTCACCGTCATCATCATCGTCATCGTCTTCTCAAATCTAATCTAATTGCAAGCGTTTTGAATGATTTGTTATTCGACGTTGCTTTGTTTTATTTTGTCTGCTTGTATTGAGCACGTAAATCAATCATTCCTTCAAACGGAGATCCAACGAGTTGCTATCAATCTGGCAGCTCAGCTTTTTGTTGTAACCCTCCGTTGTTCCTGTTGGATGGATTCGGATTCGGCATACAAGTGAGTAGTTAAGTTGATTAAGTGTTTTAGTTAAATTGCTGTATTTCTCTCTATATGTGTGTATGTTTGATTGATTTTTATTTCTTATGCATTCATATTTAGGATATGAAAAATATTATGTTTGGATGTGTGTGGTTTGTTCACCCACGACTTCTTTTCATATATCATCGCATAAATCGAGTCCCGAAGTTATTGAAATCGATTGTATTCGGTTTTGGTTCTAATAGAGTCCCTATCAATCGCACCGCACCGCAACGGGCACCCGTCGTCATAATCATCATCCTCATCCTCATGGTCATCATTCATCATCATCCATCAAAAATTCTTATTTCACTATTTTTTTGGTTCTCTTTTTTGTGGTACTTTTGAATAGCATCCGAAATTTAATTAGTTCCGTCTAAACGTTTTCTGACAGATGTTTGTATTTGTGTTTCTGATTCCTTTGAAACACAACGATGCCCTTTGTGTGTGTCTGTGTGTGTGTATAAATGTGTATGTGTGCCAAATGTCAGCAGCGTTACGTCGATAACTCATCTAAAAATCAAGTTTCGTTACTTTTGAGATACTCCGTAACGTCACTCATTCTATTGAATTGTGTAAAATATACGTAAAAATATAAGTTCGAATAGCTTCTCAATCATTGAACAAAACCCAGTACATTGTTCTTTAGGAAGGCTTTGTATGTAAGTCTGATCGATCGCTGACCTTCATTGTTCTACATATTGGTCTCCCCTCCCTCTAAGAAAAAAAATTCTAAAATATATTCTATTGAAATGGAAAGCGTTTTTAAGAATTAACATTTTTATTGTACATTCAACTCTTGTCAGAGGTGTGGAGGCTTCCTACAAATTGAGGGTTCAGTATTTTTTTATTTCTTATTATTAAATATTGATCTTAAATATTTGATCATAAATGGTAATGGTTATTTCTCCAAATTTTTATAGATATTCGTAAATAACACGTAAAATAGAACAAAATTGAGTGCTCTCTTGAATTCTGTAAAAGCACCTTTAGAAGTAAATGCCGAAGTGTCGCACCAGATTACTGAGGACTTTAAATTGTGAGTTTATGGGTTGTTAGAGAGGAATTAAGATGGGGCTCATCGTTCTCAGGTTGTATAATATCAATACTCAATGTACTGAAGTTCACTTTTAACCTTGTAGCTCACCCCAATCTATTGAATGAAAATCTTTATAAAATTTAATATGCAAAAGTATGCAGACACGCCTACATTTGGCAGAGTACCTAATATTGACATTACAAGTTGATATTCTATACATTTTCATTCTAGTCCACATTGAATTGGAGATCTAATGTTAATGCAGTGCGAGTGTCCACGCCTATTTTTGGTTAAAACTGAAGTAAGATATTCGGGAATTAAATGTTTTATATTCTAATAGCACACTTCCAGGCCTTGTTACAAGAATTCAAATAAACACTTTAGTTCGATCAGTTTCGCCCACCAATAAAAACATTTTCATTAATATTAATAAGAAATAAAAAAATCAAGAATTTTTATCACAAGTTTTAACACTATTTATCACAGAATAAATATGTTCAGAATAAATCTAGATCAGTGCAAGGCGATGGTGTTTATGTTTCGTATACCTACGAGTATATACACATATGTATTCATACCAATACCCAGGAATGAGCAATAAATTTGTTTTATATCTTTTTCTGGCGCTGCGTGTGACTTCCGTACCCATGTTTGTCCACCCACTTTTATTGGAGATTCACTTATTGGATAGACGACACCCAAGACGAAGTATCTGTTGGAATCGATATCAAACATTGAAGGAAGGTGGAGGGATTGAGAGGGGAGGGATACTGGCTCCAACCTTAGTATCATTCGATTCAATTAGGAGATGCATCACGCATCGTAGCTCTCACATGGATCTCGATCTAACGATGCTCAGAGATGAAAGAAAGCGACTTCGTGCTTCACATCCACAGATGTTAATAGGTTGTTTTCACGTAGGTACCTCTAATTATAGTCGTGTTAATAATGTTTGCTTTTATGGTTATCGGTACCACACGCATCGTCTTAGCATCAGTTTTTTTTTTTGTAAGGTGGCGTTGAGACTATTGTAGAAAGAGTTAATAAATTTTATGATGCTTTAGTTTGTAAAGAAACTTGGTTAAATTTGCATAAACTTAAAGTGACCATCGGAATATTAAATCTTCATAACTAGATCAATAAAATGTAGAAATGTACACTGATAGAAAAAACATGGTTGATGCAAGTTTGCAGCAACCATTTTATGGTTACTCTCATTATATTTGCAAGTAAATGTTTGTAGTAATTATTGATATATTCATATGAATCATATTATGAATACCACCACTATATGGCATGTTTATTCCAATCATAAAAAGTGGATTCATGATATTTGCATAACAAATAGTTCGCTGTATCATAAAACTGTGATTACACCTAACATTATGTACGGTTGCTGGTACACATAACATAATGTGGTGAAATCTAAACATGTGCTCGTACCCAAAAAGATGTATGATTACTAGAAAAATAGTATGATTAAATCTAACCATAGCATGTTTGCTGGGATCATAATGTGGTGAAATCTATCCATTACATGTGCTCTTTTGGTTCTTTTTGACATTTGTAGTACTACCTTCATTCAGTGCAGACGAATTAAAAGTTATTAATAAAAGTTATATTAAATAAATCTTAAAAGTGCTAAACAATATTAATTTTCTAGTTTTGGCAATTGGGTAAGTACCACTGTTATTTACATATGTATATTAATATTTTAATATTTAACAAAGTAAAGATTATATTTTGATACAGTCACAATGCTTTCAGGAAAAAGTTAAGGAATTTGGGGATTCAGTGGACCTATTATACTTGCCCCTTTTCATATATTTCGATGGTTTTGAAGTGAACAATCCTTTGGGCTGGTGTTCGAAAAATTGGAGGGATCTATGTTAAAATGCCTTGCTTACCTACAAGATGAGGGTACATTCCATTCAATTATACTTGAAGTTACCACTATAATGTACTATTTTTACAGGTAAAACAACTTATGTTTGCTGCAACAAAACAATGATTGCGAATAACAAAATTTTCGATTTATATAATCATGGTTCTAATTGCCTCCATCAAAAGATTTTTTGTGGGAATCATACAACATATTTGCTGCAATATAAAAATAATACCAATAAATATAATTTTGTTCCATCCACCATGAATTTTTGTTGTGTTACCCAAAATTATTTCTTTCGCAACTATAATTATTGTGGATCTAAAAATGTTACATATTTGAATTAACCATCAAATCCAACCATAGTATTGTTCTCTAAAATTATGATTGTGAGAACCATATTTTTTCTTTGAGTGTAGAAGGTTTCTACCTCTGGTGGCACGTGGGTACCGAAGTGGTTCAAAACATACATATGTAAGCAACGCTTTATGAGGTTTGATCAGTCATAAAAATAAATCAAATCGAAATGGGTTATGAATGAAATTTCTGTTTCAAATTATCGTTATTGTTACAAGCAGACCCTCTCAGAGGAGGGGCGGACTTTTATCCCGGCTCTCAGAATATTAGGAGTCTCAAGTTGATAGCTTTTGCATACAATTTTTTGTACAATTTGGAAGGGCTTTTAAAATAAAAGAATGTCTGTCCCGAGGTCTCACATTATCTGTGAAAATTTCTGGTTATAAGTCAGAAGTTTTATGAGGTTCCTAAACTATGATATACAGTTTATTAATCCTTATATAATCTTCTAGTTTAGTGATTCTTCTAGTAGTGAACTCGCAAAATATTCTGTTAAAATATGTTCTTTATATGTTTTTTGCTTTTCTGTATACCATGTAGATTTTCTTTCTTTCTTCGATACTTATAACGCTATCTTATCTGAGGCCGCAAATGATTGCGGCCGAAAAGAGTTCGAAATTCATTGAAAACGGCAACATACGAGTACATAAAACATTATTCTATTAAATGACAATAAATGACCATGAAAAAATCGTTAAATTCATTAAAACCCCGGAGGTTTCGGGGTTTACATACTCGTAGTTCACAAGTAGTCATCCTCACATCTTTCACTTAATTATTATTTTATGTGGATTTGATTTGGATGCATTTTTGTTTCAATGACGGGGTATGATGATGTACACGTGATAACATTTTTGACATCACATCAGACCGACAAACATACTCTTACATGAAGAGGGAAGCAGTTAAGAAGAGGGAAGCGACGTCTCAGAACGAAGCACCCGTACGTTCCGAATATATATCTATATACAAATATAAATGTATGTAATTCGAAACCAAAAGAAACTAAAATGTAGAAGAGAGATTATGTTAATTTAGTAATTGACAGATTTTAAGATAACCTCTTATCTTTTGCTTTTCTTCAAATCTTGTGTCTTCAAGCTGTTGTCAACGCTCAATAAATTATAAGAATACAACATACATAGTAACATGTTATATATTGTGTTATGTTATGTTTACTTACAATAAACTCTTGTGTACGTAGTTTGGACGTTCTTTTGCTATATTATCTCACAGTGATTCTTGCCAAACCACGTTCTTTCTTTATTGTTTCATTTGTAATCCACTGCGGATGTGTAAATGTAATTTCTTTAATGGATTTCATATCCATACTTGAGTTCGGGTTATGATTCTGGCGAATACAGACACGACGAACACGAATGATATCAGTACAAATCATTTAAATAGCTTAAATTACATTCATTTACATTTACAGAGATTCCAGATCATTGAAAGAATAGCAGATAAGAATTTCAAAAGAATTTATATCTAAGTATAAGGAAATGTCACCACTTTTTTGAAATATCTTCCGTGTTAATAATAGATATGTACATCTGTCGAAATCATGGATTCAAGAAAAACCAGTGAAGAGTTTTATAAATTTTTGATCAAACTCTACTAATTGTTTTCTTGATGGGCTGCAATTCACTCCGAATAAATTGTAGCACTTTGAAGCGATTTATGAAAGGAAGAGCAAAATATACACATATACAAGTACAGTGTGTATAAATATTAGAACCATATGAGTTGTTTTTTTCATAATTTTACCAACAGAACCCTCAAAGTGTTTGCCAAAAATATGTTTTTTTGGTCTGTTCATAGAAAAAAAATTATTTTATTTTGGCGCAGCGGAATTCGGAACTCTTTATGTTGCCAATATTGCTGCATTTTAATAAAGAATAAAATTTTAAAAACCTGCACCAAAAAAAAAAACAGACATACCACATTGAAGAGTGGTTAAATTTTCCACCGTCTACGAAGTCTGCTATCATAGAATCGGCGGTTCACATGAAAAGAGTCAGCGTCGGTGAAAATGTGCCCGATGTGCTTATTAAATCTCTTTTAAAGTTCATCTAAGATGAAGCAGATAGCATCTGGGAGAGAAACTCGGGATAATGAAATAGAAATTGCAAAAGGAAACCATATAATTACGTCACATGCGACCGAAAAGCGTGCGACAAACAACAACAACCTCAACAACAAAAGAACGACCTCTGAAAACACCCCTGTGATCAGTTTTAAAAGTAGTCGTATAAACAACATTGTGTCACCCTCTTGCGGCGGCATACAAATAAACTGGAGATTTCTAGTGGAACAAAGGAAATCCTCTCAAGCTCCTTACAGTGCTACATCCTGGTAAGTGTTATAATCCTGAAAGTTGGCTGGCTGAAAGGCATTTATTAGAAGCAAAGGATCTTATTTTGTGAATGTGACAACAAAAATGTATACCATACCACTCACTCTTCCTCGAGGTCACTCTCCCTCAAAGTAGACCTCGTACTCGTCATCGCTTTCTTTTTCACTTCTCATCGTCCTTCTTTTCTTTTCTCTCTTTGAAATGTGAAATAGAAGCACCCCGACCCTTCTTGTCCACATCGTCGCATGTCCTTAGGCATGAACAAATTTTAAAAATCACAAAAAAAAGTCCATTTTTGAAATTTAATCGCGCACAACGTTGCATCACGTGTCATAACAATTATTAGTGTTGTTGCACAACCAACTGATGTTGTTACCACCCTCGCTGCTGTTGTTGTTATTATAATTTTTGTTTTTTTAGCCTTTTCGTCCCTCTCTTTTTCTCTCTCTTCCACATTCGCCAGTCACGTGACAATCACAAGGCAAAGGAATTAGAATATTTTATGTTGCCACATCCGTGAGTGTGTTATATTATTATTGTTGTTGTTGTTCTTATTGTCAACCCAGTGAAAGACCAGCGACACAATGCTTCACCCCCTCCGTAAGCCTCTCTGACTGAACTGGCTGCCCATCCTTCTACCAATTTTCCGATCATTTTTCAAAATAAAATCTAAAGTAAGCAAAAATCGAAATGGTTGATTTTATCACTTTGATAAATAGTTCAAGCATATACAAGAACAACAAAGACAACAATGACACATCATCAACATCCTAACATTCGAAACTCTTCGATGAGTTCATATTTCAAAAAATCATCCAAGTTCAACGATTTTCATCTGTGATTAGAATGTATTGCGTGAAGTTAGAAGGACGATAAGTGAGGGGAGGAGGGGAAGAGAGAGTGAGTGGAGGGAGTGGTGTGTATGTGTCCGAAACCTTTGTTCCTTAATCGCACGCGTTCAGCTAATGATTTCGTCGTGGATGTTGCATGGCGGCATGTGCAACTTCGACCAGCCGCCGTCTCATGTGACAATTTGTGAGGGATTAGTTCATCACTCTAAAGTTACGATGTACCAATGAGTACACTGTACATGGATTAAGTAACGTAGCGAGGGTGAATTTCGATTATTGCAAATAATACGCTGTATTGAATGTTCGAAGAGCTCAAAAATATTTCAATCGATTAGTAGTTCGGAATAATTATCAAATCATTCCGAGCAGTGAAATGATGTGAGCTACTCGTGTTTTGTTTCTATCGAGTTTAGAGAACGTCCATCAGCAAGAACGTCCATCCATCGAACGAGCATCCATCATCAATAACGTCCATTTGAAACTCTCTTGAAATTTAATATACTCGATACTGCAAAAGAAGATAAAAGTTCTCAAGCAGATTAGAATTAAATATTATCAACTAAACAACGTTATTACATCAAAAGAGCATCCGATCGTGATACAGACTTTAGTCCTCACAGACTTCTAATTTAAATTTACTTCCCAATGTATATCCCAAGATTTTATTTGTCTCTTTTCGTTCAAGTATTAAACCAATATGTTTCTGAGACCTTTGATAACTTCCGATACGTGAAAGCTTCCTTTTTCTGAAATACAAAAGAAATACTTTCAATAGATTAGTGTAATTTCATTGGAAATACGAATACCTACATTAGACAAAACCTCTCACGACTTTAGCGATGATAATTCGGTTTTTCGTCCAATTGATTCGGTTAGTTACGCAACCCGGATACGAAGTAGATTTGTCTTAATTTTACAGGATGTCTAATGTACATATGTTATTAGGTAGAATTCGAATTGAAATAGCAATAAAATGTAATACGAGAAAAAATCAAAATGAAACCAACCAAAATGTGCACCAGTTCGATGTGATGGCCATTAAATCCAAATCAAATCACCGCAAACTCGAACTCGAAGCGCGTAGCTACTCGTACTTCGAAATCTAATCGTACGGAACCGTTCTGCGCCATTGAGGTTGGTCCAGAAAAGTTGTCCACATACACACATAAATATACACAAATACAACACGCACAGATACGCGTGTCCACGAACCTCATCCTGCAATTGATATGCACACTCGAAGTACTCAGAACTCAGTGCCTCAGCGAAGCTCCTCTTTTATACAGTTTTCTCCCCTAACCAAGGATTGAAAACATGAAAAATATAACGAAATCACGCATATCGTGAATAACGCACTGAGGTTTGCGGTCCTGCATGGGTGAGTGTGCGTGCGTGCCTGGTATCCTGGTGGCGACTACTCGAGTGTGGACAGTTCCAGGATAACAAAGCGATACGAATTACCCGGATATCCGTGTGCATGGCTACTCGATAACCGTTAGTTTGAGACCAAAAAATTTCACTCACAGCTGCTGTTGTTGTTGCTTTTATTGTTGTTGATGTTGTAGCTGCTGCTCCTGCTACGAGGTACAATCAAATCCTCGAAATGCATTCTGCGCTGGCGAATTCGGCGGCGAACGACTCCCTGTCATTGTTGTTGTGAATGCGAAACAAATGAATTTCACAAACAATGCCAATTGAATTTAAGTGAGTGTATGTGTGCGTGTGTTTGTGTGCGTGTCTTTTAGTGCAATTGCATTGAATTAGTTTGGTTTTGTTGGCAGCATTGATTTGGTGCGGGGCGCTCCGAGGGGGCGGCCCTTGAGTGGTGGATTTCTTGCTTTTCATGATTCATGATTTATTTGCGTAGTATTTTAAAATTGACTTTTATGTTGATTACGTGAATTGAGTTGTTGAAAAACTTAATGATGTATACCTTGAATCAAATGAAAAGGAATCGAGATGTTATGGTCACAGGGTTGGTCAGCTAGGATGGAGAAAGGGTCGCAGGAGTATTGAAGTACTTCGAAGTACAGATGCTTAGGGAAGTCAGGGAAGTGAAAGCGAATGCCATCTGTCCTAAAAAGCAGCGAAACATCCATAGCACTACCCATAATGAACCCATTAGCACCTTTTTGTAGATTATCGGCATCGAGGAATCACTGAGAATTCAAGATAAAATATAATGTGTGATGTGATTATGAGATTCTTTACTACTTCTTTAGAGAATATCTTCTTATCTTAACTCCTTCTCTGAGAGCTTCATGGTTTCTAAGTGTCACTAATCCTAGATCCGGATGCTATAACATACTCATGAAGATTTTAATACACTACTTGAGATAAAAAGGCGTTTTATAAATCCTTGAGCTTCGGCCACTCCTTCTGGTTTTTATCTTGATTATAAAAGTGAGCTCCCTAAAAAACCTAGTAGTCGATGACCTCTTCCTGTATCTTATTCCACCTACAATATAAGAATTCTAGTTAATTTCTAAACGAATGACGAGTTTGCCATCATATCACAGATAAGCTTATTGAGTTCACTGTAGAACTTAAGCACCGCATCGATATCACTGCAGTGATAATTAAAAGCAACTTCAGGAATAGCAGCATACTTAATAGGCTAGTAAAAGATAAATACGTAAATCCGGGGACATTCTTGTAGAGCAACACATTGTAGCACTTTTTAGGTTTCTCGGAAAGACTCAACCACAACGCTTCATAAAATCTTCAAAGTGAAAGCAACAAAGTTGAATTTTATTAAGATTTCGTGCTAAATGACCCCTATGAGACCTTCGCTACGCTGTGTATCCCTGCACCGTGTCAGGCCGCTTACTGTATAGCGTGGCCTTTCGCGATCGTGTTGCAGCTACATACAACATGAAGTGACGTACAAAAAAACCATCTCCAAGACTTGCGCTTGCACTTGGACTTGAGCTTAAGCTTGGACTGGACTTGAACTCACTTGCCTTCCGAGAGGAAACCCCAATAAAAATGTAAGCTAAACACTTAACCATTTCTCTGGGGACACAAGAAAAAAATACGTGTAAACGTCATAATTTTTTTATGTTCCCGATCATTAAATTCGGTTTTATAGTCAAACATTTTGTCGCTTTTGCTGTTATGATGCTAGTTGCTCATGTCGCTGCGGCTTTTGTTGTTTTCTTGAACATTTCCGTTGGGCTTCTCTGGTACTCGTTGCACCTCTTTTATTGTCGCGCGCTGTCGCACATGTTGCATTAATTTTAGTCTACGAGTCCATGACGTTATGTTGTATCTGGTTTCATTTATTATTAGTAGAAGATCTCTTCTGTCACGTCAAACGACAAACCGACATCGTATAGCCAAAGATCGTTCCTCTGAAGAATATAGTAACTTGTATTGACGTATGTATATTATAAACAATTATTACAGGTCCCTCATCATTGCGAGTGACCGAGGATTCTTTAATTCTGTCGTCTTCCAGGTGATTCAGTTTTAAGCCCAACATATAGAATTTTTAAGTAGAAACCGTTATCTTCCTGGATTTAATCATGTGGATATGCAGGGTCCATATATCCATGCCGAGAAGGTACACTAAAGACTTTGCTTACACGACTACGACTACGACAAGTAATCGTATCCAAGAAGCGATAAGTTCTAAGCGTATCTTTTTTTTTAAAGTAATAGTCAATCAGTATTCTGCGATAGCTCATGTAAAAAGTTAGAACCCCATAATGAGCCGTTTAAGAATCCAGGAGATTCTCTACTCATTAAGAAAGTTTTATAACCATCCGCTAAGCTTTGCATAGATGAGTGAGAGCATTGCTACTCTCATCGGAATGTGAGCCGTTGTCGTTGTCGTACTAGTAGTTGTAGTAGTTGTTGTTAATCCTCTTTTTCTTCTTCTTATGTAGGGGACTTAGTTGGATGATATGCTGGATGGTTGTTCGGTTAGATGGTTTGGTCACTTGAGACGTGCTGCGTTTATGTTGGAGAGTTGCTTTGCATCGTAAAATCTTCAAGACAATCCTCGCTCTTTCGGTGCGGAGGAGTAGCAGCCGAAGAGGCGAATATATTTTGTTATATGATGGTAGGTATATTTTATGGGCCATTTGTTAACCGTTATTTGCAAAAGAATCACCTGCAATATACATTTTAAAAAAGGTCTCTTTGCGGCACATCGTCGAGTACAGTGCGTGGTTCTTCTCTAATTAATAAGTTATGAGTTTCTAAGGAAAACTCTTGACTGTGTCTCTGCCACATCTTAAAGGTTGCCGCTTTTTCAGTACACCAACCAACCATCGTCATCGTCTTCTTTTTTAAAATTGCATTTTTAAGGTGCTTCCTTCTGAAGAAACTGATGCTGTTTTGTCCGCAGGAATGCGCTTGTCTGAGCCAAATCCTAGCCTACAAGTTGAACAAATATTTGCTCGTATTTGTCGCCTACACAAAACTTCAATTAACAACTTTTTTGTCATCACCCGGGTATGCGGATGCTTTGTTCCGGATCCGACTTTGACTTTGACTCTGAGCCCTATTCTGACTACGAATGCGACTGCGAATGTGACTGCGAATGCGACTCCGTCCGTGACTGTGACGCCCACGACTCCTTATTGTTTGCTGTTATCCTTTGCCAGTGAGACGCTTTTGTTTTCCTCGTTCTTGCGCCTCTGCAGGCACCAAGAAATTCCTGAATCTCCTCGGCTTAGGATGTTTATCTTTGGCTAGGAATGCAAACATATATGTAAATAAATAAACAAGCATAAACATCATCAGCATCAGCATCGCACAATAGATCCAAATTATTTAATATTCAAAATGTAATTTGGCTCTCATCAGGGCTCATCGCTCACCGCTCACCATCCACCGCCTTCCACGCATCCTGCTGACCTTCCTTCTCGTTTCGCTTGTCATGTGGATTGACATTATTTGTTTGTCTGTCTTTGGTTCCGTTTGCTACTTAAAACCGTTGATATTCCACTGTTTGTGGCTCCACGAGAGGGTTTTCTTTTGAGGGATTCAATATTAAAGAGGAGCAAATATTATGCTAGGAATAGACAAAAATATTGACTGACTTCGTGTGGCTTTGCAGAAAATCGGTTTCAATTCAGTGTTTAACTTGTATTTCTTTTCAATGGGCTCTCATAACAAAGGAAGGGACAATTAGAGAGTATTGAAAAAAAATTTATAAAAAACAAAATTCAAATCTTCTGAAGCTGTCCTTCCGTTTACAATAATAGAATGTTGGGTGGCCGAATTTAAGCTGGTAGGAGGCTATAGAAGAACCAACTAAATCAGGTCAACACCCCAGAAATGCTGAAGGTGTTTGTAGTTTGGGTACTTCTATGACTAGCCTCGTATATATGGTATATAAATACAAGTATATATGTATTTACTGTCAGGTGCTCAGATAAGACCCTTTTTCTTCCAAAATAAGACTAAAAGAATTAATGAAAAGATTTGGTGAACATTTACAGAATCATTCTTTGGTAAAAAAATACCTCATTATAAGGGAGATCTATGAAAGCCTCAATGACCACTTATAGCGCTTCCGAAGATGACTCTTTTGGGCCAAAGTGCACGGCTATGCAAACATCAAATGTATTACGTATATTTATTAAAAACTCTCCTCGAGCCTCGTGCACATGAAAGTGCAAACCTGCTGTGTGTTTATAATACATTATTTCCACACAATATGCAGCCACTTAAGAGAATTTTACGAAATGCATTTAAGACAACAGCAGCAAAAACAACAACAACAACAACAACACCAACAACAGAAGCAGAATCAGAAGCAGTAACAATATCAGTGGCAACGCCAGCAACAACAACGGTTGGCCGTATGCAGGAAGGAATTTTTAAGTAGGCCCTTCAGTGGATGCACTCGTGTGTCGCCTGTCACAGAGCAGAAGAGGATGAGGAGAAACAGCAGCGGCAGCGGAAAAGTACAGAGAAGTCATGAACAAATGACATCATCAACAAAGCCATCATCATCATCATCATCATCATCGTTACCAACAGCAGGCAGCAACATCATCATTTTCATTGACAACAACAGCAACAAGAACAACAACGTTGTTACACGCAACCAGTTTAAGCTTCAAGTAAAGCTGATCAATTCAAAGATTTAAGTAAGTAAGCAATCGAATACGAAAATAAGCAATCGAAAAGTAATCGGTTCATTCAAAATGAGAGCATTTCTTAAATAATAAATAATAATCAAAACAACTCAGATGCAGAAACCATTCACATCAAACAACATAAAGTGTTTATTATAGATACTATTATATAAAAATAGAATACTATAAAAATGTATTCCTAATGATGTGTAAAAAAGTTAAAAAAGCAAAGTATTCACATCATCAGTAAAGTAATCGTTATTTAAACAACTCTAGGAATCATTGAAAAAGGCAACCGAAACATCGAAGCAAGCGAATCAAAGCATAAACCATCATCGACGGTTCAGAAGTAACCATCGTAGTGATGTCGTAGAGGGCTACCCGAAGGGAGGGACGGGCAGACAGGACGGGAGCTCAACGTGAGGTCGCAAGAAATGAAAAATATGAATGTTGGGCAAACAAGAAAACCGAGCTCAGTGAAGAGTGAGCTCATGTTCAAGTAATACGGCCAATCAACGTCGTCCTCATCATCATCGTCGTCGTCGTCGTCGTCGTTGTCGTCCACTTGCAGCTTAAGTGCCACCATCAAACGGCAACAAGAACAGCAACAACAACAACAGCAGCAACAACTTGGATCAGGCTTCCGTTGAGAATCGAAAAATTTATTAAAATGAGCCAAGCTCCGTAACGTTGTCGACGAGTGCATCTCAAGTGCCCGTTTTTTGCATTTCCAAGCTGTTGAGAAACATGTTGCTGGGGCTCGGCTCATGTGCCATATGCCATGTTAGTGCTGGGGTAAAGAGGCTTCTGATCACGCATACACTTTCAATTTTTAAAATAGTACTCTCCTACCTTCGTCTTTGGCTTCTTAACTGAATGGTTTTTAAGATATTTTGTTTTCTTTTTTCTTCTTTGGTTTTCATTCTCGTTTTCGTTGTTGTTTTATGAAGAAATGCGTTTTTTGTTTCTGCTTTTTTGCGTTTTGTTTTGGGTCTCGTAATTGAAATTTCCCAGATTTCTGTAGTCGAGTGAGAAGTCGAATGAACGTTGTTAAGGTTCGTGCGGAAAGTCACAACACGCTTGGTCGCTTGATTGGCTCGATTTAGCAAGGGTTGAGCAGCTAATTTGGCAGAGGAAGTCGTAGCCATAAAGATGAAATACTGGCAAAGGGCAGGCAACTAAGAAAGTAACCGGATTTAAGAATAGATCTCCAATGGTTCTATACAAAGTTTATTATAAAGAAAAACAAAATTTACTTTAAACAGTTTGGAATAAGCTACTAAAGTCAGTATAAGTATTATCCATAAGAAAGAAATGGGTGTGGTTCGACCACTATTCCCCGCTATGCTCTATAAAATGTTTTCTTTGTATACTTTTTTATTGTACTTCATAACTACGACGACTGATGGGATATGTTCTTTACGTATGTCGATTACCGGTTACTCTCCGGTTTACATCCATTTCCAACATCACCAGCTTCAGCGTCGTCATTTTCTTCTTCTTCATCACTGCCATCACCAGTGATTAACGACGACATTCAATTTTCTCATTTCAACCCGTAGTTTCTACTCTGTCGCTTACTCTGCTCAATCCCAATCCTAGTTTTGCCCATATGGTGCACGATTCCCTTTCGAGTTCCTTCCTGACCCCCTAACATACGAGTATTAATAACATTTTTTTATGTTTTTTCACTTTAATGAAATCAAACCCCTTCTGTTAAAAAATGTCCTTGCTACCTTTTTTCTGGGGTATTTGATGAATGAACGTTTGTTTAAATTGCCTTCGATGTTCGAATGGAGGAGGCGCCTCTTTCCTTTCCCTCCCCTCCCCCCACCCCAACTCGACCAGTCAGTCAGTCATTTATTACTTGTCGCTTCGTCATCATAATTTTCATCTCTTCATATCCACTTTTTATTAAAATCGGAAATTGGTCATTTGTTGTTGTTGTTGATTTTGTACCAGTACCATTCGGAGAGATGTGAAGTATTTGCTCAAATACTTGAGACTAAAGAGGTTGAGATGTGGAAGCTGAGCATCGGGCATCGGAGGCTATTGCTAAAGGGTTAATATTAATGATGGAGTACTACAGAGTTTATACGTATACGACATAAAGTTTCGAGAGATATTTAAATTGTTATAATCATTATTTTAGTCACTCCATTAAGAATTGATTATTCCTTCGGGGGCATTTTTGAAAATGAGGAACGACAGGAGTTTTTTAAAAGGGACGATCTTTTAAATGAGAGTTTTCAATCAGCCTAATATTAAAAATTACAATGTATTAATGATATTTTCATTTCCAATGAATACTTTGACCCTTAGAGTAATTTTACGACAAGAATAATCGAATTCCTGGAGTAATTTGGGTTTTGGGATATACATATAATCCGATGATATGCAGCACAGATTCTAATTTAATTGGTTTCTTTTATCAAACAATGTTTGAAACAATCAGAATTTGGGTTTAAAAAAATATACATCGCTGATCTCTTCTTCCGATTTGATTCACCCGCCAACTGTTCGGTTCAGCAACCTTGTAAATGGTGCCTCAGGATGGCGTCGTTCATTCCATGACATTGATTTATAAAGAATTACCTCGATTTGATTCGGCGATGTGCAATTATTGCTCATGTAAACAAGCAGCATCTACTCATTGTTCGCGTTTTTAGCTGAACCCGATGCTCAGCTGAAGCCGGGTCGCGCTGGGCACGTAATAAACGACCGATTGTAGTACAGAGTGACGCATTCACGGAATACAAAAGCGAAGCCAATCGACAGCAGCATCAGCAGCAGCTGCGTCTCACAACGCAACAACAAAAACAACAACAACAATAGGAACATCATCATCTTCCACGTCAACCTCGCAGAGAGGGAAGCGCATAACTACACCGTTATGTATGATGCAACACCCTTTTCTGTGTTGCGGTGTGCGGGATCTTCGAAGGACCTCACTCAACATTGTTCTCATTCATCTCGAAATAATTACTTTTTGAATAACATTTTTAAAGCGCGTTGTTCGCTGCGAACGCTCAAAGTAGAGTGGGTTGGTGCTCGTGCACCATACGGTAAGGTTACGCCCGCTCCCATATGGCGGTGACTCTTTTGTTCCTTCTGCTGCTGCTTTGGAGAAAAGCACCCGAAACCGAAATCATTTTAATTTTGAATTTAAGCAAACAACATGTTAAATTTTCTATGCAAATCATACACAACAACAACGACAAAAATGTCATCTGTTCACTTGTCTCGGAAACCTCACCCGCCTGGTGTCGTT
The DNA here is from genome assembly GCA_949629155.1 of Myopa testacea. Taxonomy (NCBI): domain Eukaryota; kingdom Metazoa; phylum Arthropoda; class Insecta; order Diptera; family Conopidae; genus Myopa; species Myopa testacea. The sequence goes on along the minus strand of OX451347.1, from coordinate 43,377,751 downwards.
TCTAAGGCACCGGGATCTGATGCACCGAGGACTCGTTTCGTATCTGTTTCGTTTAGTGCTCGCCATCAGCGCAAAATAAATATTTGCTTTAATGTCCGCAGAGGTGCAGCGTCGTCATATTAGTTCTCCATGAAGCGGGAAGGGTGCGAAGAGGCTTGGAGGGCAGAAGAGCGCGTTTGTTGTTTTTGAGAAATGCACCCAGCAGCAGCAGCAGCATTTCTCATGTCCTTGCATCAAAACAAACGCTATGCAAGCATCTAACGCTGAACAACAAAACAACGATATACAGCAACAAAAGCAACAGCAACAACAATGAAAAGAAAACATTGCAAATTAATTTTGGAAACAGTTGCGGTTTTTCAATTTTCGTCATATTTAAAAATATTTGCAACACTTAATTGCTTTTCAACACTTAAAATAAGGGTGAAAAATATCCACATTCTTCGCAACATCTTTTAGGGAAGCTTTAAGGGTGAAATAGATGAAGTCTGTTAGTTTTTAGAGACGGGGTCAAAATTTAGAACCCTATTTTTGAAATGCATACACTTTATAAACTCCTACTCTAACACTGAGCTTAGGCATTCCTTCTGCTAGAAAGACTTACAAAGGATCCTGCCTAAACAGGTGGCAACCCATCGCAGACTATCACAAAAAGCGGACTTTATCTTCTAATAAGTCTCCATCTATTTTCCTGTTGAACTCCTTTGAGCAGGTGATCTTTTCTACTCTTGAACCATATCGAAAAGCAGCAACAACATCAAGAACATTGAGGTACATCACAGGAGTTTTAGAGTCTAGCTCAAAGACATCGTTTACAAGACACAAGGTGTTTGTAGCTCTGTTCTCTCCCTTTCTCTCTCTTGATAACTCTCTTTCTACTTGAAAGAGGGCCATAAAATTCCTAATATATGTATATGTCCAAGTATATGATAAATTGTATTAAGGAAGACTCTGTTGAGAGTTCTTTAAATGGATAATTAATTTGTAAATTTATTTACACTTAATTCTAGCGATAAGACAAGCGGCAGGACTCAAGTAAAGAGAAGAGAAGAGAAGAGAAGAGAAGGGAAGGTAAACACTTTTATGGTGTTTATGACGCCATCTAAAGGTGTCATTAAACAGGATCGCGCACACATCAGCAGACTTAAAAAAAAATAATGTCGGGATAATGATGGATCAATGTGAAACTTTAGGTCTTGCCACAGGCCAAAACTAACGAAGCAATAAAATAAGTTTATTTTGCGTCACACAAATAAACTGAATGCATAAATTATAATTTTTTATTATTCTACAAACTGCTGTTTCAAATGTCTAACATTTGTTACTCTGTAGATGCGGGTCAAGTCATGTGAAATACTTTTGACAACAACACTTGAAGAGAGAAGAACAACTCACACTTGAATAGAGAGAGAGAGAGAGAGAGAGAGAGAGAGAGAGAGAGAGAGAGAGAGAGATATTGCACGAGTACATACAAGATATTTGAATAATCCTGAATCCTGGCAGCTTTTATTTACATAAAGTTTTTTTTTTATTTTATTGCGTTTTCATATGCTTCATTCGTGTGCTGGAAACCTCATTTGCGTCTTTTCAACGAAGGTTCTTTCGAGGGTTTTTTCCGTGTTTCCTTTCTATGCTCCTCCGTCAATTCAGAGGAGGCTTGGGCTCTGATCTCCGGCGGCTGAGTCTTAAATCTCTTGTGACAACATAAATAAAAACATGATTTAATAGAGCGCGCAGATGGATGGACGGACTGGCTGTAGCTCGCAGGATCAGCAGGATATTTACAACTGGGATTACATGTCCTGCACAGCGGCACGACACGCAGTACGCGCGGAACACGTAACATCGTTGATTGAGGGTTAAAATAGAAGTTATGATTAGCTTAGGGGGGTTCATTTTGGTTCGATTCGGTTTGGTCCGGAACGCACTCTTCCGGAAATGGGATGTACGAGTAGTTTTGCTATTGTTAGTGTGATTGTCGTTGTTGCTGTTTTCACTTTTCGGGACATGCGTGAAGGATTCTGCACGTTTCAATGCGTAGGCCATAAATTGTTGTTTTTTTAACATTTTCATTGTTTTATTTCTTTTATGGTTCTTGTTCTTCTTGATGCTGTTGTTTTTACTATTCTTGTTGTTGTAGTTTCTTTTTTGTGTTGCTAAAAAAACAGAACAATTGAGAAATTGCCATGGATTACAACGAAAAATTGTGCCAATTGTTGGTTTAGAAGGTCGTCGTCATTAATTTTTGTGTTCCTCTTCTATGTTTCCCTCTTCTATTCGTCCCTCTTCGGTGCTTTGCCTTTCCCTTTTCACTATTCCCTCTTTCACTCTTCCCTCTCCACCTCTACCACTCTGCCACTCTATCCCCCCCTTCTCGAAATGATGCAGAATGAAGAGTAGAATTAATGAACTGCAACAGTAGAGCATCAGAATGAAGAGCGGTCCGCACAGAGGGGGTTCCTTTCTGGCCTCGCTATTGTTGCTATCAGACCTGATATAGTCGAGGTTTCTGGTGAATCTTTCATCAGATTTCAGAAAAAAATCTGCCAAGCGAAGTGATCATTGAAATCAATGTTGATCTATTGTATATATGAGCATGTAAGATATCCCCGAAGTCTTTCTTCGAAGGAGTCCTAGAAAATGGAAGAAGGATAGTTTACTGTGTACATTAAGGATCATCTCACATTAATGATTTGGGATTTGTTGGGCTTTACATTGAAAATCCACTAAAATCAAGAAATCATGTCAAAGAAAGTTGATGAAGAATAACTGAAAATATGATTTAAGATATTTTCTCTGTGTACTATACTCCCCTTTGGAACTTTAAGAATCTAAGGAACTAAGTAGCTTTAAAAATCTAATCAATAGTTAGAAGATTGAAAAGAAATATTAAATGAAATCTATTTTAATCAACAGATGGTTCACCGCATTGGATCCGTAATGACTTTCTTGCAGCATTAGAATTCATGTGTCTTTTAATAGTCAAATCCAATTGAATTTTTAATTACTTCTTATTGAATTAAAATCTTTACGATGGAACACAGGACAACACTGTAACTTTTCCCACATCATCTACCCATGAATTAAACACTCTCTTTACTCTGGCACCATCTTTACTCTGGAGTGTTTAGAGTACCCCGTTCAGAGTTGGCCACCGACGTGTGGTCATTTAGGTCAAACTCTCCAGATGACCGTAATCACATTTGCACAAACACCCGCATGGGAAAGATTTGTTCGAGTTCTGTTCACCTACGCAACGCGGAGACGTTCCAGTTGAACCCTCTCCAGGGAAAACAATCAAGTCACCAAACCATTTCGAGTACCAGCAGAGCGAGGAGCGACATTCGAACCGTCCCGAAGACTCTTGCAAATCATAATCTCGGCAGGATAATGATAATGAATGGACGTTGTTGTTGGTAGTTGCTGTTGTTGGTGTAAATCCTCAAGAACACGTGTGTGTGTGGCTGCGTGCGTTTGTTTGTAATACACATTAAGTGCACTAATCCAAGATATCGCTGTTGGTGTCGTGTTGTTGTTGTTTGTGCTGATGATGTATTTACGTGTGACACTTTTTGCAACATGTTCTCAGCGGATTACGTCGTTTGTAACTGCGTACGTTTGTGATCGTTTCTTCTTCCACTGAAGCTGGTTTAGAGACGTTTTAAGCGGGCTTCTGATGTCCATCATCAATCATCCGTCGAGCAGATCTGTTTGTTCTTCTATTAAGATTATGATAGAGACTATGATAGAGACTAGAATTTAGTTTGTAGACAAACCAATGTACAAAGGGGCTAATTTTATACTAAATCCGAACACTAATTTCATACCCACTGCAGTAGGAGGCATCCAAATTAAAACGGATGTTTAATTTATATCCGCATAAGAGTACCGCATTTAGAGTATAAGAGAGAGTAGTCATCGGTTTCCTAATGAACCACTCACTCAAGTCTCACTGAAGAATATCACAAAACTTTCCCACCCAAGTCAAGCGATTATCCACCACCATAACCTCTCTACGCACTTCTTTGCTTCTTGTACAGAGTAGCGTGAAATGCCAAGTTTTATAAGCCGACTAAATTTATTTGCACAACGAATTTCATACAGACGCGGCTACGCTGTATCTTATATGAATGCCATGGATTAGTTGTGTTTCTACACGCCTCCAACCCCTTCTCTTCTTCTTCATCGCAGAAGTTCCCATTCCTTGTCAACCATTCATCCAGTTTGAAACCATAATTTTTGTATACCCTCTGCTGCTATTCGGACAACAAAGCAAACCATCGATCATTTATTTTAATTAGCTACAGCGTCAAATGCCTCGCAGCAGCCGAGTATCAGCTTTCCACGTTGCCGGCGAGAGGGTCGAAGAGGGCCCTCTGTGTGTGCATAAAAGTGAATCCTTTTTGCTGGTTTTTTAATGACGCTGCTGCTGCTTAACAAAGTCCTTGTTTATCACACGTGACGAATCCGTGGACCGGCTGACTTCCATCACTGCTCTTGACACTGTATTAAATGAAGTTCGAGTGTCTCATGAAAAATAGATTCTGATTTTGAAAAGGAACCGATGATGAACACTCAAGGTTGTTGCTTTTTATAGTACTTTCGCTTTGTTCAATCTACAAGAAAATTGATGTTGGCAGTTGTTTTCGTCTCTTGTGACAGCTGTAAATTCAGTTATGGTCTTCTGTGACAGTAACGCCTCTTTTGAAAAAAATCCACATGGGTTCTATACATTTAAGGACATTTTTTATACAGGGAATGTTTGTGAGATATAACAGAATGTCCAAGGAATAAATGATACATTTTATATTCTTGCAAAATCTATAATAGTATTCAGATCCTTCGTCAGAGGTTATCTAAGATACCGGCGAAGTGTTTTAGCTTCGGCCGAAATCGAAAATAGCATTCTTTCTGCTTTAAAGTACGCTGATCCTTCAGAGCCCTCGTTTTATTACCGTAGATCAACTGTAATTTATGTCTTAGAATTGGGATAATGACAAGGAATAGACAAGAGCAAATCTATGTTCTATTTTTATCTCTTTTATCTATGCTGATCCTTTTAATTATATGGGATCCTGATAACTTCAACTTCGACATACCTTTGTTATGTTTTCGGTACATTTTTGTTGACTTATATACATTTTCTGACAAACATTGAACTGTTTTTTAATGACTCAGGGCCGATTAACGAATTTCAATAATTAACATGGCCGAACCTCGTACCTCGCAGCTCTGCGGAGTGGCTGCTGGTTGTCTTTCATTCATGCGGCACCTCAAGAATTTATGTACTTATGGGCTCAGGGGATAATCTGTGGATTCCACTGCTGCCTGTGGGTACGCTGCAATGTTTCAGTGTCTGCAACAATCGAGGTTTTATTTACGTAGTCTTTATGGGTAGGGTATAAGAACGTCATGTTGCTTAATGATCGCTTTTTTACACGCGTTTTTCCTTTTAACAGAAACGATACCTTAAAAAGTACATGATACTGTCGAACTCAAGGGCCGCTGAGTGCAGTGGGTATCACGTCGGCAAGGTTTCTCAAGAGTCTTCAACGCAGTGCGGTGTTCAACGGATTACAGGCCGAAGCAGCACTCATTTACAAATCCTTAATGAAAAGATTGCGTGCGGCATTTGTGCTCTTTTGTTTCCAGCAATGATGGGTATTTAATGCGTCCTGTTTTTGTAGCATTCATAATCGCTTAATGATGCTCAGTTCTGACATGATTTAAACGTGCTAAAGAGCTGCATGCAGAGCGAAGCACCGAGTGAATTCAACGCAGGAATGCAGAAGCAGAGAAAAGAAACTTGTACAGGGTTAAAGAGGCAAACTAATGTCACTGGCAGCATCAATTAGATCGAATGAAATACTTTGCAACAGCTGCTGCGATGCGCCTCAGATGGTTTGATTTACAAGCGTCCGTCGGTATCCTTCGACACTCTTCGCCCCTCCATTCGACTCACCGCTCACTCCGCAACTGTGAAGACTGAATATATGTAATTTTGAACAGTGAAATACTCTTAAAATACTGCAACACGGAATCTTATTTTCAGCGCTTGTCTCTCACAATTAGCACATCTTCAACATGCAACACCTTCTGTTGGCAGACACACCGGAAAAATCAATCAAAAGCCGTGGAAGTCGTGTGATAGCGAAATGTTCTTGGATGAAATTCCGATTTACTGACTCCTTCCTTAAATCTCGCAAATGTACTTTAAATGAATGTTTATTGTTTTTGCTGTTATCTATTCAGTTATAACCACCCACCGCGTTTGTTGCAACAAATTCTCACTCTCAGCAAGAATCTATCAAAAGTGGCAACCTTCTCTCTTTTGTTGCCTTTTTTTTATAGAATAAAGCCCCCCAATAAAAATATTAGGATTAAAAATATGAATTGTGTTTTGGAAATGTTGATATAAGTAGTTCTCAGCAGTCTATTTGGGGCCCATAAGGAATGTTATTTATCATCACCCCAGATAATAAACGGTTCAAGTTTTTAGAAGGAAAGCCATTTTTTATTGAATTATATTCAAATGTATATAAAAATGTGAATATATAGTTTATGGTGGGCCTTGAACTCGCTCACTAATAACCTAATAAACCAACCTGAACCAACTGCACAAACTTCTACAAATGATATCAGATTTGAAAATGCTTTTCTGTAAAATACTGTACAAGATGAGGTGACGATCTTCACGATCGGGATAGGACACAAACCTGCAAAAAAAGTTTATTCTTGGAATGTTTCTTAATTACGAACGACGACGTAATTCTCTTGAAATTTGGAACAACAAAAAATCGCTGTCAAAGTTCACACTCAAGAAAGTGGTGCCACCGTAAAAACCGAGAGAGAGATCACTTTGAGGACCAACACTGGGCTGGTCTTTGCATCAGCTAAAAGCAGTGACTTCCATCACTAAAAGCAAATGGAAGTGATTCACGACATGACACTAAAGAAATACACTTTCCGAATTTCCCCCCGTCCATGCTAAAGTCCCAAACAAAGCGCCACGGAATGGTACCACCCCCACCTCCTCCACACTCCATACTTCTCTCGCGCCCACACGTGCAAACAACACGCACGCACACAGCAAAGTTAAGTTAATGAATTCACTTAATGGGTCGTTTGTCTACCACTTCATCTACTCTGGAATGATCTTGAAAGCATAACGAAACCGTCAATGAGCCAAGAAATAAGAAATCAGACAAACGCACGCAGAGAATCTCGGGAACTGAGAAGCAGTCAGACAGAAGGACAGACACTCGGGCAGGCAGACACATCGATAGCAACGGCTACAAGACAGACGGCTCAACAGCTGTATAGCTTCACAGCATGACTTTGTTGAAATTTTAAATTCACAAATAAAGCACGCATCTTCGAGTCGAAGCTGGAGCTAGCGATGGAGATGGCGATGGAGACGAAGATGGAGCTCTAGCTGTAGCTGGTGTGGGACGCTCTGGAGCGGGCGCAGACACGGGCACAGGCACATCTAGGGCAACACTTGCTGCCGCCTACGAGTTATCAACATGCAAATGAGCTGCGAAGCGTGACGTCTGTCTATGCGGCTGGCAGCGGCAGCCCCAGACGCAAGAGAGTCGGCGAAGAGCCCCGTTTCCCGGGGTTACCATTTTTGGAGAACTCGCACGATATTCTTAATAAATGCAAAAACAATTAAGTGCCTCGCATGGTTGATGTCGTGTTGCAGTTGTTGACATGATGATGAAATGTTTATGCAAGTCAGTGAGTGGAATGAGTGTCACATGTGACGAGTATGTGTCACGCAGTCACGTCATCTATCAGTATTAACACGCAGCGGCAGTAAATTAGCAGTATTACGACCGAATTCCTGCACTTGTTTTACGATGGGTTAAGATTCTCCGGTCGCTCGTGGTCGCCACTTGTTCTGCTGTATGGAAGTTGAGAGCAAGTTAATTAATTTTAATTTGTATTAATAAAGGTCACAAGTGATGGTCATTATTTCATACAGAGCACAGTGATTCTTTTAATATGTGCTGTTGGTAAGGGTGATGAAGGGAAAGAAGGGAGGGCGGAAGGATAGAGTGCTAAAATAGTGAGAATGCGAATTCGTGGGAATCTTTAGTAAATCTATTCATATCTGGTCAGTGGAGATTTCGAACCCAACACCTCTCAGACATTTCTAAATATCAGAGGTACGTATTGTAGATCTTATATTAAAATTAAAGGACATTTAATTAGAGTAGCACTCTACTTTTAGAGCCTAAACCTTGAAGAAACATCGAGACGGTTCTGAAAAGACGGGGTGTTTTTTCCAGAAGTGACACAAGAGTGCTATAAAGAGTCGACCATTAATTAAAGTATATCAAACAAGTGATCTTATTAATTTCAGATGTCCTTCTATTCCGTGTCCAGTGGATGACCACACAAAACTGGATCAAAGGCCCTTTGAAACCGAACCGAAAATCCAGGTTCGGAAATGAATACAAAGCAATCTTTGGACAATTTGGCTGAACTCAAAGAATGCAATCCATCTCTCCTGATATTCCTCTTTCAACGTATCCACGCAAACGTCAAACTCTTATCGACGCGTCTCTTTATCGCGTTGATTAATTATGCAAATCAATGGGCAGAATAACCTCCATGGCAATCATAACAACAACAACCATGACAACAATAACAATACATGTGAAACCACGTAGTATACTCAAACTTGGTGGTCATCAATGTTATCTTGGGGCTTCGCTGCGAACACATGAATCACTATGATAATCCTGGATGAATTATTGTTAAATGTTGGCTTAAATCAGCTCATTATACGAGTGTCCCGAAATTCATGCGAAATCTTTTGTTGTCGTGGAAGCTGGATTGCGTTTGGCGAATACTGCCCGGAACCTGCTGCTGTACCGAACCTACACCATACACCACACATACACACACATTTCACGGTATTAATGACGTTTGAAAGGTGTCAATTAGTGTGTGGCGTGTGTTCGCAGAAGAAGCAATTCTTGCCCTTCACTCCTTCATTCCTTCCTTCCAGTCATGCTTCCATCTCCTTCTGAATCATCGACTGCATCAACTTTTATGTCTCATTTTGGCATTATTTATGGTCATTCATTAATTAACGATTCGAATCGTGCATAAATTACTCACCTGCGATGGTTCAAAGGGGAGCTTAAAATTGATAAATGCTGATTTTGTGGATGTCCTGTGTTTGCCATACGATTTGTTGACATGTGAATCACGAAAAGCTCTTTGGTGATAATGGTCAAGAAGAATAAAAACTAAAATGAAAAAAAACTCCTTAGAACTCTTTTTAGGAGTCTCAATGAAGCTTTTCGTCTGCATAAGAATATAAATGATAAGGTTTTCGATGTCAGCTTAAATACCTCAAAACTCTCTCAATAAGACTTGAAAACATGAAATTAAGAGGACAGCATTACAGACCTAAGAGGTTAATCGGCATCTTCTTCAATCCATTAGAAGCAGAAAGGGTCCTTGAGATAGGGGTACATATGTATCTAGATTCGGCGATTATGTGTGGAACTTCGCTAGCTAATCCCCAGTTAAATTCCGTTGTTATGATCGTGTGGCCACAAAACCATCCCGTATTCTATACAATACTGGCGCTAGAAAAGTTCTGCTCTATTTTGGTCTATTCTTCAGTCACATTTTCCTCTAATAATACAAATGGACATACCTTCAAAGGTTCCATACCCGATCTCGGAGATTGATAAAAAAACCGAAAAGAATAGGCTTTTAAGATTTGCGATAATGATGATTTATGACACCGAGATGACACTCTTTTATCCTCTTCTCTTCTTGTTACTCTCTTCGGAGTGAATTCGTTTTTATAACTGACAAACAATAAAACGCCGATTAAGCTCAGATTTGATTAATGTAAAGCTTTTAAGCTGAGGCTATAAAATTTCTATGCGGCTTAAAGTGAGATTTTATCCAATGTCAAAGTGGGTCCACAAACAGAACAAAGAAGTGTTAAGAAGTCAAACATGTGTTCCAAACACACCTTGAACTCTAATGACTTTCATATTATTTTGTGTTTTTTATTGCGGGCATCACTCAAACACTAGTTAAATTTTAAGAAGTGGAAGGAATAACTTAAAGAAAGAATGCTTAAGAAGATCAGTGGATCTAATTATTGCTTCAGAAATAGCCAACACAATGACTCCGGACTCCAAACCGTTAAAATCAGTCATTACTTGTCAATCAAAAAGTATCAACAACAGCAGATCAGTTTTGAATAATAACAAATGACTTTTGTGGTTTTTTATTGGAACAACAATAATACAAACAACAACAACAACAATAATAACAACAATAACAAAAGCAGTTCCATCCAGAACGATTTGAGTGTCGCTCACGTACAGAGTAGAGTACAAGACAAACCACTTAAAAAAATCGGTGTTTCGTTTTGCCCTCTCTTTCTCTCTCTTCATCTCTTCATCTCTCACTCTTTCTCTCTCTCTCTCTCTCTCTCCAGGGAAGACTCTGTTCAGTCTCGACTCTGGAGCACATGATCAATTTACTGATTAACGGTAAATACCGAAGAAGATTGGAGAAGAGCACCAGATGGAGACCAAGACAAACTGTCAGATGATGAAATGACGTAATGACGTGCCAAGTGATGGCGCCAAGTGATATCTTATCAATGGCGACAGTTGAAAAAGTAAACGAGGCAAGTAAAGAAATAAGAACCGAATTTAAAACAAAGAGGCAACGCCACTTGACTGACAATTGAACAACAGGACCACTGCTAAGAAGAAGAGGAAGAAGAATCCCACCAAAAACAGCAACAACAACAGCAACAACAACTGCAGGACGGACTGAAAAGGATGAAGATGGGTATCAGTTGACAGGCTGCACGGCTTTCTCAGGATCGCCAACCCAGTCGCCGGTGGTGCTGCTGCTCCTCACAGGTTTTTTTATTTATATATTTTTCCAAATTTCTCCCTTCGCTACTTCCTTATACAGATCTAGCTGACAGCAGTGTCCTGTCGCTGTCCATGACTACTGGCGGCTCTCGTTCGTACCTCAATCCTTGTTCTGCTCTGTTGCATTGACTTCTTGTGGCTTGCTTGTAGTTGTTTTTATTGTTGGCATTCTACTTTTCAGTTGCAGTTGCTTTGAAACTTGCTTTGCACTTTGTGGTGACCCAACTACTTAACGTTATCCTTATTTTGTCGATGCACTCCTTCACGTCCTCTTCTTCAGATGCATTGAACGTTGACTAAGTTAGTGAAACCTCACGTCTTACAGCGGAAAACCTATCTTCTACCTTTTTTAGTTGTTGTACTGTTTTTTTAGTTATTTATTTATTACCTCCATGAGTTTACTTTGAGTTCAGTTAGTTTTACAGAATTGGTTGCCGTCACTGAAGATTATTAGTTAGATAAGATAAGTCACACTCAGCTGCAGGCTCGCAGGAATTAAGATGGTTCTTAATTAAGTGGTTTTAATGCTGAAAAAAGGCACCACTTCGAAGTTACTTCTCTTTTTTCTTAATAAAGCTTTTGTCTAAATTTTAATTGAAAAGCAGAAAGAGTGCTATCTTTGGCTTGGTTAAAGCTTGGATACCATACTCTCTATGGTACAAAACGGGAGGACGTATTTAATATAAATCTCCTTCCAACTTCGGGTGTATTGTATAAATAGCACCACAAGGAGCACAGAGTTGTCCAATCTTTAGTGATCTTTAGCTTTGAATCAATGAATAATATTTTAAAATAACGGAAATAAGTTCATCAAAAGGGCGGCACACTCGTAGCACTAAAAGTGGATTATTTTCAAGAGTTGCACGTTCATCATTCGCTCAGAAACGCACATTCTCACACACAGCAACACACTCCCCCACACACTCACATCCACATTCGCGTAAATCTATGCAAATCTCATATAATTAGCGCCAACGTTTTAAAAAGTAACGACTTAATAACGAGCCGATGAGTCTCTAAGCCGCACCTTTGATGTCGCTTCGTTTTACAGCGAAAGGAACCCGCGAACAAAAAAAAAGAAAAAGCAAAACGGCACTTAGAGGGGGTAGGGGCGAGGGAGGGATGCGACAAGATGAACAGTTGTTTTTTCTAATAAGTTTGACATGGCGTAAAATAAAGAATATTCTGTATGCACAAGAATATATCAAAGAAGAAATAAAATATGATTAATGAACAATGAGCGGAAATGCGTAAATATTTATAAACGTTGAGTGCATATTATTTGCCCTACACACAGACACACACACACACACATCAAAATGGAAACATCTTTGAAAAAAATTTAGTCTCTAAAAATAAAAATGCAATAATTTTAATTGGACCAAAAATCAACCGTCAAAACACATTAAAAAAAAGATAGAATAAAATTAAGATTATGAGATTATGATGTTAGTCAATTATTATTAGATTTAAGAATACATTAAAATTTATTTTCATTAAATATATATATTAAATGTTCTCAAAACTCATGAAATTCGATCGATCTTTTCTTTGAGTGTAATCATATGCAAGTCCTTGCAAAAAATGAACATTTATGAAATTCGACAGTTTCCAAGTGAGCATTAGATAGGAAAAAAAGTCCAACAGAGGGAAGATGATTTATAAAATGCTAAACATAAAAATTAAGCCGCTGAAGGAGAACAAAAGCAGCGACCAGACTTTTAATGAGAAAAATAAAACAAGACGACACAAAGAATTAATATAAAAATAATTTTACCACACAAACTCTTCACGAGTCGAGCAGAAGAACGAACAGAAGACCAGAAGCGAAGAAGTGCACAAGAAGAAGAAGAAGAAGAAGAAGAAGAGCAGGAGGCGGAACAGAGGGGCAGAAACAGAAGCGTCAAACATGCTGTGAAGACGACGAAGACGATGACGTCGTTGAGCCACTTAGATTCTTCAAACGATCGCGTCCAATTTTTTACGCCATCGAGGCAGGAAATTAAATGAAAGTGACACTAAAAAGTTATGCGGCGTTATAAAGGGAAGCAGCAGCGACAGCGGTGGCAGCCCCGTCAACGCAGCGGGACATCGGATCGGCCGTGCAGCGTTGTGGCCCAAACAAAGACAGTGGCACTCACTGTCTCCATGCAGCAGCCGTCAAAAGCAACGCAGCGTTGTTTTATTAAGTCTTGGTTTTGTTGTAATTCTGATCTTTAATTTTGTTCTACAGTGACATAGCCGTGGTCGGCAAGGGGGATTTTATTTTCCCTCGTCTTTTCTTTAGCCGTGCATCGTCTCTGTTTTCATTCCGTGCTACTCACTCCCCCGGCCCCCTCCCCCCCTCATGAATGCTGCCAGCAGACTTAATAATCGCCTTGTCGAGAAATTAGCACTTAATGTTCGAAATTAATTACTTCATATGTTCGAAATCGTATTCGCATTCATTTCGGTCTGGAGTTTGCTTTTTTTAAGTTTTATTTTTAGTTTTTAATTTTTCTTTTTGAGTTTCTTTCTTTCCGGAGATTTTACAGAACTGAAATTCCATGGAATTCGGATTTGAAATTTTAAATTTCGGCGATTCAACGATCGGTCGTTGTTCTCGGCGTGTTTCTGAGGCGTTTCTTTGTGTTGTCTTATCGGAGGCTCCATTAATTTACATTCACTTCAAGTGCGACTGTCAACGCCCTTCAGATTGAAGTTGTTGTTCGTAGGAATTTTCTTCCTCTTTCCTTTCTTTTTGGAAGGAATTTTGCACAATAAACTCGGTATTTAAGGAATGAGAGAACATAAAAAGGCTATAAAAGCTTTCATTCAGATTTTAATATTGCGACAAGAGCTCCGAAGTACGCGTAGATGACAGATGATCAAGAAAAAAATTTGAATCACTGATTAATTAATCGCATCACGAGTTGAATTAATCACTGGTGAAAAAAGTCAGAAAAAAATGTGCATTACAGCATAAGATGTGTTTATTAAGTCTCTTGAACCTGCAGAAGATGTATTTTAATACCTTGATCAATGATAGAGTATTATAAACGATCTCTTAATCGATACCCATAAAAATTTAAGTGTGATGTGACGTTAATGTAAATTATCAACATTTTAAAATTAGTTTCATTTACTTAATAAATCTTGTGATTCAGTGACTCACATGCACTCATTCGATCACCTTTCGCTAACCCACTAATTCTCAGCCTTTTAAAGAAACTCATTAAAAATAAGGAAATAAACAAAATTACATCGGAATTTTTGGTGCGTTTTTTAAAATCATTTGATTCCGAGAGGCCTACCTCAATTCCTCCCCTTCCATCATCCAACCCACCGCATGCATTCACCCAAAATGTCGACAGCACTAAAAGAGTGCTCCTCCCTTTCACCCGGTCTAGTGTTCGACACTAAAGACAAGAAGTTCGGCCCAAAAAAATTGCATGCAAATTCAAATAAAAAAATGTGGGTAAACTTAAATAAAATGACACAACAAGAATCAAAGTTTAAGTGTGCATGCAGTATGTAATGAGAACTGTTTCGGGCTTTGTTGTTGTTGGCTGTTACATGATTAGCTCCGTGGTGGTCATTAGAAGGGGCGAACTGACGAGTGAACAGGCGAATGAATGGACTGGCGAACGAATGAACGGACGAATGATCAGACAAACGATCAGACGAACAAACAAACAAATGAACGGACAAATGGACCAACGAATGAACGAACGAGTGAATAAACGGACGAATTGGCTGATAAATGAACAGATGAATGAACCGAATAAACAGACAAATGAACGGATGAACGATCGGACGAATGATCTGACGAATGAACGATCGGACGAACAAACAGATGCGTAGACGGACAGATGCGGACAGACACAAAGCGGTGGACAGTCGCTGGCGACACAAGGAAGTGAAGTTATAATGGGATCGCTTCCAAGTTGACTCTTCTCTGCTTCGTTCAGAACCTCATCATCATCAGCAAGCAAGCCAACCAACGACGACGGATCACGAGTGACTGACACACACATGATTTAGGCATATTTTTAGATCGTTTGTGTGTTTTTGTTGTTTTTGTTTTTCTTTTTCTTTAATCACTGTGACGAACGAGCAGCTGCTGCATTGTTTTGATTTGTTCTGTACTGAATTTAAATGATTTTCTTTTTGTTTTCGTTGTTGTTTTTGTTACATGTTTGTTTTACGGTTCTTGCTTGTTGACGAATAACTGATGAACAAACGCATGCATTTTTCTTGCATGCGTCACAATGTACACGCTAATGCGTGAGTGAATGCTTCTGAAAGTTTTCTAGACTAGAAAGAAAAAAATCGTAACTGTAAATCATTGATGTCATTTAATGTCAAAGCAATGCACAGAATGATTGTATACCAATTAATTTAATATACATACATATTCTTGAGGTTTTCATACCTTTCACACCTTCGGGTGTAGTAACTTTACTTCGAACTTTAAGACTTATAATGTACAGTAATCCAACTCTTATTAATAATCGTTCAGGTATGCAAACTTTTCGCATCTCAACATCAATATAGACCTATGATTCAGAAAGCACTCGCAGCATTACATGGCTTTTAAAGCAGGCCATCATTCGTCAAAGATTAGCCGAGATACAATCCAAAATATGCTGAAATATCATCGGCAATCGCATGAAGAATGGTTGATCACTGCGTGTATTTATTTAACTTCGTCAGATAAATCAGAAAAACTAATAATGTCATTGATGAAATACCGAGTTGTTTTGTTTTAGCCGAAATCCGGTGACTAACTGAGATTTTTTTTTTATTTATTTATACTAAGAAAAGTTTAAAGACGTAAATCGAACATCCATCATTTTTCTGACATTTTCACGTTCCCAGATTTAAATCATGCGACCGCCCCCGCGACATGATCTATTTTGACAACACTTTCCGCAGAATACAACAAAGAAAGCGCAACAGAAATGACATCACAAAAACATTGTTGAGGCCAAGAAACCACAAAAAAAAAAAATTGAAAACTAAAAATATTCGTAAACACTTCCGAGTTAATCTGTAAAACACTTAATCAACACAGATTAAAGCATTACTCAACACTTACAGGAAACAATGAAGGAGTTGGAGGGCCCAACGAGGAACAGAGTAGATCAGATCAGGGAAAAAGCATGTTGCAGAGTAAAAAAACGAGTCCAAATTCCAAGAATTTATTCCAGCACAACAAAGAGTTGTAAAGGAAACATTGTAACGTGGATTAAAATGCGGTGGAGAAGACAGCTGAGGAAAGTCTCTAGATCCAAAAAAAAAACAACAAAAAAACAACTTGAAAGAACTTTCATTAACACACTTTCTCTGGCTGTCTAAGAAATGTCAACGCCAAACATACGAGCATTTTTTGAACTCAGACAGACAGCAATCATTATCGTCGAATGGCTGCCGAACACCCCTGAAGTTGATATACCATCCGAAAGACTCAGTGAGGGCGAGAGAGGGTGAAGGTGAAATCACAACCCGGGCAACCTATTGAAGTCATCACTTTTCATTCACTTAATTGGTCTTCTCTAAGAACTGCTGATAGACGGCGTCAATGCCACTTGGAGCCCCCTACTAAAGAGAGGTTGCTTAGCCCGAAGTGTCCCGAAATGGGTGCCGAAATATTAGCTCTATATATAGCTCAAGTGTTCACAATCTGGAGGAGTGCTAAATGAGGCTTGAATTGTTTTAGAAGTTGTTGTTGCTGTGATTATTTTCGGTTGTCTGGAGTCTTAGAATAATTTTTTGTTTTTGTTTTCAAAGATGTCAATTTTATGGCTGCTGACAGTATATTTTTTTGTTTTCATACATTATTTTACCCTCTGCGGTTACTCAAGTTAATCGCTTGATATTTTGTTTTACGAAATCAAAAGTATTCGTTTGATTATTCGAACAACAACAAAAATAGCAACAGTGACATAAATTAGTCTGTGGTTCATTAGTTGGATTGTAATTTAAAAGAATCCATCTGACTTCCACTATAATTTTGTCGCTTTTATTGTTTTATTGCTTTCGAAGCACTTTCAAGCGTTGGAGTCTTCTTTAAGTGGCTTTCAACTGAAGCTTTTAGTGTAGCCATCGATTTGGCAACCGCTGAAGTGTCAATTAATCACTACTAATAAAGCTGCTACTCTTAAAACCAGAGGTTGAAACTTTTATAACTTTTATCAAAAAAGTCTTTTGAATAACTGTTATCAAAGACTTTTATTTTTAAAAGTCTTTCATAAAAGTTATCTTGAGACTTTTATATTTAAAAGTCTTTGAAAAAAGTCTTTTGAAGACTTTTATTTTTAAAAGTCTTTGAAAAAAGTCTTTTGAAGACTTTTATTTTTAAAAGTCTTTGAAAAAAGTCTTTTGAAGACTTTTATTTTTAAAAGTCTTTCATAAAAGTTATTTTGTGACTTTTATATTTAAAAGTCTTTAATAAAAGTTATTTTGTGACTTTTATTTTTAAAAGTCTTTGATAAAAGTTATTGTGAGACTTTTATTTTTAAAAGTCTTGGGAAAAAGTCTTTTGAGGACTTTTTCGTCTAACTTTTTTGAAATAAGTCTTTTTTAAAAGTCTTTTGAAGAAGAAATGCGCTGAGGCGAACTGTGGAGGAACATGAATGAATACATATATCGCTATGAGATTTGGTGCGAAGTAAAGAATATTTGCTTGAATCGTCACTCAGCGCACGCTGCGTGTGTGTATCAATATCTCGGACGAAGCCCTTATCGGCAGCGGGTACAGCGGCGACAATGCTTTAAAACAACAACACATTGCTCAGCTTGTGTGTGAATGACTGTGTTGTTATTGTTGATTGTTTACGTTATAGGGCTATAAAGGATTTAAAGCAGAACTACTAATGCAATGAATTTTGATCGAAAAATTGTTATTGGTATCAAAATCTAGTTAGTCGCATGTCACTTTAGAGTTAGTTAACTCCCAAACGGCTGCACCGATTTCGATGCGGTTTTCACCATTGTATTGCAAATTTTTAATTCAATCGTATTCATAGATGAGATTTTTTTTTACATTATAATTTTATACCTAAAACATATGTATCTATGATTTTAAATACTTTTGCGTCGCTGATTTGGAGCAAAGGCAAATTTTGGAACCAAAATAGAAGGTACAGAACCCTGTGGATGTGTTGGCGTACCGTACGATTTTTTGGTGACAGGTATTGCAAACAGATATCGCATTTCAGCACACAAAACACATTGTTGTTGTTTTTCATTTTCACAACTTTTGTTGAAACAAATGCAATTAATGATGGGAATTTCCATGCCTGTTTTGCCTTAACCCTTTCGTGTGATATATGCACATATTTCTACTTACAAAAATGGTGGAATGCAAAATTGATCAGAATATTGCAGAACAATAAAAAAAGGACAGAACCGAACCTTTCTTAGAAATTGTGAAAAAATACGCTGGCACTTTAGGTACCATATTTGTCGGCTTTATGGAGTCCAATAATTGGTGCCCTGTCAAATCATACGCGGAACATTTTCTAGCAGGGCTCAAAAACTGAAACCAATCCACAGTGTTCTGTACCTTCTATTTTGGTTCCAAAATTTGCCTTTGCTCCAAATCAACGATGCGAAAGTATTTAAAATCATAGATATTTTTTAGGTATAAAATTATAATGAAAAAAAAAACCTCATCTATGAATACGATTGCATTAAAAATTTGCAATACAATGGTGAAAACCGCATCGAAATCGGTGCAGCCGTTTGGGAGTTAACTAACTCTAAAGTGACATGCGACTAACTAGATTTTGATACCAATAACAATTTTTCGATCAAAATTCATTGCATTAGTGGTTCTGCTTTAAATCCTTTATAACCCTATAACGTAAACAATCAACAATAACAACACAGTCATTCACACACAAGCTGAGCAATGTGTTGTTGTTTTAAAGCATTGTCGCCGCTGTACCCGATGCCGATAAGGGCTTCGTCCGAGATATTGATACACACACGCAGCGTGCGCTGAGTGACGATTCAAGCAAATATTCTTTACTTCGCACCAAATCTCATAGCGATATATGTATTCATTCATGTTCCTCCACAGTTCGCCTCAGCGCATTTCTTCTTCAAAAGACTTTTAAAAAAGACTTATTTCAAAAAAGTTAGACGAAAAAGTCCTCAAAAGACTTTTTCCCAAGACTTTTAAAAATAAAAGTCTCACAATAACTTTTATCAAAGACTTTTAAAAATAAAAGTCTTCAAAAGACTTTTTTCAAAGACTTTTAAAAATAAAAGTCTTCAAAAGACTTTTACTTTTAAAATAAAAGTTAAAAGTTAACTATTAACTTTTACTTTTATTATAAAAGTTAAAAGTTAACTTTTAACTTTTACTTTTATTATAAAAGTTAAAAGTTAACTTTTACTTTTAAAATAAAAGTTAAAAGTTAACTTTTAACTTTTAACTTTTAAAATAAAAGTTAAAAGTTGACTTTTTTGCTCAAGGCCATTGCCATAACAGTTATTTTCAGGCTCTGCTTAAAACTAAGCTATTGAAAGAATTTAATGCTTGTTCTGCTTCATTTCGATTTATTACAATATATTATTGTATTTTAGAAGACCAAAAAAAACAAAATGTAGAAATAAAATTCTGAGCATCGAATAAAAAATAAATAAAAGTTGTCTTAAGAGAATTGATCAAAGTCCACGATTGCACAAGTTTATTCGTTTATTGTTTGTGTTGTTGTTTTATTGTCGTTGTTTTGTTATTTCATATCCCAGTTAAATTTTTATCAATATCTCAATATATCAGAGATCAACGATTGCATTTATGAAAAATGTTCCCACAAACTTAAGTATCAGACTTAAAAAGTAATCCTACAAAAAAAAAAAACTAGAAATCTTTGTAATTTTTTGATGTCGATGTTGTTGGCGTTGTTTTTGTCGTTGTTGTTGTTGATGTTGTTGTTGTTGTTGTTGTTGTTGTCGTTTAATATGTCCTCCACATTTATAAGGTTTTTGTAATGAAACATGTGCCAGCGAATGTTCGGAGATGCTTATCATGGTGCATTAAAGTCTACAATAAATTGCGAAAAAAGTCTGCAAAAAAATGACAAATCAACGCAATTTGTACGGAAAAGTTTAGTGGAATGCGTTGCATGTGGTTGGCAACACTTGGCGAATTGCAACAAAAAATTATACACTGCAAATATTCAAAATCAGCACCAAAGAAAATTCAATTTCAAAACAAAATTTCCTGATTTGATCCAAATAATTGATCATTTCATTTATGAATGATATAAAAATTCAAAATACAATAAATTTGTATGTTTATAGATATATGTACAAGTAAAAATAACAGTCTTTAAGTATTGAATTTCATTTTTATATTTTCTTTTGGAACTTAATACGTTTTGCCCTCTCACTCCTTTTTTTACCATATTCCGCTATCGTATTTTATCAAATGATTCGTATAAAATGTACTTTTAACTACCATTTAATAGAAAAACAACAACAAACCATATCATCGGGTACCAACATGAAGCCGCTGTAATCTAATACGAGCTCCATCAAGAAACTAGGTCAAGAAAATAAATAAACCAAATCTTAAACTACTCGTACATAAAAAATAGGTTCGGAAAGTAGAATTCAAAGAGTGCAACAAATCAACTGACAACGGAAGCAGAGATAATAAGCTATGAATGAATGAATGAATGAATGAGCGAATGAATGAAAGGAAAATTTATAGCGTAACACAAAGCAAAGCAAAAACAAACAAAAGGCAGGGAAGAAGAAGAAAACAAAACCGGGTAATAATAACAGGTCCCCAAAAAGAATTAATGTACAAAAACAATTTTAAAGCAACATCAGCGTTGCCAACAGCGAAATTGCAGGCTCGCATTTCAGGTGTCATCGATAAGCATCGCCTCCTCAGATCAGGTAACTACTACTTCTTCTTGCTCTTCTTCTCCTTCATCATCTTCATCTTGATCTTGATCATCATCTTTAAAAATCGTGTTGTTGTTGTTGTTTTCCTTCCTCTTCTTCTTGTAATAAGGTTCCGTGTGGTCTCATTATAAAGAAATTCACTTAATCTGGCGTTTATTTCTGATGATATCTCGAGAGAGGGATGAGAGATGAGAGAGAGGGAGAGAGAGAGGGAGAGAGAGAGGAAGAGAGATGCGAGAAAAGAAGAGCCGACATCAGAAGGCTACAAAAACAACAACAACATTGACTATAATAACAAAATTTACTACAAAGTAGAAGAGAAGAAATTTAAGTATGTCCCTTTATGGGGTCAACACGGTCATCTAAGGTACTCGTATACCTTAGAAACGAAGATCAGTGAATGCATTAAAGCTGCTTTGAAATTGAAAAAAAACTGCGGTGGATAACATTTTTTTCTGGGAGATTTAATTTTATGTTGAGATACAAAAGAAAAGGTATAAATTTTGCCTCAAGGAAAGATTTTTATCTTCGGAATCTTCGGTAGTTTTATGAGTTTTGCAAATGTATGGGTACATGGACAAAACAAGAAGAAGAAGAAGAAAAATAAGAAGAAGAACAATAACAGGAAAAGAGGATAAGAAGGAGATGCCAGTAAAGGAATATACTATATAAAGAGATGTAAAAATGTCAAATGTTAACTTCTTTGTGATACATCCTGCGGTGAATGAATGCATCACTGGCTGAGTGTGTATGTGTATGTGTGTGTGTGTTTATGTATATGTACCTTAGATTTATGAAGTGACACACCAATGGCACCAACACCAGCTTAGGTAGGTTCTATCTGATTGCCTGAGGATTTTGACAAAGGTGTGAAATAAACAACAACAACAACAACGAAAGAAAGCAACCACAAGAAGAACAAGAAAACAAATCCACAATCTTATCAATTATAATGTCGGCAGGAAGTTTATATATGTATGTACACGAAATTATGATGATGGGAAAAAAACACCCCGAAAAAATTAAATTAGCACCCAAAAAGTTCAGCACACATAATAATTATCTGGTCTGGACGATATGAAACCGCAATAAAAACAACAACAAAAGCATCCCAAAATAATTATAGATGTTTGTTCATGCGCTGTGATGCATATCAAAGTGAGTCGATAGATGTTTATACTGAATTCGGTCCGAAAACCGGATTTGGAACGAATTTTTAATTTATAGATACTCGTATTTTGATTTATATCCATATCTTCGACTATACACAGAAGCGTGTTTATAGTTTTAAGTTCGGTAACCAAAAAAACAGTTGCAAACATTTTCATCATTTGAAGTCATTGAAATACGCACGCCAAATTATAGCAAATATCGAGACAATGGAAAAGACAAACATAAATACAACAAATGTACACAAATACAAACAATGGAGAAATCAAAACCAAATACAAACGCAAATACAAACACAAATACAGGTAGAAACAAATGCCGGAACGAATAAAAAATCTAATAAAAAGTAACCCAATGGGCAAAAAAGTTCTGAGTATCGTTGAATTGCAAATTTTATGAAAAAATAACTCTTGTATAATAAGGAGTAATAATAAAAAAAAAATCAGGTCGTGTTTTGTTATCAGATGTAATTTCAAACAGATCTAATTTGGTGACTCACATTGAATTGGATGGGATATACAATATATATAGATTATGATATAAAATATAATATCATCAAAAGAATTTGCATTATTCCGATTTCGATTTGCGATTCTTTTCGATCCTTGAAGTTCTAAAGTACTTTATTCACACCGATTTAATTAATCATTCTAATCAAAAGTTGTGTGAATTTCTGTTCATTACCTATTAACATCGTAATTCCAATCGAATTGAAAACTTTTATAGATGTAGAATAGTTTTTGAAAGAAACGTTTGGCTTCCGGAGATTCGTTGATTAGGAAGTACATTTTAAAAGTTTTCCTTGTTTCTTCAGTGGAGGGAATTACAGAAGATTATGTTTATGGTGACGCTTTAAATTTGAGAACCCATTCTGATGGTGTTCAGTTTAGAAGTGAAAAATGGTTTTTAATTGTAAAAATTCCCTTACAAAACTACTCGATTGTTTGCTGGGACATGAAGAAGAATACACACAAATACACACACACACACACACACAAGAAACATTCAGTCGATACTCGTAAATAATGAAAGACTTCCTTTTGCACGCTTCAGCGAAGTCCTTGAACATTTGGCAAATCGTTAAGAATGAGAGACAATTGAATTGAATGTTGTAATTGTTGTTGTTGTTGTTTTTGTTGCGGTTACCATTTTCGTTTTCAAATGCATTCTGTTTGCTCTGATTTTAGGAGGACTCTTGAAAATACAATACAATCTATTGTAGATGTTTATTTATTTAGATGACAATTAATGTTGTTATTGTTGTTGACTCTTTTGCTAAACAAACTTCAAGAAGTGGATAAAAAAATAAACATCTTAAATCGTAGGGAAATGAAAGAGAAATCTTAAATATTTATAACACTTTGAATGAATTAGTTACACGGGATATTTTGAGGATAATTTAGTATATTTTATAATAGACGGGGGGCGGCTTTGCTTTAACTAAAATCCATTTTTAACCGTAGAGCTACCCTCGAAAAATATTCATAATCCTACCCTGAAGTGTAGATTTCTACACCCAGAGATTTTCCTTTACTTTCCAAGAAACTTCTGTTGTTTTTTTAAAATTTATTATTTAAAAGTAATATTACACTATATAAAATGAAAACATTCACGGTTTGGGCATATGTTTCTTTTGTGCATTACTTTGGATATACTTTTTTGGAGATGCAGCACGCTAATTTATGATTATATTTAACTTTTAAGTTTTTCCCTAAAGTACACAGGAAACATCTAGTCTTTGAACCTTTTGGGCTAGTCTTCGCTTACTTCAGATACACGTTTAGAAACGGATGTCAAAAGGGCTTGTGAAGGTGTTTTTTTTTTCTCTGTTTTTTGGGCCAATTGGGAGCTATTGTATCAAGAGAAAAAATATTTACAATATATTTTTAGAATGTTTTGGTGTCTTTACGTACTAGTTGTATATAACATAAGCATTTAATGCTGATGTATCAAGCATATTGCAAAAGACTGACATGTTTTGTCTTTACTTCGTTGAGCTGCGGCTTTCTTGAATGGTATCTGTTGGTGTGTTTTCTGCCAAGGAAGAATTACCTTCTCCTGCAATTAACTGCTTTTAGGAATGTCATAGCACTGTAATACTTCCACTTTTCCCCCCTTCCTTGCACCACTGCAGAATACTGTAATCCGAAACCATTTTGTCGAAGGTATCGACTCCGCCCTTTGTTTGGGTGTAAAATTTTATTATTTCAGGTAATTTGTTACTATCATCTCCGAGAATACCTCTTTAATTATGTAAGGTGCTTTGGAGGACAGTACATTTATTTTTTATGTCAATACACCATCAGGGTAGTATTTGCGGCGAAAGCAAAAGACGCACTGTAAAGTGCTGACTTTTGGCATTTTAATAATTTTGGAGGAATTGATAACTTGTTTCTCCACATAATTCCAACCATTTTACCTGAGACGAAGCGGTCGTAGTTATGACAGGCCTCTTTCGCAACACATTTGATGCTTGGCTCCGGCCTTTTGATGGAAAAGGTGATGTACTCCAAACCATACCATCTTTAGACGTGAACAACGAATCACAATCTAAGTTATCCTGAGATTCTTCATCTTCCACGGAATCACCTTCAGAAACGTTATAAGATAGCTCTATTTCTTCCTAAGCCGTTTGGTAATCTTCATCACTTATCAAGGAAAAATCTTCTTTATTTTCACTTTCTAACAAAATTTCTTTAATTTTTCTTCACACAAATATTTTGGTCCTGGTCCTGAGTTGATCAAAAATCAACTGAAACTTAAATTGCACAACGAAGCAAGTGTCACATTAATCAAAGCATCCGAAGAATAACGGTAAAAACGACGGTTGCGATTCAAAAACAAATGCGTTTTACACGAGTGTAGTTTTCTACACCTTAAGGCGTTATACTGAAGTTTTTAAATATCTTAAATATATTAATCAATAATAAATTGACATTCCCCGATTTTAGCTCATATTTAATAATACAACAATGTCACAAAAGCTGAGAATAATATATTTTATACTTTGACGAATATTTGAAAAATAATTTTTAAAAATGTAGTTTTCTACACCAGGGTAGCTCTAGGGTTAAACAAAATCCAGTAAAACTATAATATATTATAAAAAGTACACAAAATCATAATTTTACTGATAAAACGTAGAAATCTTAGCTGTTTAGTATTATTTACTATGGATTAAAATACGTCAACGACAAACCACGATAAGCAACGATAATCTTTACGTGATTTTAGTCGACTTTACAAATGATTTCACAAAATTGAACTCATTAAATTTGTTATTTTAACAAAACACTTCATGCATCATATTAACTCTTTATATGTTGAATGGAATCGAATCCGGAATAAGCAATAAATGAGTACGAGTATGTATAAAAAATCAGAACAAAATGCGTTAAGAAGGTAAACAAAGAATAAGAAGAAGAAATACTATTTGAGTTTCATTTTAATTAAATGGATAATAACCACAAGGAGGTTACAAGGAGGTCGACGTGGCCGAAGCTGAGATACCCTACGTGGCCAGCGAGACCTCAGAGAGACAGAGGAATGAAAGAGAAAAGAGAGGCAGAAGGAGAGACAATGGCCCCCGGTTGCAATATTGTTTCAAGAGGTGAGGCTGTTTACGAATATACTTCTATATGCCTGCCACGCCTCCTTTTGTGCATGACAAACGGAGGGAGAAACTTACCATACTCCTTCACCTTCGGGTGTAGGGTATAGAAATTAAAAGATCTACGAGAAAAGGTGCTCCAATGGCCATAAATTACATATTATCAATTACAGACCAGATTAAATACTCTTCTTTTCCCATCAAAAGCCTTTCAAGAAAAAAAGTTATAAACCAAAAGAAAAAACAAGGAGAAGAAAAGAGAGATAATATATTAACTAGGAACTAAAATCAAATATTGAAGAGGAAGAGAAAACCACTTCAAAGATTGCAGACCATATCTACCAAAATTTATACTCTTCGCGAGGGCGTCGGGGGGCAGAGAGGCTTCGAGTCCCAGACCCAAAAACCTGCGACATCAAGTGACAAGCTTATCAGCTACAAGTGCAAATGGGAGAGGCGACTATCTTCAGCCCGGAGAGACAGAAACACAGCCGGACAGACAGTACGACGGTAGAGCAGATAGAGTGACATACTCACTGATAGACAGAGAGACAGCTGGGACTCTGGAGAGCCGAGAACATAGTTATCTCGGGTGTGTGAAGCCGGTGAAAAGAATACCAAATCGAATTAAAGTCTTAAAAGCAAGTACAACATAACAGACAACGCAACACACAAACAACACAATAAAAAAAAAGACAAAAAGACTTCACGGAAGAGTAGAAATCAAGCGCAAATCGTGTTGTCCCTATCGCAGACCCTCGCGATACAAAGAGCAAGATGCGCTTTGCACCAGGACAGCAACAACAATAAGAACAACAACAACAACAACAACAACAAGAACACAAAGTAAAAGGCACGTCTGCTCGCTTATAGAGAGCGACAGAATTTATGGGCCCCCTATGGTTCTTTTTATCGACACCCTTGCGACAAACATTTCACTGATTAGTTTCCTGAAGTGTTTGAAAAGAAACTGAAAGACATAATTTTTTACACGCATGGAATGTACGCACATCTGCAGCCAGACTATAAAACCAACGAGGTTTGATATAAAAACGAAAAAGGAGCCTATATTTTTCATTCATTGTATTGGGCGAAACTTTATAGAGTCTGAGAGGTTCTTTAGAGAACTCGGGTCGAGTAATTTTAACCGAAATTCATTATTATTTTCCACTGAGGGTCGATTCCTCGATTCAAGTTCAAGTTGTGTATATTACAGATTCCTCGATATACTCGTAGAGAATCAATTTAGCCCTTCAATGGAGTCTTAATTGAGTTCATTCTGCAGGTGAAGAAAAGAAGGTGCAGCTATAAAAAAAAAAATAAAATACAACCTTTTTACAGAGCCATACGATGCATATTTATTTTTATCTTTTGATGGCACTTTGCTTTATATCAGTTGACAATTTATGCAAGTTATGAAGATATTCTGGTCAACTTGATTCTTAAATCTTTCGGTATATTTTGTGTTTTACAACCCATCCAATAAAAGGGACAAGCACTGTAAAAATTCTGAAAGACTTAAAAGATTGCAACCAAATAAAACCTGACTTAATCCCAAATAATATAAATGAGTTTTTAATCCTCCGCCTCAACACCACAGGCCAGCAGTACAGCAGCTCGTAAAAAGTCTCCTTTATAGCAAGATTTTTAATTAGCCTGAACGCGATTCTGGCCACGAATAAGAAGGAAAACATCCGGACCGAACATTTTTATTGCCAAATTATTATTAATTTTGTGATTCCAAAAAATTCGCATCATAAAAACTGGCAACAACAAAATGTGTCATTCTTTTCGCTTCTTCTGTGTGCAGTCGGCTGTTTTTTGGTATGGCAACAACAACAACGAAAACAAGAGTCTGACAAGGAACAACAACAACAACCTGCAGTTCTGTCGGTTCAGTTGTAAATATTTCAAGTGGCTTCGTGTTACTTCTGGCCAAGCAGAAGTAAATCGATTAAAGTCAAAACCTCATAAAATATTAAACCAGAATTCGTAATAACTTCAGTTTTATTACTCTCGAGTTGAGCGATGAAGAACTACATGGAGTGTCTCGAGCAGCTTGGATCAAGCAGGGTTTGGTGTCGATCAAGTGGCTTCAGCTGCTTCAGATTCAACACTTGTGTAAATTAGATTTTGAAAAATCAAAATAAATGACATCGTAAAAACAATCGAGAACAATATTCAGGCACACATATATATACATATATGTACATATATTGTATTATTGCCTCATTTATGGTATGAATCCTTCCCTAATCAATCCTTGTTTTCGATTTCGACCAATGAAAGAATGTAATTTTTGTTTAATGATTCATTGTTTAAAACTAAATGGATTCTGGTTATTAACAACGATTAACTCTCAATTAATATGAATTCAAAACTCAATAAGAATTAAAAGATCGGAAAAGGCTAAAAAATCCAGAAAAGACGCCAGCCACTGATCGGCTTCCTTATCAGAGGCGACGATCAAAGAGATTCTGAACCTGCTGCTGTTGGCTAAAACAAAGGCAAAAAAAAGATGGCAAACCGCCACCGAGTGGAAATGAAATGGTCTTAAAAACATTAACTAGGCCATAATAACTATAAAGGCGCATAAAATTAAAGGAATAAAATTAAATGATCGCCGCGGAGGACCCGAGAACTGAGTGAAGATCAGCGTCAAAAGTGGACTGCTTCGATTATGGGTCATAAAAAAAAATAAAACCGAACGTGCCTGGTAGGGTATCATAAAATATGTGTATATATCGTATATTAAGTATACTTGAAAAAAACAGCCACAAACCATAACAATTTGCAGCTCGTTTCGACTCGTTTAAACGCCGCGGCGAAAAGGGACTAAAAAAGAGGTATCGCGACGTCGAAGCGATAATGAAATGCAATGGAATCGACTGCAGTCGGCCCTCAAATTAGCAATCATGTCGTCGCCGAGAATTGAACGAACGGGTTCGAATTTCATCCACGGTCAGCAGATAGTTCAAGCCATACGATAGATATATAAAATAAGGCTGTGTTATATATACGAGTACATGGCTATATCTTTGCCATAATTTATATATTTAAAATATTGTTGTAGAAAAAAAATGCGACTAAGTGACTGATAAAAGGCCACAAAAACTTAATTGAGTCCAGACGAGTTGTATTCTTAGATCGCGGTTCGTATTCTGGGAAACACATTAAAATTCAAACAACGATCCTTCAGCGAGACATCAAAAGGTTTCGGGAAGCAGAGTATAAAAACACACGACGGAGTCATCTGGGGTACCATGCTTTTTCTCACATGCTGCTAAATGAAGCGTTAAAATTTTTATCAAATTCCTGCATTTTATGGTTGCGTTATTGGTTTCGAGCTGTTCAACTTCTTCGTCTCTAATTCAGAAGCATTTCGGAGCGTATCCCGAAATTTGTCAAGGACTCTTAACAAGGATTCGCTACGGCAGACGGTGACAGATAGAGTCTGGCAGTTCTGAAGATGAGCCGCGACATCGAACACTGAAAAGGAGTTTCTTACTAAATGAGGGCCTTTGTTAGAATGTTGAATGGTGGATGTTAGGAAATTTTACACAAGAGTAGTTGCCAAGGATCAATGTGTGGTGTGTAAATCTAAGCATTATAGAATGTATGTGTTGAATGTAAGAAAGAAACAAAGAATTAAAAAAACTGTTAAAAGGGAAATCATATTCGGATATCTCATATCCGTATACCTCGTATCCTTATCTTCGGTGTGGTCCGCCCACTTTTCCATAAGCAGTACAAATCACGAGGGTGTACCATAAGATATTTGAGCTTCGGGCAGACCGAAGATTGCTGAAACCATAAATATTTCTGATTTTCGGTCCAAAGTGTATAAAAATTGGTCCAGTTGATTCAAAATTTGATTCAAGTCTTTAAAATGTACCAAAAAATATCACACAAATACCCCTCCCCCTTTAATTGACAACATAAACGCTTCCCTTAAATAATCCTTCATTACATTTTGTTTAATACTATATTTAATGCCATTTAAATTTCAACCACAAAAAAAAACTGACATCAATGAAAAAACATAAAATTGTGAACAATTTAAAACCTTGATTGCTTTTTAAATATAAAATTCAACAGAATTTTCTATTTACTGATATTTAAGCCGATTTCGACACAACAGTCTGGCATCGCCCGACATCATGTATGGTCTAAAAAGAAGCCTGTGTTAATTAATTAATATTTAATTTGATATTTAATTTGAACTTTTGTACAAATTTTATGAGTGTTAGTAGTTAAAAAAGAGAACAGAAAAATACTTGAATTATTTAAGTATGAATTTATTTACAGTGAATAAAAAAACAACAACAGAATAATAAAAACCCATGCATTTATTAATTAAGCGAGGCGCGTAAAGATTTTATCGGTGCGGCGAAATTCATTAAATAATTAAAAACTTTTATAAATAACTTCGGTGTCGGTGTCGGTGTCGATGTCGACATGATGTTGATGTGTGTTTGTTGTAGTGATGACGATGATGTTGGTGATGATGAACAACACGGGTTTGGAATAAAAACAATGAGTTGTTAGTTTATCGTCAGAGAGAAAGAAATACTCGATATTTATTTGAATTTATAACGCAATCCGCTGACTGTTTCGCTTCCTACACTTGGCACAGTGGGACAGAATCCACACTTATGCGGGAACAATTAATTTTAAAACGGTTTACATTTTTAGGTGTGGTATTTAACACTTTAATGATGTGTGATATAGATATATATCGATGATACCTTTAAGTGTGGTATAAGTAGAATTATTTCCAGATATTATTGTACGAATAATACGACAATGAGTACGTCTATTAATTAGTCGAATTAGCTCCTCAATTCGTAGTGTTGATTAGCCTCCGTAGTGTTAATAATGTATTTATTCATTAATTCAATATTAATCACATCATCAGCGACGAAACATCACCAGAGCCCGTGTCACGTCGTCGGATGAACGGAGAGCAGGAGCAAGAAAGAAGAATAAGTAATAAAAAACAGAGGCGTTAATAACAGCAGGAACAGGAAGAAGAGAAGCAGCATTAGCAGAAGGAGGCGAGGAAAGCGTTTATCGCTTCGCGACGATCGCCATATAAAAAACAAGTAACACAATCATAACAGCAACAAAAACAAGAACATATGGCTTCAGGACATACATATACGAGATATACTAGTAGATGTGATATGTATGTATGTATGTGTGTATCTTTTTTAAGTGTAAATTGTTACACTCGCCCCTTGCAACTGTTTCGGATCCTCCTCAGAAATCTATCCATGATCTGTGTGGCTGAATGAATGCGGAGTAATTGTTTCGTTTTTCTCATCCTTATTTTAATCTATTTTTATATTTTGTCATTAATTTTAATTTTTCATAATTTTTTTTATGAGAAGTGATAACATTTTCGTTGTGGAGTTCGCAGAATTCGATATCGAATTGAAATTTATACTGTTGCACTAATTGTATTGAATGTGAGAGCAGTTAAAAAAATTACAGAAGAAAAGTTAGAAGAAGAGGACGAAGAAGAATAGGATTAGTATTGAAGATGGTGGGATGACGATGACCACACCTTAAATCGGTACAACAACAAAGACGGCAAAGTAACGTGGAGACGCGAGAAAGAGACCAAAGGTCTACAAGGAAGGCCCTAGAACTTTGCAGAGATACGAATTCAACAATATTGAATATGTTATACTCTGTAATGCTAGAGTATAGTTAATATGTGTAATGTTATAGTATACATAGTAATGTCTGTCTAGACTCATGTTCCACAAAAGGTGTTCGTTTTGCGCTCCCATTAATATTTCGGTGCTCAACTAGTTTTTGGGCTCTTTGCCACGTAACCTGACAACCGATTTTATCATACCTCCTGATAGTTTAATCGGAAAATAGTCATTATTTAAGAGAAGGTCAGTGTCAGAATGTGATATGTTTTTAAAAACCGTTTGGGACCAAATGTTCATGAAATGATCCGTTTTAGATTATGCCACATAAAGAGGGCCAAGATAGGAAATGAAATGAAAGTGTGACTAGAATCCTGACGATGTTGTTGACTGGAAAACTCAGCGCAATGAAGGATCGAGATAACAAACTTAACAACTCGAGGAAATAATAACGAGAAGGGAAAGTGAAGGATGAAGGAAAGGTGAGGAAGAAAAACCGGATAAGATTGAAGCTAAATTATTTTTTGTCAACAATTCAAGTACTCAACTTTGATGGGTACTGATAACCGTTAAATAATATATACTTAGATGTAATTTTAATGTGCATCTTGTACAGTGCGACATACGATACATGACTGTATATCGTCTACGAGAACACTTCATCGAAATTAATGTTCATTTAGATTTCAGAAGTTGCAACAGAATACCAAAAGTCCGTAAAACCTAAGCGATGTCCTTCTTTCAACTCGTAACCTTATCAGAGGTACTCTTTTCACTATTTTTCAGCGCTTCGTCGCAGTGCTACTAAAAGCAACAACAACAAGAATAACAGCAACAACCGATTTACATCTTATAAATTTGTAAATTGAATTAAAATCTGTCGTCTGACACCGGGTACTCACATGTTTCTGCCCGTCTGTCTGTCTGTCTGTCTGTCTGTCTTAAACACACACATAATCGACGTGCGTTTGCTTACTTTAAGGTTGGTTGCTGACGGCAGGATAGTGAAGGGGGAGGTGAGGGCTCACACAGTACGCATGCGCAGCCCAACCCTAGTGAGTGGGCATAAAACGGCAAGAAAAACAAGCCAACATTTCGTAGATCGCATTCGGTTTGGGGTTTAAATTTGCTTTGCTTCGGTGTGAAAGCGAGTAGTGAGTGACATCGGCAGACAGGTATATCGAAAGAAGAAGAACTAGAAGAGGAAAAGGAAGAAGAGGAACCAGGAGGAGAAGAAGAAGAATCAGTAACAACAACAAGAAGACTTATTCATTGTTTAGCTTGGTGTTGCTGTAGTTTGTTGTTGCTGTTGTTTGTTGTTGCTGTTGACGTGTTGGAGTGCCTGCAAATGAAGAAGGTGTGTACACGTGCATCTCACGGGCCGCTGTATTCAATCGCCGTATGAATGTTTATGCGCATGAGTGCCGCCACAACCAACGCACAACCGAAAGCGGGGAATCACACTGAACGCTAATCTGATTCTGACATGAAATAAGCGTTGCTTTCGTATAGAAAAGAAGAATATTTAATTGAATTACAAAAATAAAACATCTTTTTGCTAAGATATCGCTTTTTTAGAAAACCAAATGATTATTTTAATTGACCACTAAACCTGAGAAAATCAAACTAAATTAAACTAAATTTGCAAAGAAATACCCTTAAATATAAAAATTAATTAATATATTAGGACTATTTTTCTACTCAACCCGAAGTCATTCAAATCTTATGGTCAATCTTAATTTTAATTCAATCTGAAATCTTAATTCATCGAACATGAAGACAATTTAAGTGATGATCTTCATCAAAACACAGACTCCCTTTAAGATTATTGAATCATTAAAATGTCCATTTTATTTAGGATTTCTATTTATCATTTTTAAGTTGAAGTCTTTTTTAGTCGTTCTATTGTAGGAATTCCCTTTACTTTTCATTCAGTGTACACCAATTCGCCCCAATCGCACCGGGAACATTAACCACGTCTCTTTATGATCTGGCAAATCATCGCCGACTTTTGTATTTATGTAACACTGAGTTATTGAATTGTTAAGAAATAAAAAGTGCTCTTTTCCCGGGAAGGCAACAAAAAGTGCCACGCTTCTAATGAAGCATGAATCATCCGCGTGTAGGTTGAGAGCGAAATCAAGTTATGAAAATTGAATATTAAAGGCTATAAAATATGAGGCAAGTCATGGCTCTGGCAACCGCTTCGAATCGCAGACTCAAGTCATCCGAGTGTATTGATTAATTGCAGCACACGCAGCAGGAAGGGAGTCAAGAATTCACTCTGCTCCGGAGTGCTGATGGTGGTGATGGTGGCGATAGTGGTGGGTGCTCAACGAACTTCAAATAGATTTGAAGAGACAATTAAAATGTCCTTCAAACAACAAATAATAAGCTGCATAGAACTTATTGCAAACTTGACCTCATTAAATAAGTATACGAGGTTTTGGTTTATTCGAAAGTAATGAAAAACACAGATAAAGTATTATATATGTAATTTTTAATATGTTTATATTATTTTGATGCTTTTGAACATTCTTCTAAGTTTTTAGTAAACTTCTTAGTGAATCTCTTTTTTAGTGAACCACGTTCTTAGTATACTTTTTATGAGTAACCCTCTAAGTAAATCTCAGTCTTGGTAAACCTCGTTCTTAGTAAACTTCTTCCTCAGTAAATTTCTTAGTAAGCATTTTAGTAAACCTCTTTCCATGGTCCATGTACATACATTGATGGATAGATACAATACATCCATAGAAGTATTATTTTTATTGGAACTTGAAATATTATTATTTTGTGCCTCATTCTGACCCACCTCTAAAGGTGGATCCATGAACTTCCGTGCCTGAGGCAGGATCTCATTAATAGAGTCTCTTTAAACTTTTTAATGGGCAAACATGTAGCAATGTAGACAAAAACTCATTAAATACGAACTCGTAAGTATCTATGGTTAAATGCAACTCGTATCTCTTGCTTCTGAAATTAAAACTTCTGTTTTCATGTTGTCGCTGTACAAATGATACACTCATGCATCATATGTACCACGTGTAAGCTTATTGGCAGAGTTAAACCCCGCTGTGACATGCCAAATCCTGTCTCAATTGCGGATTTTAAATGCAATTAAAATTGTTGCTGTTCGGTTCGTATATTGTTGCAATTTTTATTCATATTCAAAGATGTGATGGATTTATTAAGGATAAAACGGTCTGTATGACTTTAACAAACAATCTATTATAATCCATTTTCTTTGGAAGGGAGTTAAATAGAATGATTGAATATCTTTACATATAGAATCAATGTGATATATATTACAAAGATGGGTGTTTTACGCCCACTTCCCCATAACCCATACAAATCCTGCTTCGTCCAAGGACAATACTGCACTCTTTCTGGGTTACTTTAAACTTTGGCGAGGTTTAGCCTGACGTCTGATCTCTGGTTGAGGAAGGTGAAGAGTTCATCTTAGGTACACTGAATGCCTATCCTTTCTCTCTATATCTCTCTCTCCCCGTCTTTATTTTCTTGTTTTCCTTACTATTCCCATCTTCCGTAAACAGTTGCTTCTCTTCGTTCAAACACTGGCAACTTCCTTGGCAATCTACAAGAATCATGAGAATTTAATTAAATACAAAAAGGTTTTATCTATGGCCTCGTAGCTTAAACTTACATCTATATTTACATACATACACATGTTAAAATGCTTATAAAGCTGTATGTATGAGGAAATATTGTAGTTGTTTCAAAAGAAAAAATGTCTAACAAAATACTTGGGACGTTATTTATGTAATGCAATAATTGATTCTTTCAGCAGGAAAACGGAAACGAGCAGAAGGAAAAAATTTTAATTCTATGCCCAGTAATACAACGGATGCTGCAGACGATAGACTTACAGCGAGGAAGAGCGCAATCGCGAAGGAATTCTGCTGAAAGGAAGCACTCGGCAACTGAACTGCAAGAGACTTTAGTTAAAAGCGGCTCAGAACGGCATAAACTAGGACATTCAAGGATATCTACATACACATAAACGTTGAATGTTGAAGGGGGGAAATCGGTGAAGACTCTACTTTAAACAGACTTTAAAAGATGTCTGAAAAGTACAACTTTTTTGAATACAAAAGAAACCCCAAATGGGAAATTATCACTGGAAAAAAAGAAAAGAACTACCAACAAAGTCAAAGTTGGTTGAAACAAAAGCTGTCCGTGTTGCCAGGTTGTGTTAATTGTTCTTGAGATGTCGAAAACTTGCATTCAAAGAATGAAAATATTTCCTTTAAAACTTTGCAGACAACAAATGGAATGGAATCTAAAGCAGTTTGAATATAAAGACTGATATATTAGCAGCTTTTGAAAAAAGGTTAAGTGAAAGTTTGTCACAGAACAAGTAGGATAAACTTATGAAGGAACATCGTTTCACATCGTATCGTATCGCATCTGTTCAGAATGAGTGTGCATTAATGTTGTGTGGGGGAAAATATGGATCCATAAACATTTGAATAGAGGGCAGCACTTAAGCCATTAAGTAGTTCCTATACTTAGTGTCTAGAGATGCTATAAATTATGGATGCATTAATTATGGCGACGCGCGTTGATTTAGCCGACGCGTCGACAGGTGCAGCACAAATCCGATGCGGGTACGATTAAAAGGTTTCATTTACATTTTATATAATTCAATATTTTCAAAAATTTTAAATATTGGTCAATTTGACAGAATATTATGTGGATGGAAAGGTTTAAATCTCACCCACTTGAAAACTTTATTTTAAACTAATGCAAAACATGAGTTCTCAATATGTATCCCTATCATTATATAATAACATCACTATAACAATAATAATACTAATAATAATTTATATTATACTCATAGTATCCAATATACATAAGTCCATGAATACTTATATGTAAATATAGAATATAAAATGGACTTCGTGCATATGATAATGTGGATGGTTTTTCGTTCAATACTAAGTGAAATAAACTACAGAAATCCTTCGACCGATCGTCAAAAACTAGTAAATGACTTTGGATCTATTGGATTCGGACACTTTTAGAATCTAAAATCTAGTATTCAAGAGAGAACCGAACACTTCAAACTTTTGGTTGTAAAATAATAATGACATTAATTAATAATCTACGAGTAAAAGAAAACATTTGGTATATTGTCATAAAATTAATGTCTGTAAATTAATTAAATAGAATTGCTCAATCAATAAATACATTTAATTTTCATCGGCTTTACAACGAACCATCTACACAACTTCGGGGCTTCGAATGGACCTCGAAAAGAGGAGGATGAGTGATCGGACATCGTCTAAGCCTCAGGTATCTTCCACAGCCAACAATAGATAGCATCCATCAAAGTAAAAAGATAGCAAGGGACACAGCAAAAAAACCCCTACAAAGTAGAGTACAAAAGGCAAAGTTGAAAGGTTAGTCCAACATCGTCTATGGATTTTTTTTTCACTTTCTACACACAGGCTACTCTGATGATTATTGAATGGTTATACATACCCATATGTGTGTGTGTGTATATACCCGTATGTACATCTGTGCTTGTGCGTGATTGTGTTGGTTGGTGTTGAAGGAAATTTGGGAAAATCTCAAAGATTTCTTGATTACTTCTTTGATCCTAAGCAAAAACTGTGAAGGGCAGGTGTTAAAACCAACGAGGCCAGGTCATTGCTGTTGTTGTTGTTTTCATCCATCACATATCGAAGGTTGTTTTACGGATGCATTCTAAATGATGTGAATTGGTGTGAATGTGTGCGTGTGTTCGTGTAAAAGATTTTGTTTGCTTGCACAGGTATTCGTAGTGTCCATGAGATACGTTGAGCATGTTAAACAACAGGTCAGTGCGACTTGAATTTTCGTTTCTCATCAATAAGTGGCCAAATTTGTGTTTTAGTGTTTTCCCAATTATTTTTTCTATTCTACTATATTCTAAACTTTGTAGAAATATGGCAACAACGCATTCCTTCAACGTTGATGGAAAATGTTGAATATTGACGGATTTCGAGAATATGGATCAATATTGTGGTAATCAGATGGGGGATTTGGGAAAATACGGAGTAGATTCGTAGTAATTAAAAACCCATGAAATCGAAAGTCGGTATCTACGACTATAATTAAGCTATTTTAATCAAATTAATGTTAATATTTAAGAAATACTGTCTGCATATA
This sequence comes from Myopa testacea, assembly GCA_949629155.1. Lineage (NCBI taxonomy): Eukaryota > Metazoa > Arthropoda > Insecta > Diptera > Conopidae > Myopa > Myopa testacea. Next base: position 43,340,294 of record OX451347.1, on the reverse strand, counting down.
TTTATTAAGATGGAGTATGTATATAAATTAAAACTTATCCATTTGTGAACCATTTTCTAAGAGTATAATACAGTGTATAGGTCTATAGTCCGGGCTCCATTAAGTAAATCCATAAATCGATGCATCTTCGTGAATGTAGTGGGTAGTTTCGTGTCCCATCTGCGGACATCGCATTGTTTCATATCATTTTAAGCGCTGCCTTTGATGGTTTTATGTTAAGTAAGGTTGAAAGAATTAAATTAATGGAATAGATGTTTAAATTAAAAAGCAGGCCAAAACGAAATATTGTCATCGTATCCAAACACAGAAAAACAAGGCAAAAATGCAGAAGCAACTTCATATGCAACTCTACCTGGACGACAACAAAAATAAAGCGAAAAAAAAAATTAAACAGAATCCACCACATGGATGTGTTTCGATTTCAAGCGTCGCACCGGCGCGCAACAAGCTGAGGAACAGCAACGGAACGGCAACGAAACACTTGCTGTGGAATGTGTCTCAGATACCATCCACAAACACACAGCTGCTCAGTCGCCAGATACGACACACGAGATGTGCAACGCCGAATTCGAGGGCTGCGAGTCGTTTAGTTGAAATTCGTTTGTCGGGCGGTTTGGATGTCGAAGAATTGACGAGCGGAGCAACGCGTATCAGTGAAGCAACGCTTGTGTTTGTCGTATAGGGATAAAATCCAACGGGACTGAAGGATATTCTTATGGAAGTTGTGTGTGTGTGTGTCATGGGATTCTTTAAATTCGCGTCACGCAATGAAAAGTAAAAGTGCATAAATAAATATAGCAAATAAAATAATAGCAAAATTTAAACAAAGTGTAAAAGTAGCGCCAAGTAGGTCCAAGTATCTACTGGATAGAAACACCGTCTAATTAAAAAAAAAAATACTAACAATGCGTGTTATAAGTGAATTGAAACAAATGAATGTTTGAGGTGGCAAAACGCGCTGCATTTTTGTGAAATAATAAGAAAGAAAACCAACAACAACTTTTACGAGGTTCCAAACACTGCAGCAGCAACAGCAGCTGCTTCAAAACGCCTGCCAGCGAGCAGCAAGAATATTATTCGAGCAACAACAACAACTACCGAGAAGAAGTTATAACAAAATGCAGCCTGAATCGCATTCGGATGCAGAACCGAAAGGAAGAGAAAAGAATTACAAATCCAACAACAACAACAACAACAATAATAATAATGGTAGCATAACAGCGGCCTTCGCTTCCACGGAACATGGACTAAAAATATCTTGCGGCGGCTCGTCTTTGGCGTGTATCGCACGGATGACAGGGCTCATCGTCGTCGTCGTCATCGTCTGCAGCTTAAATGGATTTAAGCAAGTTGCAGCGCTCAAGGGTAAGTTTTCACAACAACAAACATTTAGTGAACCCAAAAAAACAAAACATGTTTAATACGAATGTGAGCCCCGGTTAGCAGTTGAAAGTAACGAAAAAACCCCTGAAAAATAGAAAGAAGTGAAGGAAGAGAAAGAAGAAGAAGTGGAGAAGGAAGAAGTGGATTTATTAAGTTAATATAATTAATACAGATAGACGGTTCTCTCAGGTAATATTAGCATATAAATTATTTAAATCTAATAAAAAACCCACGAAAGAAATATTATTTTCAGTAGTAGTATTATTATTGTTATTATTATTATAATTGTAATTATTATTAACATTATTAGAATTGTAATTATGATTATTTTTATTGTTGTGAGTATTACAATTATTATATATTAATTATTGTTCTTATTATTATTATTGTATTATTGTATTATTGTATTGTACTATTACTAATAAGTTGTTTTTAAATGATTTTTATTAGCTATGCTTTTGAAATACTAAATTTCTTTATAAAAAATCGCATTATTTTGTCATCATCTACAAATGAATGAAATCCAGAAGTTGGAGTTAAAGTGAGTCTTCTTCTTCTTCCTTGTCTTCTTCTTCTTCCTTCTCTTCTTCCTCGCCCTTTTCTTCCTCCCTGTCTTCTTCTTATTGTGGTCGTTGGGGGGGATTAAGCACGATATCTGTTTTTATTACAAAATGTTTCACTTTGTCACGATTTTTGTTACGAAATCGAGGGGATGCATTCATACACTTTGAATGCTGACAAAACTGGCTGCAGTTGAGTGCACATTTGTGGGGAACTATCCCCCCTTTTCCCACCTCCCCTCCTTCCGTTCTCCATTAAATCGGAACCAATAAAAATACATTCATTATAGAAATGCATCATTCCAAGGAATGATTTATTTTAAGATTTATAAGAACTAAAATAAATACAAACCATTAAAAATGTTCGAAATTCATTTATTTAAGAGCGTATACATTTAAGTGTTACACCCCAAATATTTTTGGTAATCTTTTCTTTTCCTGTCATTAAAATTCTTGGCTCTTCTCTTGAGAGATCCGCGTGAATGCAAGTTGAATCAGTTGTCAGATGCGAAGTCATAATTTAACCATTTTTCACTCAACTTTTCAATGGGTTTTTATTACGCTTTTATTGCTAATGTATTTAAGAATAATATTGTATTTGAGTTAATTTAAATTTAATGTTCATTACTATTTATTTACATCAAACATGAATCGTAATTGGAATTTCCATTATAATTTTAATACTTTTCAATGAAAGAGAGATGGGGATAGGATAAAAAGTAACAGATTAGAGAGCAGTAGTGATAATAAGTGATAAGAGATGAGAAACAATTAATAAAGAGTTCTACACAAAACCTTATTATTGCGTAATAATATTCAACTTATAATCAAGTCAAATGTTTAAAGATCAGTAAACCTTACTTCAGAGTAAAAGAAAATTAAGTTAAATCTTCTCGAAAACCTAAACTAAAACTTTCCTTCAGATTCTTAAGTTTGTCACTTTTAAGAACCAAAAAATACAGAGAAAAGCAAGTTTTATTTTTATCTTTAAACTGCACACTCACTCAGTCAGTCACTCACTCAGTCACTCACTATTTTAATAGCTGTTCAGCGTGTTACGCTTTAGTAGAGGATTTTAATGCGTGACACTCGCGTGACCTGATAATGGCGCTGTGTTTGAAATGCAATGCGTCTGTGATATGATGATATACGGTATAAAATAGCGTGCTCCGGTTACACTGAAGAGTTAAGAGAAGAAAAGACCGAAACAAACCTAGCAGAACCTTTCTGTATCTACTCGTATCTCAGAGATACGACATGCGGCATGCCGAGCAGATTACGCACATGAAAACGTTTAAATCAAATGAAAACATTCAGTTAAACTGATGCCAACACTTGCTGCATGTCACGCAAGCCGAAAGTCAGTCAGTCTGTCTGTCCGTCATTACAAATTAATTGAGCAACAACACTTTTTCCCCTTTTCCTCATCTCTTCTCTTTTTTCCAAGCCCTTTGTGCCCTTTTCTTTGAATATGAGTATGAGTACGATGAGTATTTCTGAGCCACGGAATGAAGTCGCTGCAGAGAGGAAGGAAAACTTTTGGTCACATGACCGCATTGCTTGAGGGAGGCTTTATGACGACCCACTTTTGTTGTTGTTGTTTTTGTTAGTAGTGATGATGGTGGTGGTACTGGTGGTGGTAGTGACTCCCCTCCGTGCAGCTGGGCGATGCACAAATCTTTGCAATAAAATTTATCTCAACAACAAGCGTAGCGCTCAAGAGCTCAGCGATGGTAAACAACTACACCACCCTGGGGACCATTTTGTACGTTGTCCTTTTCTTGTGTCCTTCCAACTCGCTTCCCCTGTCCTCCCCTCCTCCACATCCATCTGCATCTCGTCCCGTCCGTTGTGCTGATTTAACTACTCACTGCGTTTTTCTAACAACGTCTCTTTTTTGTGCGCTTTTTTGCATCAACTTCTGTTATGCGCCCTCGGGGGAATTTTTTGAGAAATGAGAGATTATGAAGTAGTGTTATTGTTGCTGTATTCTTATTGTTACTATTGTTGTTGCTTGTGTTGCTGTTGTTACAATTGTTTAACGGTGCAGTTAGGTCAGCAACGAACTGAGTTGTTGTTGTTGCAATTGTTGAAATACTTTCTACTTTCAGTCTTCTTCAATTTCTATAAAATTAGAACATGATTAAAAGAGAAAGAGAGGAGGGAGAGAGGGAGATAGAAAGAGACCATGAATAAATAATTTATCTGCATATATCACAATAAAAACGTAGTATACGAGTATGTCATGTCTCATTATTCTAATTTTACATCCTTAAAAATCCAATTCAGTAGGTTTTCTTCAAAAAAAGGTTACCGATTTTTTTGTTGTTCTTTTTCTTGTCTTTTAGTTTTTGTCACTTGACCGAACATAACTCATTAAATCGACTGCTGAAATATGATCTGCCAGCTTCGAGTGCTACCTTTTAAACTCGGTTTTCTTTCGTGAGCTCTTGTTTCTTTCCCGGTTTAAGTTTGCTTCTTCTTCTGGTTCACTTCACGGCGTGCGTGCAAAAGTCGCATAAATTTTGAATTTTTATAGCAAATCAACACACACACGCACACATCCGCAAGCAAATGATTTGAAAACCAAAAAAATTGAAGCGAAAAAAAATGCACGTGGGTTTTGAAAACTTAGGAGTTTGTTTAACATTCGTTTTTCTCAAGAATATTATCATTCATTCATTTAGTTTGCTTTGCCTGTAATTTTCTGTTGTTGTACAGCAACAGCAACAACAACAACAACAACACCACCAGCACCACATCATGTTTGCATTTTCCACGCACCGTAGAACATGTTTGATGGCTTGTTGTTTGCTCGCTGCGTCGTAAATGTAACGCGCTCAACTAATATTTATAATATATGCTATGGTAGGCAATAGAAGCTGGATCCAGTCGCTCGAGTTGTTGTTGTTGTTGTTTCTGTTGAGGTTATTTTCTATTGCATCCTCCAGCCAGAGGCATTACTTTATTTTGTTTTGCTTGTTCTTGTCTTGGGGAGTCTCGCTCGAGTTGCCATTCGAGCCATTTGAGCCATTTTGTTTACATAGAAATCGCAATAATTATTTATGTACGCGTTGAATTTTAATTGAGCGAAATTGGAGATTTTTAACGATGCAGTTTTTCAGTTTTCAGTTGTATTTTGAACGGTATTCGGATGGTTCTCTGAGGCGTAAGTGGCTTAAAGAAGGAGCAACAGAAACGAACACAAACACAAAAACAGAAAAAAAAACAAAGGAAGTCGTTTTAATTGGTGGTGGCCATTTAAAATCGGTGCTTAGATTTCTGTAGAACTACGAGTAGACTATAAATTATGACTTTTATTGGCTTTTAAAATAATAACACAAGTCTACTTTATCGATAGAAGGGGGGGGGGGGGGGGGGGGAGGAGTGGGGCGAGGAAATCAGAATCTGTTTCGGTTTTCAGTTTCAAAAAAATATCAAAGAACATTTGTCCCAACCTTTAATTATTGTGATTACTCTGGATTTTATAGGAAAATCAATTTTAAAAAAGTCATGAAATAACTTCCGTCGTTAACAATTCGGGCAACATATCGGGAAATAAGGTTTTATAGGGATGTGATTTCTTTTAACATAATAATATCCTTATTTTGATTTCTCATGACTTCATTTAACTTAGTTTACATTAGTTTACATAGTTTATATCGTATTTATTATTATTACTTAGGCTGTCATTATTATTATTATAACTATTATTCGACAACAATATAATCATATAAATAACCACGATTAACCTATCGCGGGTTAACTTTAGGGTTAAATACGTTTTTAGCCACTTGTTGACTACTATCATGGTTGTTGCTGGCTGTCGTTGTTTTTGCCTGTCGCTCGTTGCTTGTACGCGACTCGAAAGTGACAACACAAAACTGCGTGCACAGCAGTATTTTCATGCTGCGACTGCTGCTGCTTTTGGCGCTGTTGCTGTAGCAACACGTTGACATTTTTCGCCCGGAAAGCGTATCATTTTTTAGGCATCTGGCAACGCAATCAATTGAATGCATTCACTGAGCACTTCGGCTCTGTTACACTTGTTTTTGTGGCCTTTTGCGTTATTGCATTTGCAGTTGTTGTTGTTGTAATATTCTTCCTTTTGGAAGAGATTCTTCTCATCTTCCTGCTCTTCCGCATGATGTAATTTTTGTTGTTGTCGCTGTTGTTCGCCGCCAGCTAAGGCAACAAGGTGTTGACTTTGGGTTTCGTTTTACAAAGAATTGAATTTGTTCGCATGTCGCATGTTGCATGTCGTCTATTCTGCAACCGTGTAAGAAGTGTCGGCCTACGAAGCTGACTGCAGGGGCAAAATGTTTAATAAATCTTCGAAAAAATGACAAAATTCATTTATTCATAATATATCAAAGTTCTAGTGATATATTACAGTGATATTGTAATAAATTCAAATCGCAAATCCAAACAATTAATTTTTATTGCAAATTAAATAATTAACAACAAAGAAAAATTAATCACAAAAAGATTTCGTTTTTTTTTTAACCATTTTCCTGTCAGATTTTCATTAATCTTAAAGTAGTTGTTCTTTTACTCTCCTCATTCCACAGTTTTTCACTCTCTTCCTCGCTTCGTTTCTTTACTTTGGAGACATTGCAGACGTTGATTCTAATGAGTTCTGGAAACTGTTGTAGGAAAAAACAATCTAAGTCCGAATTTAAATAACCTGAAACGGTTGAAATCCAACTCGATTTATCTACACTCGTACCTCGGAGTCGATAGGTTTTTAAAATCCCAGCTTTTATTATCCTATGCTTTTAGTTGTTGCTTTTATTTGTTGCTTTTATTGGTTGCTTTTATTTGTTGCTTTTATATGTTGCTTTTATATGTTGTTTCTGTTGTTTCTGTTGTTGTTGTTGTTGGTTTTATCTGCAACAACAGCGTTCAAGTTTATTTCATGCATAAAATGTTAAGTGAAAAATCTAGTGGCAACCACTGTTTGTGTTGTTGTAGCTGCTGTTGCTGCTGTTCCTGGTTGGTTGCTTCAAGCGAGTGTTGCTGTTGTTTTTGTTGTTGCTGATCAACATTTGTTGCATATCTTAAATCTTTATTTAAGTAAATGAACTTCATTGCAAGGCGACATTTTAGAGATACGTCGCAAAGCGTCGCCCCGCCTCGTTTTTAAGCTTGTAATGCATTCGTTTCCAATTTCAATAGCAGCTCAAGAGAACAGAGGCGGTGTTTTTTCTGTTGCTGTTGTTGTTGTGTTGCTGTAATTTTATTTCGACTTAAGAACTCCAATTTAATGAATTTAAGTTTAATTTACTTTTAAGTTCAGTTTAATACACGATTGTTTTAAAATAATAGTGATGATGATTCGAGAGAAATCGCTTTGTTGTCGCTTCGTGTGACCCTTAACCCTTAATTGACGATCTATTCTTGACACATTAATTGATTTAACTGATATTTAACTGATTTAAATTTTGTTGGTTTATTTTTGTTTTACTATTTAGTTGAAGTGTTTAAGAGTCCCTTAAAAACAGTCACTTAGAAAACCAGCCTCTGATTTAAAAGCCACCGCCACTGGAGCAGCGCAGCTTGGCGACAGTCTCAAGCCTGCTTCTGGGAGATTATGTCTGTCCGTCTGTATGTCTATCTGCCTGTTTGGCCGCCAAACTAGAACGACTTGTGGACATTCCGCGGCCAGCGTATTCCACGTTGTGTTGCGTTGCGTTGGGCTGCGTTGCTTGCTCACAAAAACGTATTCTTTTTTCTTATTTATTATTTTATTTCAATTCCGGCCCCATCTACGGCTGGCCACTAAATTGTAATACGAGATCCGACTACTTTAGGCAAGACTCCTAGACCTTCGATGGAGATGGACGACAGACGGACGCTCTTTTCTGCGACATCAACGAGCATAAGTAATAAATGGATAAAAATTCCTTTACCCATCATCTTCAGCATTATTATCGTCATCATCATTATTACAATCATCGTCTTCGTCTTCCTCATCATCACATCATCATCATCGTTACTTTCTGTCCACGCACTAAAGCAATGCATTTAAGATAAGCAAATAAAATGCTTTGCTGCACTTGTTGCATGTCAAGTTTCTTGCGCCTGTCAAGAAGCCACTTTAAACAACGCTAATTTATTGTAATAGAGTTCAATTTTATGTGAAGAACAACCTTTTGAGATCTAAAACTACTAGAATACTGATTTGAAAACTCAGAGCTGACATTATTTTTTATGGTATTGGTTTCAAATAAATTTTATAAGAAAAAAAGACTACAATAAAAAATAACACAATGAGAGCAAATGATACATAAAAAAGCACGATATTAAATTACATTGATTTAGTTTTCAATATTTATTTTATTTATTGTTCCTTCTTCGTTGTTCTCTCCTTCTTCTTCTTCCCTTCTCCCTCTTCGTCTTCTTTTTCCGTTGTCCGTTGCAAATATTGATTTAGTGCAGGTTTTCAATCGTGTAAACAATTGAAAGAATGACTGCATTCGGAACAAGAAACGTTTTCGGTTCTTTTTTTGATGTAATTTTTTCTCGAATGGGTGCGTCAACGCTTGAGTTGTGCAAATAAAAGTACTGTAGTACTTCTTTACTTGCGTTTGTGTGTGTTTTTGTGTTTACTTTCCTATAAAATTTAATGATTTTCCTGAGAAAAGTAGGGAAAAGAACCAAATTTTTAGCATACAAAACTACGAGTATCGTAGAACGTCCAAAAAAATATCGAAATATTTGTGGGAAACCTTTTTGTGTGACTGTAGTGCACCACCATAAAGCAGCAGAAGAAGAAGAGGCACAGGGGAACCACCATTAATAAGGCCATAATTTTAATTCTAACGCGTCTCTATTGAATGCTTAATTTTTGTGGCTGGCTTTTTCTCTGTTTTCCTCTTTTTAGATGGCTTGAATTTTTGTAATTCTTCTTCTGTTTTATATGTAACTTTTAATATTGATTCTAGGAAATCTTTTGCTTTCAATGCGTTTCAATACCTTTCGGGGGTTTTTACGAGTACTCTTTATTTGTTTCAATTTCTTTAGCTTTTTGTTTAGTCATGTGTTCGTCCGACAAGAATATTCGTTGAGTGATGAGTTGTCGGTTGTCGGACGCACGGCTCCGGGGACAGGACTCTGCGATACTCGCTCACATTTGACTTGATTACTAATTGATTCAGCATGATTTGCTATAAATTAAACGCGGTGTTGAAGGTGCGATACCAGTTTCGATGAGAGGCGGGGGATCGGACGGTACGAACCCACAATCGGACAGCGTGTAGGTAGAATAAATTGAAAGCGTAGAATAAATGGATCCAAAGAAGGCACAGTAATACGTCGGGCGCATCACTTAATTAGGTATTCATATGTGTGGCATGTTGTGGGGAGGGCGGGGGTGCGGTAAGGTTGTGGGTAGTGGGGAAATAGAGTGCTGGACGACGCACTCAGCCACTGACGCAGACGGACCTGCATCAAATAATTAATTGAGCTGTTTAGGTTCTTGAAGCATTGCAATTGAACGCTTCGACAGCGCGTAACTTTAAATGCGTGCATGAAGTACTTCATTCCTTCTTTTCTTCTTCTTCCATTTCTTCTTATTATTCACATAATTTATTTTTCTATCTACAAATTGTTTCATTTTCTAGTTGAAAAATCTTATCGAATAAAAAATCGTTTATTAAAATGTCGGAATTTATTTTTTGTGTGTTTCTGATGACGTACCCTGAAAACTAAATTTTGAGAGATCTGTCGATCGAAGTGACTGACAGCTATGTATGTATCACCGATCACGCGATTGTTAGACCAACACTTAGAATTCTTTATTTTTGTGCTATTATCATTTAGTGTCTGTAATAAAGCTACATACGATGTAAGTGATTAGGTACGTTTCTGGGATGCCTATAAAACCTCCGAATTTATTGGAATTTCAAAGAATGACTCATTCATAACCCTTTAACCCTTTAAAACCTCGAACGAACCTCTTCAATTTCGCGTAAACCTTAAAAAATCCTCGTTTCTTTGAATAATGTACCACACGACTCTTGAAATGAACGGCGAAATCCTTCCGGTGCTCAATCAATTAAACTGAAGAGCTCTTGGAACATCCGCTTGAGTTGAACCGCCTGAAATGAACCGATTCGAACTTCAAACAGTTTTTAGCGTTTAGTACGCGAATGTAAAATGCGAAGAAGAATAAATAAAAAACTTACTATAAAAAAAATTGCACAAATTAACTGAAGTTTCAAGTGTTGTTGCTCGCGCCGCAAAAGCAACCCGCACAAATCAACCACGGCAACACTTTAAATTGACTTTTCTGGGGCGTTTTTTCTTATTTCGACTCAACTGAGAAAACATGCTGCATTTAACACGATTTCGTTGACGGCAATTTAACTGAATAACAATTAATTAAGAGAATTAATCTCTACATCAGCGTTTACTGTATTAATTCCCTTACCAACCAATTCGCACCAACAACGACAACAACAACAACGCGTCTTGCTTGTTTCCAGAGCAGTACAGAGTGCGATTGCGATCGCGTCTGCGTTCAAATGATCGCCGCGGTTGGGGGTCAATCTTTATGATAGGACAACGGAAGATCTTCCACACCATCATCGGGGCCAACTTTGTTTTCGGATGCAGTCGCATTCGCAGTCACAGAATCTTCGATCGCAGACAAGATTATTATTAAAAGTGATCGCAGTGATTGCAGCGATCGTGGCTCATGAGTAGAGGCATCGCTGATTTTTATTGACAGCTCACAGCGGTTGATTAATGAACACACGCACTGGCTGGCTGTCTACTCGACCGAATCGCAGTTACTCGCAACTCGATGGTCGCAACCATCGATCAGGGAGTGAAGCATGGATGCATTCCTTGATGACCATCCATCCATCGATCCATCCATCCAGCTGTCCGTCTGTCCGCCGTCTGTCTCGCAGTTTCATATAAACTACGAAACTATGCAAATCAAACGCAACCGCAAACGACGGATATGCGCAAAAATGCGAAACCCATCGAGACTGCAGCGTTGCCAGACTGCGGCGGCAACAGGTTTCAGGTGCAGATCAGTCATCAATCAACGATTCCAGCTGACTCAACTGATTTACGTTAATCGCTGCAGGCAAAATTTATTATTAATTAATATTTTTTTATACCCCCTAAAAACAGGATTTAAATAATAGAGGGGAAATCTTGTCCACTCATCAGACAAATAAAATCACGTCAAAGACCCTTGAAATGGTAGGAAACGAAAACGTGCGCTACGTGACACTGTCAAATGACGAATCACCCTCCTCACCGAGGGTCCTCTTTCAGTCCACACTCACTTCCACTAGTTTTTGCATCTCTGGTTGGCGAATTAAGTAGACTCTACTTAATTAAAACAAGCTTCATTAAGACACACCGCCGCCGCCATCGTCGACGGTATTCGAGAGACACAAAGTGACGCGCGTCACATGACATGCGGCATGACATGAATCGTCAAATCGCAAATATTTACTTTTATACGCTTTTATTAAATGAATTCAAAAGTGTTGTTAATACGCGCGCAAAAAAAGGATTCATAATAGAGAAAAGCGCGAAGTGCGGCAACACTGGCGACGAAGTGTGAGATTTGAAACACAACGCAATAAAAGTGAAGCTTCAAAGCAAAGAAAATCAATGTTTGTCTACGAGTATTTGTTTGTCCCGTCTGTTTGCCGTTTTATAAAATTGTTTATTTTTTCTTGCGTTACGTTTCGGTTTTTTGCATTGTTCGAATGTCAGCATAAAAAAGGGGGTTCACAGAAATACAACAGCAACAACAACAATAAGAAGAGCGGCTTAATAAACAAAAACGTTGTCAGAACAGTGACAACAGTGAACAGTTTGCCATCGTGGCCAAAGCACTCGCAATTGCGGTAACGTGTTTGTTTGAACTCCAAACAAAAGGGTTGAATGGTTACTTAGTTGGTTGTTTGCTTCAGTTGGTTGATTTTTGCTATAGATTTATTATTGGAATCTTTTTGTTCTCACGGATTCACGTTGTAGTTATCATTTTTCATACGAGAGCCTTTATACAGATTTTTTATGAATTTAATTGTTATTAAATAAAACTTAAATAATTGTATGAAATCATTAAGCAGTTAGGAGTTAGCTTAAATGAAAAATATGGAGCATATATCAAGGTTCAAGTATTATAGAGTTACTTCACCCAGAGGTTGCCTCAAGGAGTTGTTTAGATTTATGACGTTTTACAAGGAGCTGTAATACTCCATTCGTCTAAAGGTTCTGCTGATAGTTTTCTAGGGATCAAGAACTATCTTCTAAAATTAAAATCTTTATTTTCAAATGACTCATCTCTGAAGCTGGATTTCACTTTTCTATCCTGCTCTTCTTCTACTATTGTACCTCGTATCTCTTATATATCTTTCATCGTCTTCCCAACTTCACGATCCACGATCCAACTGTTTAGGTACCTGCTCATTGATGTACGTTTCTTTCCTCCAGTTGAATTAATGGTTGTTTGCATTTTCAATTCTCATTTTTCAAGAATTTATGACCGGGCCAATTTTTCTTTTCTTTTTCTGTACGGTTCAAAGAGAAGATTCGTGATCAGCTGACTAATCTGAGCTGGAAGAAGATGAGGAAAAAGAAGAAGATGCAGCCGGGGGATGTGAAAAACAATTCGTCTCTCTACTATTTAGTCTTTCACTTATATACACAACACTAAAACTATGCATGAGCTGTGGAAGGAAAACAGAATCCGCACAAAAGCCAGGCGACGAAAAAAGGTGTTGTTTGTTTAAATTAGAACGGCGGCGACAAGGATTGCTTTGACCTTGTGTGATGTTTTCCTGTTTGCTTACTTACATTCTTTTATTTTATTTAACACCTCACTTTGTTTAGAAAGAAGTCGAGGAGAAAAAACCTTCAGAAACCAAGGAGAACCTTCTGCTTTCATCTTTAGCCGGTGTCTGTGGTTCCTATTTGCACTCGGTCGAATAATAAAAGTATAACCTATAAGGAATTTGTTGTTTTTGGTGCTTTTTGGTTTGTTTGCTAGAGGAAAAGGGAATTCTTTGTGGGTGGTCTGTTTAATTTTCGTTTTATTGTATTTATAAAGTACGATAAAAAGAAGCTTTTCGCGATTCTTGAACGAATAAGTATTCGGATGCATCTGAAGGAAAGAGTTTCAAAGAAAAGCAGTAGAAAGAGAAGCATAAATAGTAGCAGAAAAGAGTAGCTAAAAACAATAAAAAAGAAAAAGTACTCAAAATAAATTAAACTACAAAAAATCAGAGCAAACTTTAAATAAGAAAGACGTGGATAAACTTACTCTCTTCGTTTTTGTTATCGTTACTTTTTCTTTTGGTTTTTTTATACTTTTTCATCTTATTTTCCTCCATCATCTTCATTGTCTTTTTATTCCTATTTTTATTCCTTCTTCTTCTTAGTCCTCTTGTTGTCGAGATTTCAATAAACCCATAAAATATCCAAGAGTTTTCTCAACATTCTTTAAAAATTACAGCGGAACATTTTTTGGCACAACAGCATCACTTTTATTGTGCAAACTTTTTGCATTCCTTAATTTTATTTTTTATTTTTAGTTTCGCTTTTATTTCTACCTTTTTTGTTGTTAAATAAGAAAAAATTTTAATTTTCTTCCTCTCGGAAAAACTGTGGAAAAACATCTGTCGTTTTTTTCTATCTATTTTTCTGCTCTTTGTTCTTCGTTTATCTACCTACGAAAATACTTACAACTTGGATTTAGGATGCTTGCTCTTATTGCTTTTATGGTTGTTTTTGTTGTTGTTGTTGTTGTTGGTGTACTTCGTAGAATATCCTGTCGCGCCGAAAACGGTTTTCATAATCATAATAAAAATCCTTGTCAAGTACACAGCATGAGCCACCAAGGATAACTTTTGTATAGAAACGCACACACACACAGAACACATATTTTTTGAAGGTGTATGTGTGTGTGTGTGGTGTATGCGTGTTTTTGTCTTTTTGTAAATGAGTCCTTGTTTTGTTTTGTGTTGCGGCAGGTAAGCATTAAAAATTGTTGTTGTTTTTCCTTTCTTTCCACTAAAATACCCGTGAAAAGGAATGAAAATTAACCTTCTCATTGCCAATTTTTTTGGCTGCTTTTTTTTGGCCTACGTTTTGATATTCTTCGCTCCGAGAAGACATCCTGTTAAATTTTGTCGCTGTTTCTTGTATTTCTTTTATGATGTTTCTTCCTTAAAAATAATCTATTTTGAAGCCACTAAGAAATTCACCACACAAATTGTACCAAAGAAAGTCTCCAAATTTTTGTACACTGCTAAAAGGCATTTTTAGGTCACTCAGTCAACAGCTGAGAAATGTAAAATATTAAAATTTTTTCAGTTACAAAGAAAAAAATTGCCTCCCACCAGAAAAACAAAATATTGCTCATAGTTTATAAAAAACTCTCTACAGCCACTTAATAAAAAAACATTATACACTCCTTCTTCCCTCCCCCCCCCCCCCCCCCCCCCCCCCCATCGTTTTCAGTTTTCTCCAGCCATTTTGTTCATATTTTATTCTTCTCGCTTCTTTACTTTTCTTTGCTTTTCTTGTTTTGTTTCATTTGATTTAATGTGAATTCGTCAAAAATTAATAAAGAATGTAATTTCAATTTATGCCTCCCTTCATCAAACGCCTTGCCTCCTTCCTCTCCTCCCCCCCCCCCCCTCCCTCCATTCCATAATTTTTTCAGTCATTCGAATGTTATTCGAAAAAAATATCATCAATCTTTGGGTTGGCTCTGGTAAAAGACTCGGATATACAATAATACAAAATAAAACCCAACAAAAGTATAAAGCATAAAAAGGAAAATAAGAACAAGATAAAGGAAATCAAATAAGAAACAAATACATTACAAGAACAACAACAAGCAACAGAAAGACATGACTGTAACAATAAAAGTAACAATAAAAATAAAATTCAAGAAATTACAATCATAAATACATCAAAAGCAATAGAAAATAATAAGAAAAACGTTTTATATTCTGTTGTTGGCTTTGAGTATCTCTGGAAAGAGAATCTATTTGTTATTTGTACCTACATAGAAAAATATCTTCAAATATCTTCAAATACCTACGAATTCCTATACGAGTATCTATCAATAAAAAATTGGCATCTAAGAGACAATAATAGCGACATCTAGTAGAGAACATTGTTGTTGAATTCAACGAATAATAATAGCAAATGAAATCCCCTTGAATCAAAATAAATCTTTTAATTTAAGTGAAAGATTAAATAAATGAGAGAGTGATGATAATCTCTATTATAGAGGTGTGATTATGTATATTCTAGAAGATGTAGAATTATTAGATTATTATATGTAATCAATAGATTGAAATACTCTCAGAAAACGATATACTCAAATGCATATAATATTGTACATACATATGTATATACAATTAAATACCTCAGATACATTCCTTGATATTAGTTATAGTTATAGTATATATTAAATAAATTTATTGCGTATCTTATGTATGCATACATATATCCTAATATTCCTCAGATGCACTTTTATATTCATCCACTTATAATCATCATCGGGGATCTGTTTCTAATCTTTGTAATTCTTTGTAGTATATAAACTATTATAGGATTAAAACTCGGTGATGATGGTGACGAGAAGATTATTTATAGTGTCTTTTGCACAAGATTTTATTTAGGAACTCTACAATTTAATTTCGAGTCATTGAACGTCAGAATAACATCAAAAGAGTGATGAAAATTCGATACTTAAAAACAACAACTAAATTAAAAAAATAAATATTAATCGCAAAATATGTTGACAAAATGTTAATACCGAAATGAAGAGAAGGGGGCGATTGGGATTAAAAAAACATGAAAGCCATCGCCGCCGCTGAGCCGATATAAAAAATGTTCAACTAAATGAAAAAACTACAAAAGGGAAAAATAAAAATTTATAAAAAAGCAAGAATATTATTTAAAAAAAGAAGGATAAAGAATAAAAGAGAAGGAAAGGAGTGAGTAAACAACAAGAACAACAACAGACTTTCAATGTTTGTGAAGGCAAACCAGTGTTTCTTCACGCCCTGAGCAAGAAAAACACAACCACACACACACGCACACGCACACGCACACACACACACACACACACACACACACACACTATTGTACTTGTATATGTATGTATATGTCTGTATATAAACAACAATACTTACTTTGAGCAGATATCTTTACGAACAGACGGATTTTTATTGATTGCAACAATATTTATTGAAACTTCTGAGAGATGTAAAAAACCTTCAATAGTTGGGTCAGAAAGAACAGCAACAACAACCAATAAAAACAACAACCAACAAAAATAACAACAACCAACAGCAACAGCAATCAACAAAAACAATGAAGAATCATCCTGGAGACAAACCAAGAGGGCGTTGGGCGGTGTAGATGCTATACAAAAATATGAAGATGAGTTCTGATTTCGTGGGGAGGGGAGGCGAAGCGGTGGTGGGAAGGTAGCAGAAAATATACGAGTATCATACACGATGCAAAATCAACAAACTTTTGCATACAAACATTCAACTTCATGCCTCCATCTCAAGCATGCCGCCAACATCAACAACATCAACAACGGGCTGCAGCTCAGCCCCTAGAATCACAGACACAAACCCAACGCCGACTCGACGCACTCTCGACGCAAACCCGACGCAGGTGCTGCCGTTGTTGTTGTTCTTGATGCTTCTGCTGCGCTGCCGCTAGTCTTCTTCATTCATTCAACGCGGTGGTCTCATAATTTCAAGCTTCAAGCCTAATCGCGAGGTTCTGCTAATAAAGCCAAAAGCATCATCAACATCATCAGCAGCAGCAACAGTAAACATGATGTGTGTGTTGTTGTTTTTGTTGTTGCAACTATTACATTACTACATCTCTTTTCCTTGTTTTTATTGTTGTGTTGAGAGAGAGCTTCTACAATAGCAACTTCGTCGAATGTGCAATTGAAAAATTCATTGATTTGTTGTTGTTGTTTGCAATGCTGTTATTATTTGTTGTTGTTGTTGCCGTTGCCGTTGCTCCTGTCTCACATCTCTTCGGCTTCAATTAAAGTTGAAATTTATTGTTGTTTTTCAATATAAATGCATCTTTTCGTATCGATCATCGATCGCAACGTACGATCGATCTGCAAGAACGTTGATCAACGGTGGCTGCAACATGTTGTTGTTGTTGTTGTTGTTATTTTCGTTACTGTCGGCGTTGTTTTTGTTTTTGTTCTTGTTGTTACATTGCCTCTATTATTTTATTTTATTTATATGTATTGTTTTTGCTCCATTCTTCTACTCTTTTGTGCAATTTTCTTTTACTTTTGTTGTTGTTGTGGTTCTCTGTTGTGTTTTTGTTTTTGCCAAAATACAGATACATTTTCAATGCAATTCAATTATAGCGATTTTTGCTGTAGATTATTGCTGTTGTTACTGCTTGCTATTATTATGGCTGTTGTTGTTGTTGTTGTTGTTGGACTGTCCGATTTTGGAGTACTTTTAGTGATTCGCAAAAAAAAAAACAAAAGAGAAAAATAAAAACATATTTTTATAAAAACAAATAACAGCACCATCAAAAAATAAGGAAGGAAATAAGATCGGCAGCCACATCTCATGAATACGGAGCTTCAAGCGGCAGCAACAACAGCAACAACAACAACAATTGTTGAGTACAGCCTGTTGCTCAATTCGTTGTTGGGTTTGTTGTGGTTACTACTGTTGTTGTTGTTGTTGCTGTAGTTTTGTTTAAGATGATAACCATGTTCAAATAAATCACCTTTTTTTGCTTGCCACACAGCCAACGTTTTTTAATGCTACTCTTTTACATAAAAAACGAACAACAACGACAACAAATAATAAAAATAACATCAGTAACAACAACAAAAAATGGTAACAGGCAGCACATACAATAAACATTCTTGGCGTATCTTGTAGTTTTAAATGCAATCCGCAAGATTCTCGTGCGTTAGCTTTTAGTTGGTGACTTTAACTTGAACAATCGTTTTTTTGGTTGCTCTTCTTGTTGTTTTCTGGTTGTTGTTGCAACTAAAAAAGAGCGAACGAACCGAAGCTCGACCTATCGTTATGTCATCTGAGAGTCCGTCCATCTGCATGTCTGTCCGCTTGTCTGTCCATCTGTCTGTCCGCTTGTCTGTCCATCTGTCCGTCCATATGTTTATCCCTGTCTGTGTCTGTTTCTGTGTCTGTGCCTGCGACTCTTCGTCACGCTTGATTTGTTGTTGTTGCTGTATATGCACTTTGATCACTCTTTTTTATGCGGTTTTTAGCATGTTTTTTCAACAACCGTCCAACATACGTTACGCTGTACTGCGTTGTGCCACCATTCATCCCGGAATCGTCCCGCTTTCGTTGCTTTTCGTCTGCGTGCATTCAATTAAGCTTGATTTGAGGCTGTACTGCCGGGGAACCGCCTACAGGCCGCACTCGATTACAGCACTTATGAGTCAGGAGGCGCAACCGCACCGCAACCACAACATCGACCTAAACGCAGTGCAACGCAGGCGCACCAACGGTTGTGATTTTTAAAGTTCGCTCAATAATATTGACTTGTGTGGCAAAGATACAAGACTATCTTTTGAATGGATGAGATGTCTTAAATATGTTTGTTTAAATTAACCAACAACAACCAAAAAAAAGCAACAAATTCTTTAAAAAATGTCATTAACTTTATTTAAAGGTTAAAATTCAATTGCAACATAATTAAAGGTGAATCAATTGTTAATCGTAGGTGCAAAGAACTTTTGGTGAGATTTTTAAACCTAAATTCAATCTTTTTTCTAAGTATTTGAATCCTAAACGGACTTCAGTTATAGTAGTATTCGTATATACATAAATAATCCCATCTATTATTTTAGAAAGAGTATTTTTGATGAAAAAACTGTGCATGAGAGAGAGTACGTATTTTTAACTGTCGAGGTTCAAGTAAGGTTCAGCTAATAGCAAGGTTCTATGGTAAAATACACTTAAATGAATAAAGTTGTCTAATAATTCAGTGAAAAGGCCTTTCTTTCTTATTGTATCCTTTTAAGAAACTACAAGAAACAACGAAAAAATAAAGTAAAACAAAAGAAAAACAAACACCGACAGATATAAATAATTTTTGCCACAAAACGGATACCCAGCAGTTTATTTAAGATACACTCAAGGAATACTTAAAACAACAGGAATGAAAGCGATAACAACGACAACAATAATAACAACAACAACAACAACAGCAACGACATCAACAACATCAGCAACTGAATGCTTTTTCATGTTCCAACATAGCATATGTGCACGTTGTTGGCGAAGTTAAGTCATTGCTCAAAATTGCGAAGAAAAGACCGAAAAACAACAACAACAACGAGCAAATGAACAACCATAATAAACGCCTTTTTATACGCTGCAAGAACAACAGCTTAATCGAGTATCCTGCGCTTGCATTCATGAGATGAGCGCTCTTTTGCAATATTTCTGTTGTAGTTTTTCTGTTGCTCCTGTTGTTGTTGTTGTTGCTGCAGCACAAATTATTACAGCTAAATAATGTCGAGGGAGGGTTGCTGCATGCAGCAGTACAGGGAAAAAAAAAACATTATTAATTACTGCAGATACTCGCAGCGCAGAGTGCACCGAGATATGAGTGCATTTCTTTGCCAAATGAGCGACAGACGCAGATACCACATGCATCTCGTGTTTATGTTGGCGGCAGCTTTTTATTTTCCCCTTAGATCTCACTTTCAGCGCTCGTTTAGGGCTCGCGGTGCATTTTTCAACTGCCAAACTAAAAAAGTGCAAAAATACAAGGATACTTAAACAAACAGTAGAGAGCATAGAGGTGTATAGTACCTCAAAGACACGCAGATGCATTGTACAATACTTTAAAGGAATTTAGAGTATCTATTGTCTTCGGAGCACTTCCAATAAACAAGCTCACATCCTTATCCACCAGATACGAGTACTCTAGTACTCTGCTTATGTTAATTTCATAGTTATTCTTGTATATTTTTTGTATATTTTTTTTTACATTTTCTGTATCTTCTTTTATCTCCGCATTCGATTCGGTTACTCTGAATCCCGAGAATAGAGCCGAAAACAAGCACTTCTCTTGAAAAATTCAATTTAAATGCTACGTTTTTATCTCATGCATTTTATTTGCGGCCCTCTGTGGCAACATTAGTTGTTCAGTTGTTGTTGTTCCTTGTTTTCTTTTTTTTTTCGGTGCAGCTGCATTGTTTTTGCGATTTAAAATGCACTAAAATGCAAAATAAATACACGCTAAAAGCTCAACCGTGCGTCGCGTTATCCTTTTGCGGCAAACAACCAGACTCGGTCCGGTAGACGGGCCCGATTGGCCCCGACCAGCCTAATCAATGCATTCCACATTTGCACTCTTTGCAAATACACTCCAAGAGGCCCAGCGAACAGAAGGGGGAAGGGGGAAACAATCTCCCCTCAGAAATAACAACCAGAACTCAGAAATCTGTTTGTTGTATCTTTTAAGGAACCTCGTGTGTATCTTTTTATGCACTGCGCTCGTACGTCGGCTGCATCTTCTGCGTATCTGCTGCTGATACGTATTGAGGCTGGTTTCGGCCGCGAGGGCGGCAGCTTCAAATGGCTCGCCTCGTCGCGCATGTCGACTGTTTGCGGCAACAGCAGCCGTTGCGCGGCTTCAGTTGCGCGGAATGCGATCGGCTTCCATCGGTTGGTGGATCGATCGATGATGCATGGCTGCTGCATGGCCGTGAACAGCAAATTGCCTCAGCTACTGGCACATGGTGCATGCTGCATGGTGCAGAGTGCATGTTGCTGCTGTCGCTGTTGCTGTTGCATTGTATGCAGATAAATGGACATCCTTAGCAATTAAGGTTACATTTTAAGCGCATAATAAAAATACAAGCCGTGTCCAAAGTTTAAATCAGTTGCCGAATGTTGTGCGTTCGCAATGCTCTCAGCTCAGTTCAAATGCTGCCGCGCGACTCCACCACGAATGAAGCTCAGCGAAGCGCACCACGTTTGGTCATCACACCGCGCATGAGCAGACGCACTGCACGCGAATCGCCACAATTTTCAACGCTAATTATGCTGTCTGTCCGCGTCAAGTCGGCGCGTAAAATTATAGTAAATCATGAGCCCCGCATGGCGAAGGGTGGGAAACTTCAGAGTAGCACAGGGATTAAAGTCAAAGCTCTCAAAGCGTCGAGACTTTCGAGAAAACTGTGACGTAATCCTCAAGCTGTTGGACTATCGAAAGAAGAAGAAGAAGACGAAGCAGATGAGAACAACGAATCCACTGCATTTGGATGAATAAACAAACGTAATGGTTTCAGAGGCGGGTGTTTCTCTGTTTTTCTATCATTCGTTTGTATCAAAAGATTGCTTCGATGTATTTAAATTAAGTGAGTTACTCCGAGTGTAGTTTTGTGAATTATTTCGTAAACCACAAGTTGGATGGTGGATGCTTACCTCCTAATTTCGGTGATTAAATTCACCATCAAATTTAATTTCAAGGCGGAAATCTTGATGTCAAAACTGTGTATTTTCAGTTCTTTTTTAATGCGATTTCATATACGATTATTCTATTTTGATGTAAAATCATCAAATTCCCAAAATTTCCCACCACTCGAACTGGATGCTGCTGTTGTTAGTGTTACTGTTGTTGTTGCTGATGCTGTTGCTGTTGCTGTTGCTTTTGCTGTTGCTCATTAATCAATCATTCAAGTCGCCCGGACTCACATTTAATATTTTCACTTAGACAAGTTTTTCTGCTATTAAGAAAAAGAAATGCTTTCAACTTAACTAAACAAACGAAACAAGTTGCTAGCAACTCAGTTTTCCACACACATTTATTTCATTAATATTAATGATAATAATAATAACAGCAACAACAACAAACATAGCAGAAAGAAGCAACGATGTCGTCATCATCGTCGACAAACATTTTTCCAAACTTTATTTATTTATGGTTCATGTTGTTGTTGCTGTTGCCTCCTTTGCTGTTTTTGGACCACAGACTCAGAGACAGTTTAGTTTGTTCTAAGCAATGGACAGAATAAGAAGAAGAAAGCAGCATCGTTTAAGTGGTGGATGTTATGACAGCTCATCACGACGTAATGACGACAACGATGATGATGATGATAATGCTTTTGATGCGTTCAACTAATGACATTTTCTTTTCAACATCGATAACCACAACAATCACTCTAACATATATACTAACAATAATAAATAAATAAGCTTACACATGTACACATTACTTTGGTCATGACAAGTGAATGTGTTGTTAATTACCACTAATGGCTTTGTTCGGTTAGTTTTACCGCATTTTTAGCTCATCAAAGTTGACTTTCCATGTTCTGTTTACTTAATTTGACGGTGTTTCCGTCCTTCCAACTTCTGTTTATCTGTAGAATAGTCTGTAGTATGTCTATAGTCTATATTATGTCTATGTTATGTCTATAGTATGTCTATAGTATGTCTATAGTATGTCTATAGTATGTCTATCATCAGTTTAAGTTTAGTGTCTGTTGACCTCCATTATTGTAATTTAACTCAATGCCTCATTGTTACTCACTTAATATTGGGTCAAAGCTGAAGAAGTGGAGTGTGTATCGTTTTAAGATGGTCGAAATAAGAGTACATTCCGATGACGTTCTAATAAACATAAAATTCTGAAGAAGTGTCGTAAGAAATTCCCAAAAGACAACTATTTGATCGAAAGAAGTCCCTCTCCTATCTCTGCTCTCTCTATTACTCTCTTCTTTGTGCAGCTTTTTTGTCATCTTTCTCTTTCTTGATCCTTCAAGAGTAAAATTGTTCAATGCTTCATCATAATCCACAAAATAAGCTCCATAAACCAAAGAATAACAAAAACAAGTACCGCCCGAAGAGAACCATGCTAATTTGAGTCAGCCGCACATTGTAATGATATACATTATCCTCAGAAGTGAGTCCGCGGCGGCATTTTTGTCAAAATTGATTAAATTAAACGTAATTTGATCATTTTTTTTTGCTCACCGCCTCCAACTTTGACTCATTCATTCTTTTAAGAAGCCGATTGTGTTTATTTATTTTTTTGTTTCCATTTCATTCACTTTTGATTCAGATGTGATGAATTTTTCTTCCCCCCTCTGCAGCCCCCCTGATCACTTGTGGGGTTCCTTTATAAAGGCAACAACAATAAAAAAATGGAAACAACAAGCAACTTAATAAGACTCAATTTGCTGTTGTTGTTGTTGATGGTAATGTTACTTGGCCGTGGTTGCGGTTGTTTTTTAGCCCGGGGGGACGAAGGTGCTGGCACCATTTTTTTATTGAGTCTTTTTTAAACACTTGTTTAGCTGCTGAAGTGGAATAATTTGTTATTTATTATAACAACAACAATAACAACGACATCAATAAGAGCAACAATGAAACAGAGCTGCTTAATTTATTTGTTTTTTGCTTAGTACTTGTTGTTGGCGCTATTTTTGTTGTTGTTGTCCGTTTGGTCATCAATGATGAAGTTTTCAATAATGAGGGTTTATTCATAAATGAATTCGATGTAGAAAAATTCTTAATAAATGTGTGAAAAATGCATCGAAAAACATGAAAAACGGAGCTGTTCTTTTTCTTTTGATTTGAAGGGTTTTTCGTAATTCTATATTCGTATATTCTATTTCGGATCTATTATTTTCACTGATTTGATAATTTTGCCTCTAAATTGTATCTCAAAACTTTCATTTATTTCATAACGTAACAACTTGAATACGTCCGAACTTAAGACTTTGTACACAGAAGTGAAAAAAAATGTGATTCACATAATTTTGGGAAATCTTTAAAAAAAGAGTAAAGACGGGGGAGTGATAGGGGGAATTTTGATAAATGTATTGAATGTTTCCATATAAAAAGTAAATCTAACCAAGCTTTGTCTTAAAATTAGTGATATGTTTAAATTATTTACTTTGTGTAACATTCCCACAAGTAAACATAACATTGACATTTCTGGAAATAAAGTCAACTACGAGTTCGGTAGGAATGACTTATGTAAGATCAGGGTAACATTTGATTGCGGTTTACACTCTGCCCGCACATTTCCACAATTATTTTTGACATTTATCACCAGTATCGGTCTCTGTCAAATCACTCTGTTAGAACAAATCTCGCAATTGAACAGTTGCAATCGAATTGAAGTCATTCGGGGTCATTTGGGGAAAATTCAAGTCATAGACTCATGCGACTTCTTGGATGACTTGGAGATTTTTATAGTGCATGTAATAAAGCATCCGTCTGTGAGAAATCCTTTTTAGGGTAGAGAAGCAGATGGCTGCAACTGGAGGCCTTCAGAGAACCATTCATTTCTGACCTTCTTTCTGCGCATCTTTGTGATCGAACTCGACGTAGCTTACGTGGTTTACGGTGGGTTAATTAGATCACTTTATCAATTAAATTTGTACATTTTCTGCACTTACAACAAACATACATTCGATGCACATAATCCAAGCCCTCTTTATTTACCAACCACCCCTCTTTATCGGTTATTCCGCCATCAGCATTAATATATCAAACATGAACAACAACAACAACAACGAAAACAATAGAAATTGATTGTCATAACTCATTGTGAACTCATGACGTACTCGTCGATGAAAAACAAAAAGTAGCCATCCCTCTTTCTGTGGAATTAAGCCGAGCCAATATATTTTGGCTCGATTTGAATCACTTGCAACATGACATTAGTCATCAGTCACATGTCCGAGTCAGCCAGTCTCTATTCTATTCACCTCTTCTTCTCTCTTCGTCTCTCTTCATCATCCTCTTTCATCACTCTTTCTGAGCCGGTTTCCAAATATTTTATTTCTATTCGGCTTTGAATGACATTATCTGCTTTCAAGATCTTTTTAGTTGTTTATAATTTTTGTTTTTTCCTTCGTCTTTCATCATTTTCAATATATGTACATACAATATACTCACTCACTCGAGTATACTCACTCATCCGTTGGTATTCTCGGGTTATCTTTATCCGGAGCCGGAGTCATATTTTGTATAGAAGACGAGGAGAACCTTTGAACCCTTGAAACATGTGCTGCATTCGAAGCGATCGAACTGACATTGAAAGTAAACAAAACAAATGAATATTAACAGGGCCAACAACAACAACAACAACATGTTAACTTAAAATACATGTTGTATTTTAATACAAAAGAATGACTACTACTAAAAATACAATCCAGTTGAAGTGCTGAGAGTACTGAAGACTCAAGGCTCGTATCTTGAATATTTTTGAACCGAGAAATCATTCATTGAATTTCATTTTCGATCATTGAAAATATACATTTTCAAGTGAAAAACCTCCGAACAAAAAATATGCATAAAAACACCGGATGTTGTTATTGTTTTTGCCTCATTATTTCGATACTGGCGTCCGTACATACTTCATACATTCATCCTTCGTTTTCCGTCGTTCGTATGTAAATCGATATTCAATAAACGACATCTGTGAGGATTATTATTATTATTATTATTTGGGAAGCTTTAGTATTTTGCTTTCAGTACCTTTTTGTAGTTGTTTCCTTTTGTTGTTGTTATTATATTTTGTTGAGCTGCGCTTAGTTGCTGATGCGTCATTATTTTTCATTAAATCCACAACACATTAAAGCGGAATTAAAGTAAAATAGAAGTTTTTGAAAGGGAGATCAGTTTTAATGCTTTTGAATATCAAAATAATTATACCAGGAAATATTATACTATATTACGATGCACTGCGTAATCGATGCATTAAAAGTGATACAAGTTAAGGGAAACAAACTTGAATAAAATTATGATTGAGTGAAGAATAAAATTATTCAATTTTAATTTGAAATTCTCTTTTAACCGGAAGAATAATAATAAATTATACAATTCTTGGTACCGTTAAAGTTAAACTATCTAAAGTAAAACTAGGAAATAATAAAATAACAATAAACACAAGAATCACAGAAAATCATTTATCAACATTTTATTAGGAATTTAATCAAGAAACCAATTAAATAAAATAAATTTATTAAAATAGATTATATTATGTCCCAACGAATATCAAATCATGTCTCAACGAATATCAATTCCCAAAATATTACCGAGAAAAATCCATTGATCATCCATTGACCATAGGAAATAATTTTCATTTAAATTAATGTTTTTACTATATAAAAGATTAGCATTAAAGCAAAGCAAAGCTTTATTAAAGTTAAGCTTGAAACTTATTATTCATGTCGAGCCCAAAAACTTGTCCCATGATGTGGAATTTCATCACCCACCCGAAACGCGTGACAATAAATCGGCTGCTATGGCAACCCTGCGCGCTTTCGTCTCCGTGTTCACGATAATCTTTTTATTGTGTTTTTATTGATTGCCCTTTGAAGTGATAATAAATCCCTGCAGATTAAAAAAGAAAAAACCACGTTATTCTAAAATTGTTTGAAATTTAAAATTTTATTATTTTTTTAAATTTAATTCCATTGATATTGGAATCTGTTGGATGTTTATTAAAAAAAAAAGAATGTTATTTTGTCATTCATTTATAAACAATGAGACCATGAAACAATGCAACCAGAAAGCAATGTTTATTTTGATGGTTTTTAAAGGATGATAAATTTCAAAAATAAACAATAAGTTGATCTATTAAATCGATAAATAATTCATTTGTGCGAAAATAAATGAACACGACACTGGAACTAAGAAGAGAATTAATAATAAGTAAATAACATATTAAATAAATAAGAATCATTTAAAGAGTTATATTTAAAGCTTCAGGTTTCAATAACTTCCTTTTACAATCCTGAGAAAGTTCATTTCAGTTTCTTAAACAGATCCGTCTAGAAGAAATACGAGTCCATTTCAGACAGTGTTGTTTTTTCACTTAATTTTTTTTATATTCGTTTTCCCATCATCGATGATATTCGCCTGCAGCTGATTCATTATTTATTCCACACATCATTCAAAAATCCACACGAATAAATAAAATCTTTCGGAGTGGAACGAAAGAAAGAACAATGAAATTAAGTTGACTCAAACACGACAGCGGCAGCGCCTTAAAATATGCTATGCTATTTCTACGAAGAAGCTTCTGGCCAACATAACCGCAAAAACGGGGTATCAACGGGTAGCGTCCTCGAGGCAAGGAACGGTTAAGTTAACCGTTCTTTCTTCATTTTTACCAAACATATTGTCAATGTCAGAGTTTGAATGTGTGTGTGCGTGTGTGTGTGAGTGAAAGATAGAGCGAGACAGAGATACCATAGGAATATTTATGCTTTGGCACGTTCAGACTCAATCCTTGAAAGCTGCTAATGAGACAAACCGCCGCAAGGTGTTGAACTGAGTTGCGGCTAAATTAGCAAGGAGCAGAAAAGAAAGAAACAAACACAACAAAAAAGAGGGGAAGAGAAAAGAGAACAGAAGAGGAAACACAAAATAAAACCTTAGCAAGAAGAAGAAGAAAAGAAACGGAGCAGATCCGAAGTTAAGAATGCACAAGAAATAGCTTTAAAATTAAAACTCATGGTTTTTTGGCAGCACTTCCTATAATAGATTTTTTAAGACTTCTTTCGGAGTCAGACCACGATTTTTTGTTGTTGCTTTAAGTCCTGAGGCTCTGTAATAAAAGCAAAGTCAATATTTTTGTATCTACAGAATGATAGAGTCACAGAAAAAGATAGAAACGCAATGGAGATGGACTGATGATAGAAATTATGAGGATAAAACTTGAAAGAAAAGGGAGAGTGAGAAGGATGGAGGGGAAGAAGGAACAGGAGAGAGAGAGGAAGGATACACAGACAAGATTCAGTGTTGATGAGGGAAATAAGCGAAATTATATCCAAACAGCTGGCGGCAATCCTTTTAATGAACTCTTGGCATCACCAAGCGTTTTTTCATTGAATTTCGCTCTTTCTGTAGAAATATTTTTCACTAAATTAATTGATTCATTAAAAGAATTTTCATCTAATTACTCATAATTAATGTATTTGTTACTTAATGAATATTTTTCAATTCTTCAATTGAAATTCAAAAGATGCAGTGGATTTTTTCAAAGAATTTTATTTGTGGTGGTGAGCTTTTTTTGTTTAGTTGCGGTACCAAGAAAAAAAACAGGAACTAAAACAATTCAGGAAACATAAATTTAATTTTGGTTTTTATTCTTTTTATTCTTCTTCTTGTTCTTCTTCTTCTTATTCTTCTTTGTTAAATTAACAGCAACTCATTGGCAACTCTTAATTAAGCAAACATCCTGCAAAAAAATATAAATAAAAATAAGAAGGTGAAGAAGAACAAGAAAAAGAAGAAGAACAAGAAATTAGAAAACAGAAGACGAGGAAGACGAAGAATGAATGGAGCTTTTCTATACTGATATATTTTCCACAATTCCATTTGATTTCTTTTTATTTGTTGTTGTTGTTTTCCATGTTATTTGTTTTTTATGTTATTTTAGAAGTTAATAAAATGCTTAAAAAATGTGTGTGCACATAAGACAACAACAAGAACAACAATTTTAACAACACAACAAATTTAGAGAGAATTTTAAGAAAAACAACAACAAATTGTAAAAAAAAAAACCAAAATAAAGTAGAAAAAGAATTCTTTTCACACCACAAACAGCGGATGGAATGCATTAGAAAAAAAAATACACAAACTCAAGCAAGAAGCAAGACCCACAACATTAATTTTTCTATACACACAAACACACACACACACACACACACACACACACATTGATTACACGCCTTTTCGAAACGATTTCTAGACATCTATGATAGTGATGGTGATATTATTTTGTACAACAACAAATCAATTACTAGTATAGTATACCATAGAATAGTATAGTATGTATGTGTGTGGGTGGGCGTGTTTGTGTGTGTGTGTATTTGCAGTGTTGTGTAAAAACACAACCAACAAAGATACCAACAGAACAAAAGCAGTCGCAACATCAACATCAGCATCAGCAACGTGAACAAGAACAACAACACCAAAAAATAACAACACCAGCACAGGCAACAAACATCAAGCACCATAATAAGCACCTTGCAACAAAAACAGCAGCCACTGCAGGCACTGCAACAACAACAATAAAAACAACCGGAAATGCACTGCAATCGTCGACATGCTTGAGCTTTGATAGTACGAGTACTCGTGCACCAAAATAAGCTCTTTAAAAACAAAGTGTTTTTTGGTTGTGTGCTGTGATCAAATGTCTCGGTTGTTTGCTCGGTTGGTTGGTTGGTTGGGTGGGTGGCTGTATATGAGTATGTGCATGTGTTAAAGTATGAGTGTGTGTGTGTGCTTGCTTTCTTTTGTCCTGCTTCAGTTGCCTTGACTTAAAATCATGTATTTTCTTTAACTTCCGGTTGCTAAAATCATCAGCTTCAGAGAATGTTTACAGCTGCATTTTGTGTTGTTTTCTTTGGTTTTTTTTTGATATTACTACAAGTTACTGCAACGTATTCTTTGTAAAGTTTAAATTTTCTATTCATTTTTTATTTATTATCGTTTGATAGTGAATTTATTATTATTATTAGATGTTGTCTTACATACAATAATAAACTACATGAAGAAGTTTCTAATTTAAATATATAGAGAGATAGAAAGAGAATAAGAGAGAGAGAGAGAAAGAAAAATAGACAACTTTACAATTTAATGTATAACTTTATATCTTTATAACTTTATACCTGATGACTCTGAACTTTTTGTTCGAATTCGAAATAATAACAGATTTAAACACAAGAGACGCCGGACCCGAGTTTCCAACGTGCACCTTGACCCTTGTTTTATTTTACCTTCGTGACATTACACATACATACAAAATCACACACACATCATCAACTCACACAACTCAGTGTGCTCAGAGTAGATTCTTGAACCGTTGTTGAGCGTTGTTCAAAAAGTGCAGCAAAATAAAATAAGAGATGATATCCAAAGTAACAAAAAAAAAAAAAAAAAACAAAAGAAACATATGCAATGACACGCACACATTGTAATTGCTGTTAGAAATACACACACATACATACACAGTGTACTTTTTATTAGCGACTCTAAAATAGAAAAGCTTGTCTTCTGACACGTACAACGTATGTAAATACGAAGGTGAACAACAACAACAACAACAACAGCAACAACGTATTCAGTACATTTTTCATAACAGATTTACATCGTGTATATTTTAGCAGTGACTTCAAATTGGTAGCCATGTTGTGCGGTACGATAGCCGGCGACGTACGCACGGATGCGGTACGGTACGGTAGCGGTCAAGCATGCGTCGAGTTTAGTGAACGCAACCGGGCTGCAATTCACTGCATTAATACGAGCTGCGTGAGAATTTCTAGTGAACAAGAGCAAAAGATGATGGCGAGTTAGTTCCTTCCTTCTCCTCTCACCCTTTTACCCACTTCTTTTGAAGTTTCTTTATCTACTCAAACTATTTGACTTGACTTTAAGTCGTTCATATGTTTTTTTTTTTTTGTTAAATATTTGGTAGCAGACTCTAGACCATGCTACTTGCTATATTTTCTACATGATTACAAATGAGAAAACTTGAGAAAAACTGGAACAAAAAAGTATCGAAAAACAAACATGAAAAACTTAAATTAAACAAAAACAAATGAGAAGCATCTGGCTGCATTTCTACACGTGAAGATTACGATTATGAAGGTAAAAGCTACTTAAAGGAACACACACACATAGAGACATACTCATAAACATGCATACACACTCGCACACTACACGCTAGATTAGAGGAGGCTTCGAAAGGAGGAGAAGGAGATGAAAATTAAGAAAAGCATACAGAATGATAATGAAGGGAATAAATTTACTCCCCGAGTTAGTGATGAGATCTAAGATTAAGAAAAGGATGAATACAAAAAACAGAAACGAAAAAAGAAACATCAAAACAGTAGAACAGTGAGAAGAGTGAACAAAGAACAAGAAACAAAGAAAAAAGGCGATAAACATTTCAAATACAGTCCAAAAAATTAATAAAAAAATAATAAATGATTTAATTCTTCTCTGACAAAGTTTCTTGATACATTTTTAAAATCGCTCTCTTCTTTATTAATTATTAATGTGAATCCTTTCCTTTGCTTATCATTACAGTGCTTGCTTTTTGCTTTCAAATAAACACTCTTTCAATCTGTCTCTCGTTCCCTCTCTCTTACTACTTCTCTCTTTCTCTTTCTTGTTGCTTCACTTTTTATTAATTGACATTAAGTACTTCAATACGTTTTTTCTACTCCACTCCACTTTTGTGTAGCACTTACTTGTCAGAACTTTTTATCGCACGTTTACTTTATCATAAAAGAGAAATTAAAAGTAAGAAGGCGAAGACGAAGAATTAAAAGTGAGGAAGCATTAAAAATAACCGAAGCGAGAAAAAGGCTTAAATATGATGACGATGATGATGATGATGTCCTTTCAAATGGATGTCTTTTTAAGCAGCTTCTTGAAAGCTTTTGAATGAAGCTAACATGAAGGAAAAGAAGAAGAAGAAAAAAAAGCCGAAAAGGAATAGAAAGAAGATGATGATGATGAAGATGATGATGGTGATGAAGGAAAAGACTACTACAACAAACTTTATCATATTTCGTGCACTCCTCTGCTCACTTTCACATGAACAAAGCACTAAAAAGTACTAAGGAACTAAATGACAACAACAACAACAAACAAACTGCTGTCCAGTCAACACTGCAATTAGCTGTACAACAGCAGCAACAACAAAGACAACAACAAGCATAATAACAACAACAATAGCTCAAAGTATCAAAGCCATAAAAAGAATATGCTGTTGCTTCTTCTTCCCAATCTCGCTCTTCTTCTTGCACAGCTTTCATCAGTCGTAGCGTAACACGTTGATGACACTTTGAAGGACTTTTTTCGCTTACAAAACGACAAAATGTTTGTTTTTGTTTCTCTTTTTTTTCATTATGCTTTTATTATTAATCAAAAAATGAAAACTGATGAAAGAAAAAAACTTACTTGAGGTCATCCTGATTATGAGAGGGCGAAACAAACTCAACGAAGAGAGATATCCTCATCAAGAAATGTCTCATTAAGAGATCTCAAGGATTAAGTTTCAGCTGGTTTTTAAGCTCATTTTTAAGCTGATTTTTTTAACATCACAGAAGAGTTTCTTAGAGGACACTCTTTCAAAGTGACTCTTCTTTTAGCGAGTTTTTTAAAGATAAACAAATTGACAGGAAAAATAAACAATTCAAGGACTAAATTAATAGCAATATATTTGCGACCACTTTAAATTTAAGCAGTTTAAGTTTAGTAGAAACAAGAACAGAAAAAGAACACATCTGAGAACCATGTAACCATATTGTTGACCTCTATTTCGATGTCATCAGAAATGTAAAATATTTTTACACTATTATCCATACAAACAACAACAATATATTGTCTTTGGATTTTATTGTGTGTCTTCGAATCTTTTGAATTTATTAAATTATACGAAAGTCGGTTTTGAGGTGGTCTGGAAAATATTTCAGAAAACAAAATTTTAATCAATACCGCGAAATGAAAAGTCGACATTAGTAGATAATTCCAATGCAAGTAGAAAGAGAGATAGGGAGAGAGGGAGCGAGAGAGAGAGAGAGAAAACGACAAGGAATTCTAATTAATTACCTTAAAAACAATAGAAACGCAGACGCATTTCGAGTTACTTCAGTTGAATCGAACAACAGCTTTGAAAGAATGATAAAGTCTTAAAGGAAATAATGTACAAAGCAATGAAAGAGAGAAGAGAGAAAACAAGACAAACTATTAACGGATGCTTGGCCGGCATTTAGCCGGAAATTAAATTTTGTAGATTTATTGAAAGCGGATAAACGGAGACATCAATGAACGAAAGAATGAAGGAGTCAAATGAATAAATTCAAAGCAGGAGCACCAGAAGAGAGAGAGAGATCGTGCTAAGGAGACAAACTGAGAGTGAGTAAGAGAGTAGGTAAAGAAAAAAGAAAGCAGAGCAAAAGATAGAACGCAAGAATCAAGATTTTGAAGGTGACGTTAGAGTTCAGAGTTTAACACTCTTGAAAATTTAGTTAGCAGTGGGAAAAATGATAAAAAGACAAAGAAATAAAAGAATGTGGATAAGATTCAAAGGTTTAGAAAAGTAGATGGATGTACTCCCCCCCATGCGGGGGATGAAAACAGCGTACGTCTGCATTAGAAGTGAAAAAGTACTTTGTTCCGAAAGATTAGCAAAAGATAGAGTGAAATGCATTAAACACCGCAAATATTCAGGGTATTCGAGCATCTAAGAAACAACTTCAAGGGAAAAAGTACCTACTTCAGTGTAGATTAAAAACGGTCCAAGAAAAAATCATGGAGTACTTCAACCATGATACAATCCAGACTAACTTACTTCATAATGTATAATCTACGGTACTTTGTATCCTGATCATGGTCTACGAGTTTCTCATGATCGATATGGGTTACACATTTCAATAAAAATCGGATAATTTAAGAGCATTGAATATGTTGAATTTTGGGTAAAACCTTAAAATTTGTACTTAAATTCGTTACGCTTTTTAATCACTACTTCTTTTAATTACTTTAGCAAATTCTTTTACATTTTAAGTATTTGTTTATAAGTTGATTTTTCAATTTTTCTAAATTACAATGGAACTTCTTAAAGTGCGATAAATTCTTAGTGAATCATATTTTATGGCCAACAGATTCTTTCTCACAAATCGTACACGAAAGAATGTCGGCGATGATCTTCGGAGTCTATTATATGGTTATTTTTCAATTAACTACGCTAAAAAACAGCCACAACAACAAACACGCAAAATACCAATAAATTTTACAACCAATTTTAATAACCAATCCAACCAAACAACCAAGTAAATAACTCCAAGCGTTCCAAAACAAAATAAGTATCGCTATGAAAATTTTCAATTTACATGAAATGCATGAAAAAAATGCAGCTCTGGGAAAAAAGGAATACAACTGAAATACTTTGTTGTTGTTTTTTGTGGGGTAATGTTGCTGCTTCTTTTAATTTTCTACGTTTAAAATAATCATAAATATTCATTAAAATTTTTTACGCTGACAACAAAAGCAATCGATAGCAACCGACGATACAAACATATGTCCGGGTTGTCCGGCCAGAAAATTTGCGTAAAGGACCCCGAGGTTCAACGCGAGTTTCAGCAGCACAGCAGCGACGGCAGCAACATCAATTTTATCACCGAAACAGATCTTCGAAAAACAATGAAGGTAGAGCGGGCTCTTTATTTTTTCATGTTTCGTACGCGTGGAATCATCAATAAAATTAAA
This sequence comes from Myopa testacea, assembly GCA_949629155.1. Classification (NCBI taxonomy): domain Eukaryota; kingdom Metazoa; phylum Arthropoda; class Insecta; order Diptera; family Conopidae; genus Myopa; species Myopa testacea. The sequence goes on along the minus strand of OX451347.1, from coordinate 43,306,060 downwards.
ATAAAAAAAGGTGAAGAAGAAGAAAGACAACACAACAACAAAGCAGAGGAGGGAAACAAAACAGGACAGAAGAGGGTAAAAACAAATCAGGGAAAAAAACGCACCCGATGGGCAGCCTTTTTAAGTAGGATAGCCAAGCGGTCCATATTGAGGGCTACTTTTAGGTTATCTTGTGCGGTTCTTTTAATCTACAACCCTGTAGTTTGTACTAAACAGATTTTAAATACAGTTAAAATAAACTATTTCAAACTTCTTTTATGCCCATAAATGTTATATATTATACTCGTATAAGAATATATTAAAATATTGTTCCTTTGATTAAATTGCTTGCTCTATTTTGTTTGTATTCCAAGATGATATCTATTTTGAATTCTATTCTGTATTCCAGGTGAAAACCCGCGCATTCTAGAGCACCCTATGGACATGACGGTGCCGAAAAACGATCCCTTCACATTTAATTGCAAGGCCGAAGGTAGCCCGACACCTTCGATACAGTGGTTTAAAGATGGTCATGAACTGAAATTCGAGTCGGGCTCTCATCGAATTATGTTGCCAGCTGGCGGTTTATTCTTTTTGAAGGTGAGTTTAAAGAATATTTCAAGAGTACTAAACAGTCACACATCGTCTTTTCTAAGAATCGCTTTTGACTTTTATAAAGATACACGATACATTTTAAAGTGTAAATTATGATATTTGAAAAAAAGGTATAAGAAAATCCTTTCTGTTGGAGGTCGGAGAGTTCTTAAAATTCTTGAGTTGATACCGGAGTTAGTTATGAAAATTTTAATTATAGAATTATATGTAAAATAATTGTGTTGATAGAATTATGTTGGAAATATTATATTGATAGTATTACAACTATATTTATTAGATAGATTTCTTCTAGATTGAGATAAATTAGAAGAGGGTGTTTCTGAGAAAAGTTCTCAGAGGTTATCACGGTTAGAAGATAACCATTTCTTTCTTTTAGGATATCAACTATTGGAACCCACACAAAATGTAAAAGTTTAATTTATCTTTAGTAAGAAGCAATGAAAGTTTATTCTCCATCACTTTATGGACCCTCTGTTAGTCCCTGTAAAATTTATGGTCTTCTCTGTGATAAGTTTATCCTGTCATTTAAACATTTTAAACGTCACCGATATGCTTTCTAAAGCCACCACCTTCTCATCGCTCCCCTTCGTCTAAATATCAACCAAGTATGAGTATCCATAACTTACATCACGAATCATGTGAACCCTAACAAGTGTTGCCAACTTATGTGTTTCTACACCCGTATTTTCCGTTGCTTAAACTTGATAAAAACTATCATAAAAATGCTAAGTGATGTTTATAGCAGCATCAAATACAACAACAGGAACAACAACAACATACCAATAATAGTAACAATAAAAACATCAATAAAAAGCCACACGAAACTCTTCGAAAAAATAACCCACAAAATCCACGTATATAAAAAATAAATAAGCGATACTAAAACTAAGCTTAATGTTACTTAAGGATATAAAGATTTTAAAGGAAAACCCGGCGAGTGGTGGGGGGGTGAAATGTTTGTGTAGTGAAACACATCCTTTGAGTGGGATGCGAGAAGACAGACGCATAAATTTATAGCTTGTTTATGGTTACACAGCTGTCATTGTTGTTGCAGCCATTTTATTGTAGCTTCCAAATGAATGAACGCGCTTCTTTCATGTTACACTTTTGACACCGAACGAGAGGGCGAAATAAAATTGAAAATGATGGGCAAAGAGCGAAGAACAGGGAACAGAAAAGGGCACCATGGTACTTGCGTCTCTAAGCGGTCCTTCTTTGCAAGTGAGTCGTTGCAAATCTTTGCTGCAATCCAACAAGTTGCTTACGAGTACGTATTGTATAATAAATGTTACGTATCAATTGAGAGCGATAAAATAAGCGACCCAAATCGCGGTCTGCTGGCGAAGTCGATGTCGACTCTCTGTGATGATGGACGATGATACTCATTTCGATGCTGCCAGGATTCGCTATCATCACGATGGTGTTGTTACTCACCATAAGCAGCTTCACGCTGAGTTGTTCTTTTATCCGAGGTTATGCTATTTTTTTGTTATCTTTAGAGCGCATAAAAAAGCCCCTACCTCCGCTCATCGATTCCATGTTATTATTATTTTTAAAATTTCTTTCAGCGTGGATGGTCAAAAAAAGAAAGCCGAATGCAATACTAACAGTAGTGATAACAACAAGAAAAAACAACAATAATAATAAAAACAACAGCTATAACAACACTAAGGGAACATGATGAATTTTTGTTGTTGTAAGCAAGCTGCGTCCACTTCAAAGTGAAGCTTAAAAAATATTCCTCAAATAAAGTCAACCTCTCCCTCAGATCTTTCATGAATTTATTGGGGGGTTTTTTACTTCGGGGTGGAATTATTTCACTCTGCGCTAGATATTTTAATTATCCCTCTATAACACAAGGGTCTCTTATAATATTGCAACACTTTGCCGCGTGTTCAATGTTGTCAAGTGCACTTGAATGGAAATGTCAAAAGTCGCAATTTGTATTCGCTCATATTCATGATGATATATGTATGTATATACGTGTATATATCTTATCATGTGTTGTTGTTTTTCTTCATCATAGTCCTAGAAATGTGCAAATATTCTTAACATCGACAGGACGTCAACTTTTTATGTTACCCGTCGTGCATTCGGCTTTCTTTCTATTGCTTTCGTTTTCCGGCAGAGGGTGGTGAATAGAAGGGGATACTAAGGGGAATAAATATATTTTAATTAAATTAAATGCGTTCCCATTTATTTGCCTGGTCAGTGTGGCGCTATCAAAACCATCGTCTAGCAACCAACCAAACCACCGCCCAACCCATCAGCGATTCTACTTTGCTTTGATGTTGACTGGCGACTGGCACCCATATCGTTGGGTTTCGTCTTACGAACACGTGGCGACCTCTAGTTGCCAATTTTAAATTTTAACTGTAACTTTTCTCTTTTCCTCTTTTGCCCTCCTGAGCTCCCGCGAGAACCAAACCTGTCATGTAACCTTTTTAATCTCTTAAGAGAAGAGTCTTTCCCAAGTCATTTCTATAGAGTCATTTCTATAGAGAATTTCTAGAGAAAAGGGAAGGGACAGGGGAATGGATGAAACGAAATTGGAAACGAACATTAGTTGGGGGGGGTCATTCAGTGTATTTAGATGGTGATTTGAAGGTTTATTGTTTAAATAAAAAGCTTGTTTAAAACTAAAGTTCAGTATTTATTTTCCTTAAAAAATCCGCCTGCTCCGAATAAAATAGTTTCCCATAAATTTCCTGATTATTATGATTTATTCTGAAATATTATTATGATTTATTCTAGGATAAGGATATAGGACTACTACTACTACTTACTATAAGAATGTAACTCAGAATATGAATATTTATTTAAGTAACTGATATCAACTCATGTAATATTCATGTCTTTCTTCTTTATCTTCCTTCTCTAAACATCTGTTTTCCTCATCATCTTCCATCTTCCCTCTTCTCTTCAATCCACTTCCTTGCAGGTCATACATTCGCGTCGTGAAAGTGATGCTGGGACTTATTGGTGTCAGGCGAAGAATGAATTCGGAGTGGCACGCAGCCGGAATGCAACCCTGAGTGTAGCATGTAAGTATGGAACATGTAATTTTACTCGCCAGTAAGAAATACAAAGTCCTAGTTTTAAAAGAGAGCAGAGCACATGAAATCGTTGAGTCATGAGCCAGAGATCGAACTTGATAAATGATCGATTGTGGTTTTACATGAAAGAAGGGGGCAAACTAGAACAAAAGAAAGGAAGATAGAAAGAACGAAACACACGGAAGATTAGACAAGGAAAAAGAAAATGCATGAAGTGTTAAGAATTTAATTATGAGTGGAAAGAATTGAAATGAAATATTAAAAAAATCCACGCAGATGCGGCATAAAATTAATTTGTACCATTACTACAACAACAACAAGAATAACAACAAGAACAAGAGTATGTCCAAGTTGCTGGTAATTAAATTAACATTAAAATTACGAGCAGCTGACGGTAGGGACATCATGTTGCCGTAGTTTATGCAAACACAAGGATCTCGTTTTCGTTTTTTAATTAAATATTAAGTTTTATTTAATTATTTTTTGAGGGTTTCACACTTTCTACACCAAGTAGCAGAAGTTCAAAAATCATCCTTAAAAAGAGATTCAAACTTGTGTTTAGTAATGTTGTTGTGCTTAAAGCTTACTTTTATGTTGTTGTTGTTGTATGTGTTTTTTGTCTACAAGATGCTATCTTTTCGGAATTAAGCCCTCCACCCTTCTTATTACCCATTGTAGCATTTTGTTTTAATATGTTTATAAGTACGTCATTTAATTGTAAAATAATTAGTAGTGTTTTTCGTTTTCGTTGATGCCCACAAAAAGTGTCTTGAAAAGAGACTAAAAGAACGGTTTTTAATTCCTTTACAAACAAAGTCTGTATATTTAGTTCGTTAGTTTTTCCTAGAGAAGAGTATATATTCAAAGGACGAGCTCAAATCCTTCCAGCATTCATTTGCCTTTATTTAAAATGCATTTAATATTTAGCTTATACATCGAATTATACGAGAATTAATGTTTGTTGCGCGTCCTAGATGCCGAAGGTTATTATATCTCCCTTTATTACTCTTAACTTAAATACTCGAATAGGAACTCAAGTAAGTAGAGCATAAAGGAGAACATAGAGCAAAAGAGCAGTGAGTAAAAAAAAGCAGGTGCTCTACAAAAAACACAACAGGAATTATTAAAAGAAAATCCTAGTAAAATGCGGATGCGAGAAGTTATGAAATAAAATACTCATGGTATTAAAAGGCAGAGGATGCTATTCAAGTAGAATGGAGCTTTATTTCCATTGAAAAGAGGTGTATTAAGAATGAAAAGAAAATAGAAAAATATTAGAAAAAGTAGTCTTTGCAGGAAAACTCTATAAAAAAAGATCTCCGATTATAAAACAAGAAAATAACAGAAAAAATAACATACAAGCGAGTTGTGATTAAATTAAGTTGAAATATGAGCTGCCATAGAAATAAAATACTATTATTATTAGTAAGCTAAAAAGGTTTGGAGGTAGGTACTTAAATATGCTGTACAAGTAGAAATAAAAGAGAAGAAGAGAATAGGTTGGGGTGGAAAGGGAGAAAAGCTACGAAATTTGAAAAATCGAGGCGAAAGCTTATTTTTCATTAAACATTACATTTCATTAAAAGCTTATTTTTCTTCACCCGTTTAATGCTTTGCTTTATCTCTTTTATGACCATCGCTCAGTTCTGCGTGATGAATTTCGTCTGGAGCCGCAAAATACACGTGTCGCTCAGGGGGAGATCGCGCTCATGGAATGCGGTGCACCACGCGGCTCGCCCGAACCGCAAATCTTCTGGCGTAAAAATGGACAGACCATGAACTTGAATGGCAACAACGGCAACAAACGGATACGCATCGTGGATGGAGGCAATCTGGCCATTCAGGATGCCCGCCAATCGGACGATGGACGCTATCAGTGCGTGGTTCGTAATGTGGTCGGGGTGCGTGAATCGGCGACGGCGTTTCTAAAAGTGCACGGTGAGTAAATCATGGAAACCATTCTATTAATCGATCATCATCATTATAAACATCAGCGTCATCGTATGCTTCATTTTAATTTTCATTATCGTTGCTATCATTTACATCGTATTTTGTTTCTCTCCGTCTCTTTTTGCAGTGCGTCCCTTTCTAATACGCGGCCCACAAAATCAAACTACGGTCGTTGGCAGCTCAGTGATTTTTCAATGTCGCATTGGCGGGGATCCGCTGCCGGATGTGTTGTGGCGGCGTTCAGCTTCCGGCGGAAATATGCCCTTACGTAAGTGTTTAATTTTATTTCTTCCCTAAGGTTTTATCCCTTTACCCCTACCTTTACCCATCCTATACGCCGTTTTTGCCATCCACGCGGTGATTATCTGAAATGACCGGAATAATAAAGTTCTTGACATGCTCCATTTGTTGTTGTTGTCAACTTGTCAAAGCATTAATCGACCATTTTTGCATAGTTTTGTTATTCTTGTTGTTAAGTAGTTTGGCTTTAAAATACTCGATTAAGTGAGCGAGGAAGTTTTGTGTACTTTATCGAGAATTAGTTTATGTCTGTCTGAAGTGCTAATCACCAAAGGTTGATGCCTGTTGACACTGTAGAAACAGGTTGACCTCGAAAAACATGTCTCCATTTTTTACAGAGTCCCGCAGTTTAAGAAACCCTGGAAAATATGAAGGTTGAACGAATCACAACCAAAGAGATTTCCAACAGCAAAAATAAGGAGTTTATTACCAGACCCTATATTGTGGTACGTAGGCACCATTTGCTCCTGTTTCTGTTTATTTCTAAGTATTTTCGTGTAGTGTAATTTTCGGTTGGAATTACTTCGAGTCCATCACGACGCAAACCACTGAAAGCACGGGCACCGCCTGTTGCCACACTACTGATGTACTTCACGGTTGCAACTTTTAATTCCGTTAATTGCCAATCTCTGTTGCAAGCAATCAAGTTAGCAAAGCAAGCAAGCAACGTTTTGCTGCTTGCTTAACACTCAAACGTAACGAGTTGATGCCAAGAGTAGCCACCAAAATCAAGAGAGAGGGAGAGAGAGAGAGAGGGAGAGAGAGAGAGAGAGGGAGAGAGAAGAGCTAAGGTAAAAGAAAACAACCGGAAAAAGCTTTTGGAAAACTTTTGCTGCTGCTGTGCTAAGCAAACAAATACGTCAACGCAGACAACGAAAACATTTAAAATCAAATCAGCACTCCCCTAACAAACCACCCCAAATTTTAACTGGGACTTAGATAAGCAACCACCCACACCAATCAGTCGAAGTAGGTAATAGCTTCTTTACTTTTGTAGTGCTTCCTTAACCGCTTCCTTAGACGGTTCTTTTTTCTTGCGAACCACAGAAGAAGCAAAAGGAAAGCGAATAAGCAAGTAAAACTTCTTCAGGGACGATTTTCTACTTCTTCGGTTATACGGCGCAGTCCTTCACGTAAGGAACTCGTAAACAGGGCTTCACCTAGCGCAAAGATGCGTCGCTATTGCAATGCTATTCAATGATTGATGGCTGCAACACAAAACTGCTACTGCTACTACGACAACGACAACGGTAACAGTAAAAAACGACTGCGTTGTACGGAAACCTAAAACAACAACATTTAATGAATCCTGTTGCCAGGATAAAATTCATTATGTACACCGATATCTAACATTCCCTCATTCCTTAAAGCTGTAGCTAATTACTAACTCAATTTTCTCTAGACTATAGACTACTATACTATCTTCAATATCTTCATATAAGCCCCAATCATCTTCACTATTGCAATACTCATCATATCAAGAGGATGACCTGCATCTATCACTTTTATACCATTCACAATTTTTAATTCGCTTAACTCATGACAATTAACATGAACGCTGCTAGTGACAGTAATGATTAAGCACTAGTATCTCTTACATAACTATTAATAACCTCTGGGCCGTCTATTCTAATAAAACCAAAAACATTTCACATTTCCACACATTTCCTGCCAAAACTATTACTCCCTCTATTATTACTACCGTTATTACCACCTGCTACTATTACTGCAGTAAGAAGTCGCACTACTTACTCTTGCTTCTTTCTGTACACATCCTTTCTCTCTGTACTCTCTGGCGTTGCTATGCTTGAGCCTACGTTTCTACGGCTTTGGTTTATTTCTACTCCCGGAACTCTTCGTGCAAATCCTAAGCTAACTGTTTACACACCTTGGCATTTCTACCTCCTTTCGTGTGCACATCCTCCTCTTTGTAGCTGCAAATTCTTAGCAATTATCGTGGCACTAAACACTTCACAGCTTCCTCCGCAGCTTTTCCACGAACTGCTAGTGCTTACTTTGGCTCACTCGAGCATTTATTTCACTTCATTGCTGTTTGCACACCTACTTGAGGACGTGTTGTTATTGCACGATTGTAGCTCTTGCATTTCTTTGCAGGACGCGTACACATCCTGGAGGATCGCAGCCTTAAATTGGACGACGTTACTTTGGAGGACATGGGCGAGTACAGCTGTGAGGCGGACAACGCAGTTGGGTCCATCACGGCAACAGGAATCTTAACAGTACACGGTAAGTTTCCTAGGATTGGAGGATAGTGTGTGTGTGTGTGTGTGTGTATAAGTCGATGCTGGTGTTGTTGGTGCATGCATGTTAAGCATTCGGAGCCATTCGTCAACAAAGCCAGCCACGCAGAACACGTTGCAAATCAATTACGCAAACCATACATAACATTTATTATTTATTGACGTTTATTTAACTCTTCCTCTTCTTCTCCCTCGCTCTACAGCTCCCCCGAAGTTCGTTATGCGACCCAAGAATCAGCTAGTCGAAGTCGGCGATGAGGTGCTTTTCGAATGTGAAGCCACTGGCTTCCCCAAACCGACTCTCTACTGGTCTGTCGAGGGCAACAGTTCTCTGCTTCTGCCGGGCTACAAGGATGGCCGCTATGAGGTGACCTTAACGCCTGAGGGTCGCTCCGTACTCTCGATTCTACGCTTTGCGCGCGAAGACGCCGGCAAAGTGGTCGTCTGTAATGCACTTAATGCTGTGGGGAGCGTGAGCAGCCGCACCATCGTCAATGTGGACACACAATTCGAACTGCCTCCACCCATTATTGAACAGGGACCCGTCAACCAGACTCTTCCGGTTAAATCAATTGTGACGCTACCCTGCCGAACCCTCGGCTCACCGTTGCCGCAGGTCTCCTGGTACCTGGACGGTATACCAGTCGACGTGATGGAGCACGAACGTCGCAATCTCTCCGACAGCGGTTCGCTGACCATCGCCGATCTGCAACGCAAGGAAGACGAAGGTCTTTACACGTGTGTGGCCAGCAATCGCAACGGCAAGTCTTCGTGGAGCGGCTACTTGCGTGTGGATGCGCCTACGAACCCGAACATCAAGTTCTTCCGCGCCCCGGAATTGTCCACTTACCCCGGTCCACCTGGAAAGCCGCAGGTTGTGGAAAAGGCCGATGACGCCGTGACCATCTCGTGGACACGTAGCAACAAGGTTGGTGCTTCCAGTTTGATTGGCTACGTTGTGGAGATGTTCGGGAAGAACGAGACGGACGGCTGGGTGGCAGTGGGTGCACGCTTGCAGAACACGACGTACACGCAGGTTGGCTTGGCGCCGGGCGTCAACTACTACTTCATCATTCGGGCCGAGAACTCGCATGGACTGTCGCTGCCGAGTCCGATGTCGGAGCCTGTTACAGTTGGCACAGTAAGTTTAGCACACTTAAGATCCTTAATTTTTAGAAATCCCAGTATACTATCTCTATAATCCTCTATATTTGACCCTCTTCATATACGATATATGTATATAAATAGTAGATTCTGTTTAAATGAAAATATTTCATTCTTATTTTCATTGTTGTTGTTGTTTTCCCAGAAGGCTTACAACAGTGGCTTGGACCTGAGTGAAGCTCGCGCCAGTTTGCTCTCCGGTGATGTGGTGGAGCTCATCAACGCCAGCGTCGTGGATTCGACAAGCATGAAATTAACATGGCAGGTATGTAAAAAAGGACCACAGACAAAAAGCAGTCTGGTGGTAAATTAAAATAAATAAAATAAAGTAAAATAAAAGCAACCTGATATAATAGTGGTCTGATTTTCTCCCATTCTCTGATCTATCTCTGATTTTACCCCATTCATTCTTCTCATCTCATCGTTTTTATTGTCTTCTTCTTCTTCGTTTCCATCCGTGCAGATCATCAATGGCAAATACGTCGAAGGCTTTTATATTTACGCACGTCAGCTGCCTGATTTACAACAACAACAACTGCAGCAACGGAACTCAGCCAAAACAGTTTTTGGTGGTACCTCCAGCAATGGCAACCCGTTGGTAGCGTCACGTATCGGCGGCTCCATGACCGCCGCTGGTATGACAGCCGCATTGATACCCGCCACGAAGCCGAATGTCGGTGGAACTTCACCTGCCTCTGCTCCTGGAGCAGGCAGACGAAATACCGCGAAATCACCAGCGGCGTCCACATCGACTACATATCGCATGCTGACGATATTGAATGGCGGCGGCGCCTCCTCCTGCACCCTCACCGGGCTGGTGCAATACACGTGGTATGAATTTTTCATGGTTCCTTTCTACAAATCCGTCGAGGGAAAGCCGTCGAATTCACGGGTGGCGCGTACCCTGGAAGATGGTGAGTAACGAGAGCACGAGAGGGTTTCCTTGGTATTACCAGGGAAATTTCCATGCATAACTTTTTTTCTTCGTGGCATGGGTAATAATGAGGTTTAAAGAATTCAATGAGCTTTACACATGAAATTAAGTAAAAACGGGTTGGTTATGGGAAGAGAGGGAAAGGGCAGCGAGCGTGGTGGCTGGATGAGAGTGACAAAGTTAGGAAGCCATAAATATTTCATTTATGTTGCTAGGAAACATGAATGCAAAATTATGACTTTGGAGGTACATAGAGACCGGAAAGATTGTATTTTGGTGGTTTCTCTGCATGGGTTGGATTTGGTAATTAATTTTGGCGAAGATTCAGAAGACAAAAGGATGAATATAGGATGAAATTCCAATCTAAATGAAAAGGTATTATCAGCTCTATGAAACGGTTAGACAATCAGATTTGTTCAGACAGTCAGAAAGTTAAGCTTGAAGCAGTTCAGTTGAATTCAATTTAATATAATTAAGATAATAATCACTTTAGAGAACTACCCAATTCTAATTTTGTTACTTACCAATCTCATCAGTACTTCTTTTATCCTCGACATTTGTCCAGCCTGTTAGTCGTCTCTGCAGAACCCACCCTAAATTACCCACTGGTAACCTTTAGTATGGAATCCAGGATTTCCTGATTTTATTATCGATTTCAAATCCGGTTTCCCTTTCATTCCATATGCACAATTTCTAAGCTGTAAATAAATACCTTTGCACCAACAATTCGACTGAATTCTCCGGTCGGGTGGTGAAAAAATCCACCCTACTTGAAAATGCTTTCATATTTTGTTCTCCTTTTTCACTAACGAAATCTGCGTTTGTATTGATTGTTGTGTGTGTTATCGTCATCGGCATCAGCTGTGAAATGCATAAAGGGAATCGTTTATATAGAGCAACATAAATAAGGGTAACCTTTTTACCCGGACGAGAGCACTAATTTTTCGTTTGGGTCACAAAAATGCTGTACGTACAGATGATGTGCAAAATGTATGTCATATAGGTTAGTATGTGTGTGTGTGTGCCTAACAGAGTAGGTGTTTTATATGTATTTAGAATTTTTTTCAATGTTTAAAAGGCATTGTTAAGGTTTATGGCATCAGGATGTGTAAACAATAGTAAGGATAAGGATAAGGATCATATAAGATTCATTTCTATGATGAAAATATATAGAAATATGATATACATATGGACAAATTTCGTTACTGCTCCTCCTTCCTCTCCGCTATTCAAATTCGGTGTCTTATTATTGGCCCTGGTGAAGTGATTCGATAGCAGATCAATTGAAAAGGTGAATTTTGTTAGACTTCATAAACTTGAATGTAGAATAGAAAGCTTTCAACATGATAAACGAATGGCAAAGATCAGAATGAGTACCGTAATCACATTTGAACGGTTGTAAATCTTAGGAAAGACATCACAATTTATTAAGTGGTCAGAGCAGTAAGAGTAGTTTTTGGGTTGAATAAATTCCATAATGTAATTTGCAAGGGATCAATAAAAGTTTTCCCTATTATAGTCAAATGATATCCTTAGAAAAAATAAGTATTTCAGAATCGGGCTTCAAAATCTTTTTCAATGTCGATGTTTTTTATAAATCAATCCTTTTAACCACTCACACCCTCATTCACTCAGTCTTTCAGAAAATGTTGCTTTATCTGAATTCTATTCAGCATTCAAAGACTATTTAGAGGGTTTAAATATTATTTCGTATAAACGTATACATATGTAGATAAACACATACAAGTACATTGTATCTAATGAAAGAATTTTCATTAGCTTAAAAGAGTTTTCCTGCCGTACTTCCAATGTTTACCTTGCAATGTTTGTACTAAAGTCGGGGGAAGCCACAACGTCAAGTGTGGATTCCTGCCTCTTTTCATCGGAGGCTTAGACACTGGCATAGACACAGATATAGACACAGACATAGACACAAAGACGTACCTAATGACAGACCTTTATTTAAACAAAAACACTCACAGATGCAAACAAAACACGCACGAGTACATCGAGTGAATGCAACACTTCATCAAACTTAATGCTGTAGGTACCACTCTGCATGATATACACTCCAACTCTTCTTCCGACTCATTCTTTCTCAAGACCCTCAAAGACCTTAAAACCGCCACCGAGTGGAGACGCTGGTAAAAATAACGTTGCGCTGTTTTTTAAGATTGTTTTTTACCGAAGTTATTAAGATTTCCAACTGTATGCTCCCCTTGCTCCCAGGTGCTTGTGCTTTACCTCATTCTCCCCCTCCTTCCTCACCTCATCCGAAGTCCTTGCAGTATCTTGCTTGCTTCTTTTAAATCAAGCAATGCTTGGGTTCATTTGTTATGCAATTCAACCAACATCACCGTCGTCATGCCGAAGGAACGGCTGGAGGTTGCTTGCAATTCCGAAACCAAAAAACAACAAAAAGAACGATGAGTGTAGTCAGAGGGAAACAACAACAGAAAACAACAACAAAAACTCAAATTATAGAAAAGGATTCGTTGCAATTGCATTCGTTCCAAAAGATAAACAAAAATTTTTTTTAAATAAAAGCTGAGAGAAAGTGCAACCGCATCGCGCGATTGGGTTGGTTGCTCTAACGGTATTCATTTGTGTATATGTAGTAATTGTGTATGTGTTTGTGTATGTCGGTGTGTTTATCAGACAACGCCGAGGTGTTGCTATGCGAGACAAGAACGTGTGTAAGTGTTTGTTTGAATTCCATGCTGCGATAGAAAAATACAGGGGAGGGGGAGGAGGGGGGGGGGGGAGGGATGCAGTCGTTTGTTAGCCGCCTGAAGAGCTGCAATTTGTATGCAGTTGAAATGAAGGGACGCTGTTGGGTCTGGCGGCACAAAACACAACAACAACAACAGTGTTAATAATAATAATAATAACAATAATACAAACAGCAAAGTAAATGATGCTGAGAAAATAGCAAAAGCAAAGAACAAAGCTTGACAAGCACTTAAGATTGTTTCATAGACACAGAAACACATTTGCACATACACACCCACCCACACACACATTTGCACATTTTCACCCTCCTAACTAAATAAGAAAATACTGCTGCATACTTTTAGGAGACACAATAAAATTGATGGGTGTGCAGTAGAAACGACGGAGAAGTTGTGCTGTTTCGGGTGGGACGTTTTAAGAAAGCAGAAAAATTGCTTTCTTTTGTGCAGAATTTGCGCTTTAAGCAGACTGGTAAAAAGCAGGCAACATAAAAGACGCAAAACTTAGCGAGTAACGACAGAAGATGAGTAGCAAAGGTAAAACAAACAAATGTTGAAGAAGAGTTTCGCTGACGATGCGCTGCTGAAAGCACAACGACGGCTGACGGGACCACGGACAGACATTCAGGGACTATCAGGGACTCTCAGGTGGAAGTGCATTCGGAAGACAGACAGACTGATGAGGAAAGAAGGTGGGAAACTTTAAACTTTCCTCCGACTAAAGATAAACTTAAACCTTGTGACTGCAACTTAAACATCTGCGAGTGGTTGCGTTATTTCATGAGTAGTGACAAAAACAAAAGCAAAATATAATGCAAAAAGTGTTGAGAATCGATTTGAGAAAACATCGAATCAGGAAAACCTGTCATCCGATATTGATATCACTCTAGGAAGCCGAAGCTAGATAATGAAGGATAGATAATCTTTCCCTCTTCACATTCTTCTCCTTTGTATTTCCTGGAAAACTGTTTTATATTTCATAATTTTTTAAACACATTGTTTTATAAATTATTATTAATATTTTTTCGTATCCTTCGTCTTCTTTCAGCTCCCAACGAAGCACCGTTTGGAATGGAAGCCATTTTGTTGAATGCTTCTGCTGTTTTCTTGAAGTGGCGAGCGCCTGAATTCAAAGCACATCACGGTGAGTGTTTCTTTGTTGGTGACACACAACCTTTTTCCGAATTTTATTTGCTGTTTTTATATAAAATTTTTAATTTCCCGCTCTCCCCCTCCGGCTTGCAGGCGATCTACTCTTCTATCACGTTGTAGTGCGTGGCATCGACACAACGCGCAACATTTCACGCATCCTGACCAACGTCACCCTCGACGCCGCCTCGCCGACCCTGGTGCTGGCCAACCTCACCGAGGGCGTCATGTATACCGTCAGCGTGGCTGCGGGCAACAACGCCGGGATCGGTCCATACTGCATGCCCGCCACCCTGCGTTTGGACCCGCTGACGAAGCGCTTGGATCCCTTCATTAATCAACGGTGAGTCTGTGTTTCAATACCGGAAGCTGACTTGTGAAGTCTGCCTGCGAGTTTATTAAATCCGCATTCAATCACTGTTGGTGTCCTTATAATGCGAATAACTGTTTAATTATGCTTCTCCGATGCACCGTAGGTACCCCATCAATCAGGATCACGTGGATGATGTCCTTACGCAGCCGTGGTTCATCATCCTGCTGGGCGCCATCCTGGCCATCATGATGCTGTCCTTCGGCGCGATGGTCTTCGTGAAGCGCAAACACATGATGATGAAGCAGTCGGCCTTGAGCACCATCAGAGGTTAGTAAAGCCACGTTTAAGCATATACTTCAGTACAGTTAATGAGATCAATCAATGGATTGCGTGTTGGTTGTTGGCCAGTGTTGCCAGCTTATTTAAAATGATTACAAGATTTGCTCTGGCGGATTTATTTTGTTGCCTGATTTATTTTGCTGCCTGATTTCAAAACTTTCTCATCCGTTCGCTTCGCGTGCGAATTTAATGCGAATTTAATTTAAATTTTGCACTCGCTCCCTTCAATTAAATTATATGCACTCACATTCAGCGGTTCGCCTGACTTCAGGTATTCAAGAGCAGCTGTTGTCGCACTCTGTCTCTCTCTCTCAGTGTTTGTCTCCCTCTCTCTCGTTGCGAGTGTAAATTTTAATGCTTATTTAAAGTTATGCGCATTACGGAGGGATGAAGAGTTAAAATAACATGAATTTAAACGTGCACGAAGGACCTTCCGGATCCGGAAGCGAGCTCCAGCAGCCAGGCATCGAGCAACAGAAATCAGGAAGCATTTACGGCGAATATGTGCGCCCATTCAAATGTGTGAACACGGCCAGTTCGCAGTCTGACACACACACACAAACAGAGAGGGAGAGAGAGAGAAGGAGAGAAACTCTGAGTTCAACAGAGCAAAATGCAACATTTGTACTTCTCGCCGGATGCAAGTCCTTGCAAATAACTGTAATTTTTGCATTGTTGCTGTGCACAAATACAACTTCTCACACACACAATGGAAATCCAGTTGGTAGTATTTTTTGCTCTTTCTTCTTTTTCTCGGCCCTCTCTTTCGCTTGTAGCACATGCAAAGCTACAGCGAAGTACACTTTGAGGACTGTTATAGTTGTTGTTGTTGTTGTTACTGTGCACTTGTAAAGCGATTTTTCCGCATTGCTACCTTGAAACAACACCAACAACTACTTCAATCGTCATAATCATCATCATCGTCTTCGTCATCATCATCATCATGCACTTGTAATTGTAGGTGAAGCGTTGTTGCAGCAAATATGTAAGCAAAAACAACAACAACGAGAAAAAAGGTGCGAATAAATAAAAGTTCCCCGCTCTTGCAATTTAAAATAATGAAAACTTTTTCTTTGCTGTACGTTTAAGTGGCTGCAATGTTGATTGTTGTTGGGCTGAGGGGAGGTGGAGGGGGGGAATACAGTTCGTACTGTGAACACGTGCTCTATAGTGACAGTTGTTGTTGCTGCTGGCAGAATACAACGTATAAGTAGCTTAGAATTTGTTGTTACAGGAGTTTTGAATACTTTCGAATTCATAAAGACTTCGGAGGTTCCATTAAGCAGCAAATGAAAAGCAGATCATTCTTTATACAATTTTTACATCAAATGAAAAGGATTTTTATTAGCAGAGAATAGATAAAAGTCCTTCTGATGTTTCGTATACAGTTCGTTAATCTATTTAGACATTTTATTCTCTATTTAGATTACTTAACTCTCTCCCGGGCTCTCCGTTCCAACATCATCTCCTCTCTCTTCTGCTCCGTCTTTTGCTCGGTCTCTTTTTTCCTTATTATACTCTCTTCCAGACAAACGAATATGATTTCTGTGATTCATTCCTCTCGTCCTTCTTCAATTCATTCGCCTTTTGTTTCTTGCTTTCCGGACAGAGACGGGTCACCGAATATTACGCTGAAACCATTGTAACAATAAAAATAACAACAACAACAACTACAACAACAATTGTAACGTTTTCTTTTAACAATTCTACGATTGTTGTTGCTTAATTTGCCTCAAGGCACACCCACGTTGTATAACAACAACAACAAAATGGCACCAACAATGTTGCATATTTATTGGCGCTCATCCATCTACAAGCCTCTTGAAATGTGAAGTGCAACAACACCAAAAAAACCAAAAATAAATGCACATTCGGATTTTATGTTGTTGTTGTTGTTGTTACTATTGCTGTTGCTACTTTACTGTTGTTGCTGCTGCTGTTGTCCCTCCTTAATTTTTTTTGCTGTAATTGTTGTTGAGTTAAGAGCAATTGTATGCGCAGTGTAAACACTGCTCAACCGAAAAATAAGTCCACACACACACACACTCGCACAATTGAATACTAACAGATGTTGTCCCCACATGAATGCAACAGTACTCGAACAACAACAACAGAAACTGCAACAACATTTGCATGTGTTTCAGTGCATCACAAGTTGCCGCTGTTGCTGTGTATTCACCTGGATCACCAAGTAACAGCAACAACAATAGCAGTAGCAACATGAGTACGACTACAAAAAACGCTTGTGCTGCTGCTTCTGCTGCTCTTGTAAAAATTGCTGCAATAAAACACGCGGTTGATTCACTGCTTCGCAAAACTGACAGTTTAATTGGTAAATTTTTCGTTGCGCTTTTAATTGTAGCAACCTTTGTTGTAGCAACCATATAAAATATACGTACCATCTCTGCATCCATTCGACTGTCTGTCTGTTAGAACGCACATCTGTCTGTCTGTCTGTCTGAGTCGGTCCTTGCGTATGTTTCAGACATTTATTCACAAAAAGTTTACACACATAATTGACAATAATATGAGCAATAAATGCATTTTTTTCTTTGTTTTTTACTACAATGCTTTTTTCATTTGCTGTTTTTGCGCCTAAGTGTATGCAATACATTTTGTAGACACTTGAATTGATTTATTTTATTATCTTTTCTGCCAACTGATACAAACTGTTGACTTTGTAGTATAATTTAATTGAATTTTAATAAATTGCTTTAATTTAATTTGTAAAATGGCGCAAGTATCAACAAATGTCGAGTAATCGAAGGTCTTGTAATCGCTATCGTTGTGCAAATCATTCGATTGATTGTAGATGAAATTGATAATGAAACCTATGAAGGCTTTAAAGTATACTTGAAGAGTACGGAGCCATTTAAACTTTGGCCAAATTCGGTAGCTTTGTAAACATTCACAAAAATAAGCTGCCAACATCACGCTTTCCCGACGCATTTCTACTCTCTCTTTCTCGCTGTCTCCTTCTCTCTCTCATATTTGCACACTCCTTACTCAACTCTCCATTTTTTGTGAAATTTAATTTATTCTCTTTACTCTTTTGTTTATTTTCTGTGACTGCTTTTAGGCGTACATCCGAATGATGTTCTCAAAATGCCGAGTTTATCCCGCAGCGGAAACGGTTTTTGGCTCGATGCCTCTACGGGCGGCATGGTGTGGCGTACCGCACCCACCGGCGATGCACTCGATATGCAGAAGGATCAAATTGCCGACTATGCGCCGGTCTGTCTGTCGAACGGCGGAACGGGCAGCGCTGGAGTGGGGACGACTGCAGAACGACAACAACAAAGGTAAGTGAAATATACACCATACACTATATAATATATGTACATATACGAGTATTGAATGAGAACGTATGCAAGCAAAAAACTCGGTCAGTCTGAAAAAACGGCAAAAATTATTGCAGCCTATTTTTTAGGAGCACGACAACAATAAAAGCACGCAATAAGCGTGAAATTGAAACGCAAATTAAAAATTCCTGCTTGTGCTTTTTTAAGTTTCCACCCCAACTCAACGTGAACTTTGACATCGCCGCAGCTAAGCGTCAGTCTGTGTTGTCTACTGTGTTCATATACACACACGTATGGACCCAGGGAATCCCCATCTAAGTGTAATTATAACGACTCCTAAGGATGTGTATTTAAGGTTCGTCCTTTGAAGCATTTGCTCCCAAAAAAACAGAGACGCCGAGACGAACGTGCTTTCAGTGGCGTTGCTGGGTCTGTCGATTGTGTTGCGTTCAGGTTTCACCACCTTCAAAATTTGAATTTGAATTTCGTACTTGTGTCTGATCGCACGAATTTTACGCACTCTGCACGAAATTCTGCCGGAAGCTACAAATTTTGAGGTTTTGTTTTGTGCATTCAGCAGCTGCTCGGATACGTTGCCAGCCTCAAATGAAGGCACTTTCAAGGACAATCCAGTTCTAATATAATCCTGAGGTAGTAACATGCGTGTTGTTGTTGTTATTGTTGTTGGCAAACACACTCACCATATGCACATTCAATATATTGTTTGTGGAAAGAATCCTATACAAAATTATAAGAACTTTTGTTACTCTTTGAATTTTTGTTTTTATGTTTAATTCAATTATTTATCATTCAGTCATCCAAATCAGATGCACTCAATTTACAGCACCTGGTCACCTTGAAACCTCGATTAGTTTACCTCCATACAGTGTCCATGAATAAATTCCCAGCTTTAATAGTTGATGAAAAAATGCAAAAAAGTGTTGAAATATATTCGTGGCTTTAGGAAAACGACCACCAGTTTTATCCGTAACCACCGTCCTTCCCTCTCTTTCTCTCTTTCTCTCTTTCTCTCTTTCTCTCTCTTCTCTACTCTCTATGGTAGTAAAATGGCTGCCCATAAACGGAAATCGGATTAAGTTTTAGCATTTTTAACGACCGACAGTACAAATAAAGCATTAAAATCGCAAACTCTTTAAATGGGCAATGCAGAGAGCCGCATCAACCAACACTTCAGCAGCCCAAAAGCAACACAATGAAAATTAAACACGAACAACAAAAGCGGAACAACAGTCATCAGTCAGTTTTAACACATTGAAAAAATAACGATTCGTCGGAGGGTGGCTAAGGGAGGGTGGGAAAGGGGTGGAGGGGAAATGGGTGGAACGGAAGGGAGTCGAACAAAGTTAGGATAAAAACAGACGGGGCAGAAAGAGGATTGAACAAACGATTACTTGTTAAAATTTGTAGAATCGCATAAAATATTTAAAAAGTAGTAATTATTATTTTAATATGGCAACGCTCTTAATTTTCGGGGTATTTTTTTTTTTGTTTCCTTTTTTTTAACTTCCTCACTAATGAGTTTTAATGTGGCAACACTCGATGCTGGCAAATGAATGCGAAAAGCTTACGAAATTAAATAAATACTCGTGTGTCTGTTTCCATATATTAAGCATGCTTAAATGCGTATTTCATAATAATTAAAATTTAATAATTCATTATTAGTGACTGCGTTTTTTTTTGTGTTTGTTGTTGTGTCTATGAATGTGGAAAAAGTTTCGCTGTTCGATGGTGTGTGGTGTGTGTGTGTGTGTGTATTTCTTGAGGTTCATTTGAGCGTTAAAATTCAACATTAATTAATTATCACTCGGACGTTCTTTCAAATCATTCATTTAATGAGGAACCGAGGCGTATGAATGCTCTTTAATTAAAGCAAGCTAAAGCCATTTAATGCTGTATATTGATCAATAAATCAAGCTATTATATCGATAGAAAATATAAGAGAATTTATAGAAATATTCTTAAATACTAAAAATGAAAATATTATTCAATAAAATGCAATATAAATGTATTGCATTCAAATGCTTCATCGTCATTAAATAAATACGAAATGCATACATAGACACAATACTTACAGCGCACTCATACACACTCACACATCATATAACGGTACAAAATTTAATTTATTTTTATTGTTTCTGTAGCTTTGGTAGGTTTGTTTTCAGCAACAACAACGGGTTGATCAATAATTCGTTATTACAATATAATTAGTGCAAAATAAAGCGCAAGCTGCTTACATGGAAGTTTAAATAAAATGCCAGTGGAAAAACTGTCATTAAATAAATAAATTAAATTAAACGGAGCGGGGAAAACGTTTTGAACAGAAGCCACTCGTAAGCTTGAATGATTTATTTTGCAGCAGCTGAGAAGAAAGCCACAAAATGCACGGCTGACGCACTGCTTCTGTGCGCCGCTGATGTGAAGCGGCTGCGGTTGCATTAGAGGCTAATTTGCGGTAAAATATTTCAACTGAATATTCTGTGGTTTTGCATCGCTTTTAGTTGTTGTTTGTTGCGCGCGGTGCAGCTGCAAGATGTTGTTAACGCCAGTGAAAAAAAGTTGGTTTAAAGGGTCGTTGGTTTGATTTAAAAAATCCACACAGCGGCTTTAAATGATTAAGCAGGCATCCAAAATGAGGTACCTGCTCCCTCAGCTCACTTTCTTCTTTTAATTGACTTCTTGTTTGACTGATTATGAAAGCAGCTTCTTCACCTGATTGACCTGTGAGGCTGTTAATCATCCGTTCCAAGCACCAAAGCCACCTGGTTCCTTCGCTAACAGACTCCCTCCGTTTCAATTCGGTTTCACCTGCGACTCTGAGCACCCGTTCGGACCCTTTTTTAATCCAATCCTTTCGACACTTTTGACAAATTTTTCATCCTTTACGTTTTATTGAACGCTTCCATTTTTATCAGCTTGCTGAGAGAACACCTCCACCAATAAATCGCTTTTAATTCCTCGTTTTTAATAATGCACCCTTACCACCCTCCAACCCCCACTTTTTACCACGAAAACCGACTCACCATTAATCGATATCCTCTTTTGTCCTCCTTTTTCCAGGTACGTGGGCGAGTACTCGAACATCCCGACCGACTACGCGGAGGTCTCCAGCTTCGGCAAGGCTGCCAGCGAGTACGGCTTGGGGCGGCACAGCAACGCCTCCCCCGCGCCGTATGCGACCTCGTCGATTATGGGCGGCGGCAGCAGTAGCGTGCAACGTTATCAGCAGCGACCCGGCAAGGATTTCGGCAGCAGCTTCCAAAAACAACAACACCAGCAGCAGCCGCGACCCATGCAGCCTCCCTACCAACATCAACATCAACAACAGCAACAGCATCACCTGCTGCAGCAGCAGCAACAACAACAGCAGCAGCATTCAATCGGCAACATTTATCAACAAATGTCAACAACATCCGAAGTTTATCCGAGCAACACCGGGGGCAGTCGTTCCGTGTACTCGGACCAGTATTATTACCCCAAAGAGCACCAGCAGCAGATTCACATCACTGAAAATAAACTGAACAACATCACGGCGGCATCTGCGGCTGCTTCTGCTGGCCTCGGCATGAGTCCCCTGGGCACCTTGCGGCGCAGCAGCAATGGACGCTTCAAAGTCATCAACACGCAGCCGCAGAACTTCCAGATGCACACCACAACATCGCCAACCACCCCAACCACTGTCTCGGGTGTCGGTGACATCGTGCAGCAGAAGCTGAATACGCAGGATCTGCTCAACTCGAAGAACCTGCTC
Organism: Myopa testacea; assembly: GCA_949629155.1. NCBI lineage: Eukaryota > Metazoa > Arthropoda > Insecta > Diptera > Conopidae > Myopa > Myopa testacea. The sequence goes on along the minus strand of OX451347.1, from coordinate 43,284,197 downwards.
GACCTGGACTCGTCCTCGTTCTGTTACAACGGGCTGGCCGACTCGGGCTGCGGCGGCTCACCCTCGCCGATGGCCATGTTGATGCTGCAGCAGCACGGCGACGAGGAGGATGGCGGCGAGACGGCGCTCTACCACACTGCGGACGGCGAAATGGATGACTTGGAGCGCTTGTACGTGAAGGTCGATGAGGACCATCCGCAGCCGCAGGCGCAGCAGCAGCAGCGTCTACAACAACCACAGGCGCAACAGCAACAACAGCAGCAACACTTACTGCCGCCCAACCAGGTTCATCCCAGCAACAGCATCGAGTCGCCGTACTTGAATTGGCGCTCGCAATCCGGACGCGGCAGCAACAGCAGCGGCAGCAACTTTCACCGAACCAGCAACAGCAACAGCAGCAGCAACAACAACAGCGGTGGTGGCAGCCATCAGCACCACAACAACAACAGCAGCAACCATAAAATGAGTGGTAACAGCAGCAGCCTGGGCGGCAGCAGTTCGCTGAGTTCCTGCTCGGAAAGCGGCGGCTTGGATGAGCGGCATCAACAGCAGCGCCACCTGCAACACATGTTGAACGCCGAGCAGAGCGAGCAACTGATTTACGCACCCTCGAGCGTGGCCAGCGAACGCAGTCTGCTGAGCAACAGCGGCGGCGGCAGCGGCAGTGGCCTCAGTGCCGGCGGGGTGTCGATGGGGCAGCAACAGCAGCCGCATCACGTGTGACCGCTGCTAGTGGCAGCTAAGAACGGTGGAGGGGGTGGAAGCCGTGCGAGTGGCCGGAACGAGGACTACTATGCAAGGGAGGTGAAGGAGTTACTCGAGTGGTGCGAACGCTTCAACAAGGGTTCAGTGGACAACTTCGATTAGATGATGATGATGATGATATTAGGAAGAGAGAAGAGAAGAATATTAAAGCCTACAACAAAACTAAACCCATCAACGGAAATACAATTTCCAGTGATTACAGAAGAAACGAATAGCAAGGGATTTTATGAGAAATCTTCCTCGAAATCGCCTCGTCTTGTTGTTTCGATTCTGAACTGTTGCTCAGCGCGCATCCAAACTATTTGATAGGCTGTTACACTTAAAAAACAAACAATAAACCCTTAAATATAAAAACCGAAAGTCGGTGTTACTCTTTTAGTCGTCTTAAGCTAACCAATACGAAGCCTCTGTAAATAAAGCCATAATATCTAAAATAATAAAGCCATCAATCAGTAAAATAACCACAATAAATAGACGTTGGATGTAATATGAATGTGAAAAAAAAAAGAAAAACGAATAACTAGAAAACTGTAGTGATTTCTGCTAACTTAAAATAAATATAGCAAAAGAAAAAACTGAGTTACTAAATGTATGTATGTATTTATAACTGTAATTATAAAAACTAAAATTAAATATATATAAATAACTTTTATTATTATTATTACAATACTTAGAAGAAAACCATAGTTTTATTGCTTTTTCTGTGTGTAAAGAAAATAAAAATTAAAAATAAAAATAAAAAACAGAAGCGCTAAAAAACAAAAAATATAGCAAATATATTAAAAACCCCCATTCTTGAGAAAAAAAAAACAAATATAGAATAATGGTTAATCGTAGTCAAAAATAAATAGCATTGAAACTAAGCGTTCTGGTTCTAGATACGTATTTGAAAAACTTGCTGTTTTCTTTGGCTCAAGTTCATCATAACTTCAAGCTTATATGAGCCCTTATATAAGCTTTAAGTAACTGCTGTATTTTTAGTCTTAGCTGCTTTAGTTTAGCTCCCTCAGATTAAGTTATTCGTAATTCCACTGAGATCAGAATTTTGTTTATTATTTTGTAAATGATTTTATTCTTTCTTTTATTCTGTCTATGAAAATATAGAATGTTAAGATACTGTATTTAGTTAGTCCCTAGAACTGTAAAATATTTTTGAACACAACTTAATTAGCATTAGAAATGAAAACACAACTTAAATTTAATTCTTCGTCAAACAAACAAATTAAGCAATTTAATGGAATGCCAACTTTTTAACATGTTGAATAATTTTATAACTTGAAATTGGAAAGGAAATATACAAACATGCATACATTATATATACATAAATATACGTACATATGACTATCGACAAGCATAAACTAATTGCTATTGAATTTAAGACTAAAACCCAATAAAAGAATTGCCATCATTACAAACGGGTTTGTTTTATTTTCTATAGAAACCAGAAAGAGTGGTTCGGAAAAAGTTCAGAAAAATTAAATTAACTTTATCAATATTTCAACACAATAACTAAGCTTATATTCGTGAGATTATAAAGCTATATTAATTGCTTTGTTAATGATATTTTGCGAGATTTTTGCATGTTATGAGCACTGGAACAAGTTTAGGTTGACCCGAGAGTGCACCCCACGTGGTTGTTGTAATACTTCAGAACGTAGGATAGCGTAACGTAGGTTAAAAAGGACAACGGCATCGACACAAGCTCGCCATCTCTACGAAAGGAGTCACTAAGAGTGAGTAGTATCGAGTGTCTAGAGTGCATTGTGAATAGAATGTGTTATAATATGTGAGGACGTGGTTATCATTGGGAGGTAAGGTCATCATTGGAACATAAGGTCATCATTGGCACGTAATGCGATCAGGATGGAAGGACATCAGAAGGCGATCCCACGTTTTCGGACGAACGATGTAATTAGCTACAATAACGAGGAAAGTTTCAGCAGCAACCAAACGTGTTAAACACTTTTTTAATATTTGAAATCACTTTTTATAACTTTTTTCACATCCCTCATCACCCTACGTTATTGTTATCGATTTTGTTGTTGCTCTTGTAACTTTTTCTCTATTGTCTTTAATATTTATGTAGCTGTTGACTTGCAATTTAAATCACAACAATAGAAAAAAACCCATAATAACAGTAACAACAACTATAAATACAATAACTACAAAAAACACCAACTCCAGCAGCTGTATCCTTGCATGAGCACACTTCCGCTTCCGGTCAACAGCAGTTTGAATGGAGCGAAGTATGTTCACATGTAGCGAAATTGTTAGCCATAATTTTACACACACAAACATACACACACACACACACACGAAGCTATATTTATGTATGTATGTATGTATATCGTATATACCGGATTGATATTAATTACATGTGTGTGTATGTGGATGTTTATGTTTGTATAATTAGTTGGCTTTAATGAAAATATTATTTTTCAATTATCTACAAACAAATACATATTATATCCATATTCAATTTACATACTATTTTAATGTATGTACATTGATACGTATGTATGTGTGTAGGGTGCAATGTATTTTGTATGTATAACATAACATAAACATTTAATTACCTTTTATCGAGCTCCTAAAAATAATAAACTAAATAAAAAATGTATTGTAATGCAACGAGTATTAAAATAATCGCATTAAAAATCATTCAGTTTAAACAAATTCAGAATTTAAACAAATGCTACCAACACAAAAACACATTCAATGAACATTTAAGAGTTCAGTATTAAGGAGCAATTTACGGTAATTCAGTATAAAGCAAAGTAACTCAGTTCAAGCGAAGTAAGTAGTTCTAAACTAGTTATCGAAGTGGACTCATTTGATATGACTTTAAACTGAGTTATAAAATACGTTAATTTTACAAGAATCTGAAATAGAAAAATGTACGACCTCATAGATATATTACCAGACATAGGATAGTGTATATGTATATCTGTATATCTTGCGTGTTTATATGTATGCATGAATATACGATTAGTAAGTATAATAAATATAATATTGTATTTTATAAAGTTATTCATCCGTGGAAACAATTGAAACTAGTTCTGATTCATGCTTTTTGTTCAGCAAGGGTTATCTATCCAAACACACACATACACACAAACAAACACTTATTTCCACTCTTAATTGCTGTTGCGTATTTAAATACCAAACAATTATTTCTCAACCCTTTTTTAATGCTATTAAAACAGAAAAAATCAAGCGGAAACATTTAAAAAACACCTTAAATTCGGACTTGTTTTAATTTTCTCACCGCCCACCGCCCACGCCCATCAACCATTTCGACATTATGTCCAATGCAATGCGGTTCGTCCATGATGCAGAATGATGCTGAATGTGAATGCTGAATGGTGAATGCTTCATAGTTCAAGGTTCACGCTGCATGTACATAAATTTGTCTGCTTCGCCGTCCCCTCCCCGTCTCTCTCTCCACCCGAATGGGTCACTCAGCTCTCACTCAGTGCCCACAAACATTATTTGGGCGGGTGGATGTAAAAAACGTTGACTCTACAGCAGCAGCGAATTAATTGAAGCCAAATGAAACACAATTCAATGAGTTTTTGTTAACACGATTCAGGCGGCCAACAGATTTTACAGTGGAACACGTTTTCGGCAAAAGTTTGCATGTTTTTAACTTTTGCTTTACGAATTTAATTGCGAACATTTGTCCGGATTTGTTTGATGTTAAACGACGAGGTACCGGAGTCCCCCTGCACGTGTACCATCAGATACGGACATGTGGTGCCTCATTCAACTGTGATATGCTTGAAAAAACTTCGATAACAACATAAGAATGAAAGCAACAATTTTTTGATTAGTTTCACCGACCATCCGCCCCCCTCCCTCCGGCTTCATAACAAATAAAATAGCAAAAATTATACGAATCTATCAACTGTAAGAAGAGAGTCGAGCATCAGAACAGAGGATAAACCATACGAAGAGAGAGTGATGGGAAGGGGGAAAAACGCACACTAAAGAAGTGTTGGTATTAAAAAAAAAAGTAAAAACAGCTGAAGTAAAAGAATATGAATTGCTCATGGTTATATTTTAATTTTTTGTTGTTGTTTTTTAATTAAAAGAGAAAACTTTTCCACACGCAAATTGTTCTGATGTAAATTCAACAGCCGTTTTTCACTTTTCGTTGTTTGCCGAGCATACAAACTCGTAAAGTTTTCGGTGAACGAGCTTCGGGAGGAGGAGGGGGAGGGAGAGGGCGGTATTTTTAATTCTTCCCCACGAACGTCCAAAAGTGCAAAAATGCAAGCGAGACAAACGAGAAGCATGACTGTCAACCGTTGCGAAGAGCTGTTAAGAAGTCGTTAAGCACGGTTAGCGTAAAGATCTACGTAGAGGTAGAGGGGAAGGAGGGAGGGGGGAAGGAGGGAGGGGCGAAGGAACGCGGAGATGGTGCTGGACAGGCGTTGAATTTTTAAGTTTGACAGTTGAATTGAAGTCAACATGACGGCAAAAAAGGAAGTGAGAAAAGAAATCATGTCGCTGTGAATAAATCAGTGGTGAAAAAGAAAGAAAGGAAGGATGACGATGGCAAAATACGGGGATTAAATTAAGATCACGATTTCAATTGACGAGAAAAGCTTCTCGATGAAATGTAAAGAAAAATCAAAGCCAAAAAACTGAATTAAAACGTAAAACTAAAAGACTGGACTTACATATAATTAGTATTCCAGACTTCCTTGTAGACTAAATTTTACTGGAGTTTAAATGTAATCTTTGTACACCTCCATCCACTGATTCTACGTCTTTGGGAGTCATTCCGATGATTGGTTATCGCGACCGTTTCGTTGCTTTCTCGACTTTCAAAACTTTCGAAATGGCAACGCAACTGACTCTTTAGCAATATCGCAAATAAAGGTCTCGAAGTCCTGCCAATTTTTCAATATAATAATGAAATTTCATTTCACAGAACTTCTTATCGTGATTTACGACTTCGCTGTCATCGCAGCGTCGCAGCAGCCGCGGAATTCATCCATCGCCGTGACTTTCGACGCACTCATTATTAAACCGTGCTACCCCTCCCCCTGCTCCAAGAAAATGCTTCCATTCATTCCATCCAATCATTCATTCTAGCTTCCATTCATGAAGTTTCATTCAGGTTTTCATCCATGCTTCCATTACTTCGTTTCGCTTCAATTCGCACTCCATTCGAAGCTCCATTTTGAGGTGATTCTTCAAGTAAACAAGGCTTACAATTCTTGCATTTTTTCGTCACAGATTCGATGATTTTCGTTGGTTTTCATTTGGCTCGGTTGCTGCGGCGCCTTCTTCTCCCTCACCCTCGCACCATCTTCCCCCCCCCCCCCTCCTCCCCTCCTCCCCCTCTGACATCCCCCTTCTCCTCTAATCGGCACAACGACGCACGCACAGAGGGTGCTCAAATTTCCATTCAAACATTTTTCAATTGAATTGATTTTGGAGTCGTGATACGATTGTTGTACTTGTTGATGTTGTTGTACTTATTGTTGTTATTATGCTTCTTCTTGTTGTTGTTGTACCTCATCAAACGAAGTGGTTGCCGGGAGGGTGGTGACGGTTGTGGTGGTTTAGACCGGGAAAAAGGAGGACCGGGTCATCTATTTGTATGACTTTGACTTTTGTTGTATGTGAGTCTTAAAATATCGCTGCTTTTGTTGTTGTTGCTCCTGTTGTTATTTTACAATAAACACGTCGTCTTTTCGTCCATTAGTTGAATTTCCTGAATGTTTTGTATTCGTTTCCCTTTGAGCATGTTTTTGGATGATGTCTTTTGGGTGTTGTTATGTTGTTGTTGTTGCTTTGTTGTAGATGTCCACAGAAAATTGAAGTTAAATCTGAAAAATTTAAGGAAAGCCATGGATTGGGACTAAAAAAAAAAAAGCTAAAAAAAAAACAAAGCTAATAGAAAAGATGCACCGTGGAATCGATGGGAAGTAATTTTTTTTAGAGTATTTAACATCATCATTTTAGAGTATTTAACATCAAAATTGAAACTGAAAACAAATAAAGTTTACGTGTTTTCATCAGACAGAAAAACTTTGTTTATAACCCTCTAAGAAAAACGATCCCAAAAGAAGAAAATCTGTTTCGACTCATGATTTTTATTTCTTCATCCCAGTACGAGCCTTGGCCGAGCCATTCGCATTCGTAAACTTAATGCACGAACCTGAATCGCAATCGTTCTAAAGCGAACAACGTAAACAATCGCAAAATGGCTCGAGTTTTCAAGCTGTAATCGTTGAATACGTGTTATTTCGGTTTAGTTTTTTACCACTAAAATTGTTGTTTTTTACAAACCACACATGTGCCAAGAAAACACAATAGCCTCATGCCAGTATACACCAACTTTAAAGGGTGAAGCAACATAAAATATACACCAACAAGCACAGCAATTCTGAGCTCAACCATTCCTTCAATAATCGTATGTATGTGTGTGTGTTTTTAATTAAATTGAGTATTTTTAGTTTTAATTAGTTCAACATTTGAAACTTCTTTTAATTGTCCACATTTAACAATAGAATACACGTACTATAAATTTTATAAAATTTGTCGAAAATTTTAATTCAAAATTGACTCATCTGCGTGATTGGCTGGGTTACTGCGGCGATTGGATTAACGACGGCGACGAGAGCGAGAACGACGGCGACGACTGCGGCTGCGTCGCCCTCTACGCCGGCGTCTAGAGCGTTCTTCCATATCGGCGGCTTCCTTTTCAGCTTTTTCGGGTTCACTCTCCTCATCTTCTGAGTCTGAGGCCTTTTCCGACTTGGGATCGTCTTCCGACTTGGGAGCCTCTTCCGACTCTGGAGCCTCCTGATCTACTGGCTCTGCGTAATATTTCCGGTTCTTGCGCTGTAAGAATCCATAACGAATGCCGGCCTCCAGAGTGTCTTCGACGCGTTCCTTGATATCATCGCGCTCCCGCTGCCATGTAAAGAATCAATTATTGCTTCCGTCCTCTTATGTATGTATGTAGCTCCAATTTTAACTCACCCCAGTAGCATCACTGAACTCCGACACGATTTTGGTAATAGTGGTAGGTTCGCCAATATTTTGCAATATATTCATTATAAGTTTTCCATTTTCATTAACCGCCATATTTGAATTTTGAATAAAATTTTTATTCTTAAAAAAATGGGCACACGTCTTTACACAACGAATTTGAATATTTAAATGAAAAATTTTATTGAATTGTCAAACATTGAAATTCGTTTTGAAATGATTGCTCGATTCGTAGAGTAGCACAGTAGAAGCAACACAAGTGTACAGTGTAGTAGAAGCAAATCCATGACATGGCTGGCTACAACTCGAGCAGGTTTTGACAACTGAGCTCTCTATGAACTTTATTCAGACCGACTTCTCTGAGCTCCTATCTGTCTGGCGATCCGTTAATTGAAATGACTGTTTGAGTCAGGAGCCCTCTTTTTTCCTTTTTTAAGCACAAAGATTCCAAGCAAACGAACATATTTTTATAGACCTCTCAGTCCAACGCCCACCAAGGAAAGAAAACAAAAAATGGATTATTTTTATATTCCGAACCCTACTATTTATAGATGTATGCGCATTTTCTTTATAAAATCTTAAATTCGTTCCACTGTATTGTGGAATCCTCTTTCTTTGATTTTTGTACATTGATTCCTGCAAATTATAGAAATTAATTGTCATTCTTAATGTTTATTCTCTCCCATCTTTTGTCTGTTCTTCCTCAATAACAACAGCAACAACGATTTCACTTTTTTCTGGTCGCCTCTGTAAAGTTGACTAAAATAGCTTCCATTATTTATGTCTCTTTGATTGACTGCCAAATCACTGATATTAATTTTCATTACAGGGGTGAAAAGGTCGAAGTTGTTGCTGTTTTCTCGCAAACATCGAATTGTTATTCTGTGGAATCTATTGAATTCTCATTCATATACTTTTTACAACAAAAATATTCTGGTATTATTATATTCCTTGGCTTTTTTAGCGTTCTTTTTTACATATTCTTAAATCTAATTAACCCGGCTACGCTTACTGGGTCCATTTGAACCCGAAGCGGACTTTGCGCGCTTATAACTTTTAAACGGTAAGACCTACCAGTCTGAAATTTCTCGGCGGTGAATATTTAATGAAAATCAATCATCCACTTAAATCAAAAGCTCCAAAATACTTTTTGAAATAGCTGTAAAGAAATCTCACACATTAGCTATTTAGGGTCCAAATGGACCCATCAAATATTTTCAGTAAATATCCTTAAAAAATTTACAAAAATTATTGAAACTGACTTAACGGAATTCCCAATGCTGTATTCCGAGGATGGCACACGTAATAAACACTCACGTTACCTCTTTCTCACAATGGGTAACTATAAGCGGTAAGGTATAATGATTGTATTACCTCTTTTACATATACCTGGTCTGATCAGATGGGTTGCATGCTCGTAATACATGGGAATTCCGAGAATGTATTCCGACAATTATAGACATAATAAAATTGTATTTGCTTTATTGTCCCTTCTTTTATAATTAGGACACAAGGAGTAGGATGTAATGTCTTGTTTCTCTTCTATAAAAAACCAATTTGCCAATTTGGTTTCAAGTGCAGTTTATTGCCCTTTTTCTATTGGTGATTGGCTTTTGCCTTGAATGCAATTATTTTCTGCATTTGCAAATTTTACTATATATGTATATTCGGAGTTGGTAGAATTCTGATATATTACGTTACTTGAAGTGAAAGTGATTTTTTACAATGGCATGACGAAATATGAATGAGGCGGAAATAGAAAGATTCCTACAAGTACATGATGAAGATGATGCTAAACAACCTTCTAATAATGAAGATGTATTTTCCGCTTGTAGCGAAGACGAATACAATCCTGCAAACGATGATGACTATTCTTCAGATTCCGACCAGGAGGAACTCCACCACGTTGATAACACTATGGTTTCAAAGAATGCTGTCGTGTGGTATGAAAATATTCCAAACTCTTAATCCACATATCATCGGCGCACAGTGGACTATCGCTTCGAAGCCGCGGCCAAAAGTCCAAAAAGTCGCGCCGAGTTTTTGAAAAATTTGGTATGCAATTTTGTTTATAAGTGTTCAATACCTAATGAGCCAAAATATCTCGGTCGGAAACCTTCGTGAATACTTTTGGTGGGCGATCAAATGTGAACCTTTTTTCCATTCTCTAAAAAATTGTATTATTTCTGTTTTTTGCCAAAATTCAAATGACTATATCTAAAAAAGTAGTCAACATAACTAAATGAATTAAGTATTTTCTGGAAGGTCATTTAATTGTCTATATTGAAAAACATAACACCAACTTTGTGCCTTGAATCTAAGTATTTTTGGGTAATTTTTGAAAAAAAGGTTAATTTTTGTATATATTTTAACTTTGGGAGATTATAAGTCTCAGCGCTTATAAATGCTTATCCTGGAGTTTATTGTTTTTAAAACTATGAAGTGTTGTAAACAAATGCCCCAAACATACATGACCCGCCCGGACCCGCCGGAACCGTTTTTTTTCGTTTGAAAATTTTACCTGCCTGTATTGTGTATATTCCTGAGTACCTGTGATGTTAGGAAGGGGTGTATTTTCGTACCTGTTTGATCGATTTTTTCACAGAATAGGGTTTATTTCCTTATCTTAATTATTTAATTTTTTTATAGTGAAGTTTCTATTCCCTACACACGAAGTGATGAAGGTATATTCACTTATTGCTTCCGTTTGTAACGCATTAAAGGAGGCGAGACAGGTATAGGAGAACGAATAGAGATATCTTTATCAAACTTTGCAAAATAATAGCCGCATTCAGCGGGCGAGCGCTCAGGGAGCGCTCAGTTGTTTTGATGTCACTGAACGTACCCTATTGTTTACATATTCACGGAGCGGTCGCCATTTTTTGTAGCGAACAATTTTTACGCTACTTTTACGCTACATTTGCCAGAGTTGCAGTACTAACCGGCAAGCAAAAAAACAAATTAATTCGCTTTTTACAGAGCAAAAGCCAAAGTGTTTTTAAAGAATTGGGTTGATAAATCAACGCATTATTAAGTGTAATAATATTAATTTGAAAGTTATTAAACTCAGAATGGCTCAACAAAGGAATTATAATTATAAAAATATGGAATATGTAGTTTGATATACGATTGAAGTTTTAGGTTTGGGAATTTTTTTTTTAAAATTCGTGTGGAAAAATCAAACGTGGTAACTTTTTTCTCGTCTTGTTTACTATTTTTATCTTTCCGCTCAATGATCAGGTAGCATACCATTCAGGAACACGTAGCGATCACTGATCAGGTAGCGCTCAAGGAGCGCTCACCCGCTGAATGCGGCTAGTGTCTGTCATTAGAAACTCATTGGTTTTGAAAATGGGTAAAATCGGACCATTGTCACGCCGACTTTTTATAGTGGGTATAAATTCATCCATGCTTATAGCTCAATTTCTCAACTTGTAGCACGAATTTTCGGTTGAAATTTTGTCCAGAATTTCACTGTCTCTGACCAAAACAGACTACCACAAATGGGCGTGGTCCGCCCACTAATTATATAAAACTCGATTACAGACGAACGAATAGAGATATTTTCAACAAATTTGGCCCGAATATTCTCTGTCATCACAGGCTATTTAAGATTGAAAAGGAAAAAAATTAGATTATTGCCACGCCTAATTTTTAAGTAAACGTGTGTCGGGTATATGAACTTCGACCAGGCCAAAGTTAACACTCTTTCTGGTTTATTATTTACCTATTAACCCTATTCCTGCCATGCTGTGACTTTGGATCACACTTTATGTTGAAATTGCTATAATTTCCAAATTCCACCTTTTTTGACTTGAAGGGCGCAATGTATTTTTTTATCTGTATTATTTTAATTAAAAAATCATACAAATTCTTTTGTTATTTTGTTAAGTTAAATTCTCTTATTAAATTATACATAAAATGGCGTAAACTGCCGTGATGTGACTCCCAGTTACACCATATAAAAGTGTATAAACTTTTTATGTGACGCATATATGTACGTATCTATATATATAAAATCCCTATGCGTTTCTGTTAGCAAAATATGTCCGGGACTTTTTTTTGGACTTGCACATCACTTAGAAACTTGAAATTTTTCACAGATGTTCCTGGGCATCTAATGTTGATGAGAAAAATCGCAAATTTCAAAAATCCAAACGGCTTCGCCATTTTTTTGCAAAAAATCCGATTGGGAGGAAATTTGTATTTTTTTCCTAGATTGTAGTGATTAATTTGTCAGATTTTATTATGAAAAATTTTGTAATTTAAAAATTTAATAATTTAAAAATTTAATAATTTAAAAATTTAATAATTTAAAAATTTAATAATTTAAAAATTTAATAATTTTTCATAATCATTTAATTTCATTGAATTTGTTTTGTTTGTGACTATTTGTGGCGGTGTTGGGTATAGTTGCTTACCCAACACCGAACAAAATGCTTATGTTGCTTACCCGAAATGAACATTAGTATATAGGAAGGTGGGCGATATCATCTAAGACTACTTCTATTACATGTGACAGGAGATATCAGTTTTGAGAACTGTGCACAGGGTCAGATTCAAAACATTCAAAGACGCATGCAAGGAGTTGGGTATCTTAGAAGACGATTCTGTTTGGGAAGTCACACTGGCTGGGAAGCCAGAGAATTGTTTGCTTTAATCTGTGTTTTTGGGTGCCTACTTGAGCCGCAGAAGACCTATCTGGAAAACACCCGGATCATTGTAGAACACACGCAGACTGTGAAAATTTAGCCCTACGCGATGTCCAAGAAATTCTTATTTTACAGGTAAAAGTTGTACAGACTTCGGTATTAAAACTCCACCTCAAGACTTGCCTCATGATGCCGGAGCAGCACTTGATATAATAAAAGAAAGAGCAACAGGTCAAGATATGGTCGAATGTTTAAACGATGAACAGGGTGTTGCTTTAATAGTTAGATAGATGCAATATACACATCTAGCAGATCATCAAAATGCTTCTTCTTGGATGCACCTGGGGGAGGTGGAAAAACCTACCTATACAAAACCCTCTTGAGCGTGGTGCGAGGAAAGGGCGATATAGCGTTACCTGTGGCCTCCACGGGAATCGTGGTCAACTTTTTAAAAGGAGGTCGCACATACCATTCCCAATTAAAACTGCCAGTACCGCTGGTGGAGACGACGGTTATCACAAAAAATGTTGCTTTTAAAGAAATATTCTCAAACAATATTTGAATCAAATTCAAACAATCGATATTAATTGCGATTAATTTTTTAGTTTTCATGCTACAAAATAAATAAACCAAAAAAGTGTAAGGTGAGAAGGTCCAAAAGACTTCGCAATTTTTTTTACGAAATAAATAAAAAATAATAACTTCCTGGCGAAGTCAGGCTTATATACTAGTACTTTTATATGTAACTATTGCGTAAAGGTCTTAAGTAAAAGCTTTGCATGTAAAACCATTTGGATTTGCTTTATTTTGCGATGAAGATACTATAAATTTGATAGTCAAACATACTAACGTGAATACAACTGAGCATGCATGTCAGTTCTGGAAGCCAACAGATGCTATAGAAACTCGTTCTTCTATTGGCTTATTGTTAGAAGCAGGAAGGCAAAAACGTGGCCTAAGTCATTACGAAGAATTTTGGGATCCAATATTTGGTACAGTACTGTTTCGTGCTTGTATGTCAAAAAACAGATTTGTTGCTTTATCACGATATTTACGATTTGATGACAAATCCACAAGATCCTTTCGGAGATCCGGAGACAAATTTGCACCCTTTCGGGATTTGTGCAATATGCTAAATAAAAATTTTTGGAAATACTACATGCCTGGGGAAAACCTAACAATCGACGAACAATTAGTGCCATTTAGGGGCAGAGTTTCCTTCTGGCAATAGATACAATCAAAACCTGATAAGTATGGTATGAAAATATGGTGGATTTACGATAGTCTAACCAGTTACCGACTACATGGAATTCCATACTTAGGAAAGGGTCGTAACAGAACTACAAATTTAGCACATCGCATTGTCGAACAATTATCTTAGCCCTATGAAAGGACGAATAGAAATATAACTTTCGATAATTATTTTACAAGTTATGAGGTGGCAGCGAATTTGCTTTCAAAGCAATTGACTTGTGTTGGCACTTTGCGAAAAAATAAAAGATGTGTGCCAGCAAATTTTCTTCCAAATTCATGTCGAGAAGTCAACAGCAATCTGTTCGGTTTTCGAAAGACCATGACTTTAGTGAGTTATGTACCACACAGAAATAAGGCCGTGCTGTTGCTTTCCACAATGCATCATGGCATTGATATTGATAAAAATAACGACAACAAATCGGAAATAAATCTTTATTATAACTCAACAAAAGGGGGTATAGATACATTCGATCAAATGCGTCGTGCTTTTTCCGTAAAACGAAAAACTCTAAGGTGGCCAGTTGCGCACTTCTATAATTTGATTGATGCAAGTGGAATCGCTGCGGTAGTTGTATGGCTCTCATTATACCCAGACTGGAACAAAGCTAAACAAAACACACGTAGAAAATTATTTTTAAATGATTTGACGTTGGAATTAGTCATGCCGAATATAAAGCGAAGAAGCCTAAGGAGTCTGAAGAATGCAAACACCTCCGCTATAAAGGACGCCTTGCAAATTGCATCAACAAATGTGGTTAGTCCAGTACCTCCGCCGTCACCTCATGTTCGGCGACGATGCATCCATTGGCCACCCCGAAAAGGACGAGCTTCAAAACAATGTTGTAATACATGCGGACGAAATGTCTGCCAAGAGCATTCTAGGAAAACAATTATTTGCTCCGCTTGCGAACAGGCAACTTTAGAATAGTCCAAATAGTAATTCTTTAAATACAAATATTTCTATATTATATGAATAGTATATAAGCCTGACTTCGCCAGGAAGTTATTATTTTTTATTTATTTCGTAAAAAAAAATTGCGAAGTCTTTTGGACTTTCTCACCTTACACTTTTTTAGTTTATTTATTTTGGAGCATCAAAAGTAAAAAATTAATCGCAATTAATATCGATTGTTTGAATATGATTCAAATATTGCTTGAGAATGTTTCTTTAAAAGCAACATTTCACAGCTAATTTTCACAGTCTGGGTGTGTTCTACAATGATCAGGGTGTTTTCCAGGTAGGTTTTCTGCGGCTCAAGTAGGCACCCAAAAACACAGATTAAAGCAAACAATTCTCTGGCTTCCCAGCCAGTGTGGCTTCCCAAACAGAATCGTCTTCTAAGATACCCAACTCCTTGCATGCCTCTTTGAATGTTTTAAATGTGACCTCGTGCACAGTTCTCAAAACTGATATCTCCTGTCACATGTAATAGCAGTTGCCTTAGATGATATCGCCCACCTTCCGATATACTAATGTTCATTTTGGGTAAGCAACATAAGCATTTTGTTCGGTGTTGGGTAAGCAACTATACCCAACACCGCCAAAAATAGTCACAAACAAAACAAATTCAATAAAATTAAATTACATATTATGAAAAATTATTAAATTTTTAAATTATTAAATTTTTAAATTATTAAATTTTTAAATTATTAAATGTTTAAATTACAAAATTTTTCATAATAAAATCTGACAAATTAATCACCACAATCTAGGAAAAAAAATACAAATTTCCTCCCAATCGTATTTTTTGCAAAAAAATGGCGAAGCCGTTTGGATTTTTGAAATTTGCGATTTTTCTCATCAACATTAGATGCCCAGGAACATCTGTGAAAAATTTCAGGTTTCTAAGTGATGTGCAAGTCCAAAAAAAAGTCCCGGACATATTTTGCTAACAGAAACGCATAGGGATTTTATATATATAGATTAGAATTCTAGAAAATGATTTGAATAATGATAAGAAAGAATAAAAATACATATAACATACCAAAGAAAGAAAAGCGATTTTAATATTTGTACGTGACTATAAGTCACACCTTGGCGGTTTACGTCAGTGAAAAAGTATGGCAGGAATAGGGTTAAATAAATCATCACTTCAAGGAATTCATCATTCAAGTATGAGGACAAATAAAATTCCGATAGCCTTAATATCACCTCATCGATTCAAAGTTCTATAAAAGGTATGTTTTCTGTCTCCATGAATCATTGTTGAAAACAATTACTTATAGAGAGACCCATTGGAGATTTATCAGAAGAAGCACAAGAAAAACGAAACAAAGACTATAGATACTATAGAGAGCACAACACAAGAAAGTGTTCACGTCAGGGTACCAATGAGGATTTATTTAGAATGCTCTTCAATTCTTCTGATCCTTACATTTCGTCTTTGAGAAAAAAGTTTATTAAGACAACAATACCTCTAGATAGAGAAGCTGGAGAACTTCTAATGAAACCTACAGACGAATATTTTTTTGAAAATAAATAGGTATGTATTATTGTAAATTGTATTTGTATTTTAGAGTATGTAATAATTTATGTAAAACTGTTCCTATATTTAAATTTTTTAAATAAATAAATGATCATAAAAATGAAAAAATACCTGTTGTTCTTATTTTAGCAATGTTTACATACGACTATGTTTCTTTTTCATACTAAAGGCACACAATTTTAAGTATTGTGACATTTTTTTGGTCGAAATTGAGTATCCCAAACATTTAAATTGTTATACTGAAACAATACGTTTTTAATATTGCATGAATAATACTTAATAATAAAAAAACCAAATAAGATAAAAAGGTTATTTTTTGACGCGACTTTGATTGAACGCGACTGACGTGCCGAAATTGTTTAAAAATATAAAAAAAATACCTAGATATTTCGTACTTAGATTAGCATAAAGATACATGTTTATTCTTACATTTGCAAAAAACCGCATTCAAATACCTTAATCTGATCAAAAGTTACAGAATTTTGACCGCGACTAAGTCGAAAACTGCAATTCTAGTCCACTGTGCGGCGGGCAGAAAACGTTTTGACACTGAAACCAGACATAACACGATATTCAATTTCCGGAATGGATTCAATCCTATCTGCCTTCAAAGCGTTGCTGCCAAAAATGATGTGTGATATCATTATAAAGTATACAAATGAATATGGCTATCGAAAAGTGGACAATTGGATAAGTTTGGATACGGATAGCTTTGACGCATACATCGGATTTTACTTCTGGCTGGAGTTTCCAAGTAAGTTTACCTAGTATGGCTTGGATTTTCTTTTTTACGATTACATTTTATAACCAATATTTGCTCAAGAACGAGAACAAATGTGATATTACTTTCACTAACTGCTCAAAATTCATTTGTAAGGAGCACAGAGCCACACTTTGCATGGAATGTGCAAATATGGATTCAGATTAGATTAATTTAATCACAAAATATTCTCGTACATATGTATAATTATAAATACATGTAAAATAGTATAATAATCGTATGAGTATCAAATACAAAAAAAAACTATATTAAACTATAAAAATAACTATAAAACTAACTATAAAAACTATATTAATTAAATTTAATATGGGTCCCAATGGACCGGAAAAAGCTTATTAAGGGTATTTTTTTTCAAGCGTTTTTTTCAAACTAATATAAATTTAGTTGAATATTCACTTTAGTTTTAATGAATTACTTTGGAGTGAACACTTAAAGAAGCTTTTGTCTCTTTGATGAATAAAGTTACATTAATTAATGAAGGTATTAAAGAGCTGTTCTGGAACACAATTTCACAGCCAAAAAAATAAAAAGGATTTAAGACAAAAATGCACAAAAGAAAACACAAGAAATTTCATCAACGACTTGAAAATTAAGTAATTCGAATCGATGGGAAATATTTTTTTTATTTTAGAGTATTTAACATCAAAATTGAAACTGAAAACAAATAAAGTTTACGTGTCTTCATCAGACAGAAAAACTTTGTTTATAACCCTCTAAGAAAAACGATCCCAAAAGATGAAAATCTGTTTCGACTCATGATTTTTATTTCTTCATCCCAGTACGAGCCTTGGCCGAGCCATTCGCATTCGTAAACTTAATGCACGAACCTGAATCGCAATCGTTCTAAAGCGAACTACGAAAACAATCGCGACGAAGAGTTTGAATCAACAAAACAATCGCAAAATGGCTCGAGTTTTCAAGCTGTAATCGTTGAAGACGTGTTATTTCGGTTTTGTTTTTTACCACTAAAATTGTTGTTTTTTACAAACCACACATGTGCCAAGAAAACACAATAGCCTCATGCCAGTATACACCAATTTTAAAGGGTGAAGCAACATAAAATATACACCAACAAGCACAGCAATGCTGAGCTCAACCATTCCTTCAATAATCGTATGTATGTGTGTGTGTTTTTAATTAAATTCAGTATTTTTAGTTTTAATTAGTTCAACATTTGAAACTTCTTTTAATTGTCCACATTTAACAATAGAATACACGTACTATAAATTTTATAAAATTTGTCGAAAATTTTAATTCAAAATTGACTCATCTGCGTGATTGGCTGGGTTACTGCGGCGATTGGATTAACGACGGCGACGAGAGCGAGAACGACGGCGACGACTGCGGCTGCGTCGCCCTCTACGCCGGCGTCTAGAGCGTTCTTCCATATCGGCGGCTTCCTTTTCAGCTTTTTCGGGCTCACTCTCCTCATCTTCTGAGTCTGAGGCCTTTTCCGACTTGGGATCGTCTTCCGACTTGGGAGCCTCTTCCGACTCTGGAGCCTCCTGATCTACTGGCTCTGCGTAATATTTCCGGTTCTTGCGCTGTAAGAATCCATAGCGTATGCCGGCCTCCAGAGTGTCTTCGACGCGTTCCTGGATATCATCGCGCTCCCGCTGCCATGTAAAGAATCAATTATTGCTTCCGTCCTCTTATGTATGTATGTAGCTCCAATTTTAACTCACCCCAGTAGCATCACTAAACTCCGACACGATTTTGGTAATAGTGGTAGGTTCGCCAATATTTTGCAATATATTCATTATAAGTTTTCCATTTTCATTAACCGCCATATTTGAATTTTGAATAAAATTTTTATTCTTAAAAAAATGGGCACACGTCTTTACACAACGAATTTGAATATTTAAATGAAAAATTTTATTGAATTGTCAAACATTGAAATTCGTTTTGAAATGATTGCTCGATTCGTAGAGTAGCACAGTAGAAGCAACACAAGTGTACAGTGTAGTAGAAGCAAATCCATGACATGGCTGGCTACAACTCGAGCAGGTTTTGACAACTGAGCTCTCTATGAACTTTATTCAGACCGACTTCTCTGAGCTCCTATCTGTCTGGCGATCCGTTAATTGAAATGACTGTTTGAGTCAGGAGCCCTCTTTTTTTCGTTTTTAAGCACAAAGATTCCAAGCAAACGAACATATTTTTATAGACCTCTCAGTCCAACATCCACCAAGGAAAGGAAACAAAAAATGGATTATTTTTATATTCCGAACCCTACTATTTATAGTTGTATGCGAATTTTCTTTGTAAAATCGTAATTGTGTTCCACTGTATTGTGGAATCCTCTTTCTTTGATTTTTGTACATTGATTCCTACAAATTATAGAAATTAATTGTCATTCTTAATGTTTATTCTCTCCCGTCTTTTGTCTGTTCTTCCTCAATAACAACAGCAACAACGATTTCAGTTTCTTCTGGTCGCCTCTGTAAAGTTGACTAAAATAGCTTCCATTATTTATGTCTCTTTGATTGACTGTCAAATCACTGATATTAATTTTCATTACAGGGGCGAAAAGGTTGAAGTTGTTGTTGTTTCTCGCAAACATCGAATTGTTATTCTGTGGAATCTATTGAATTCTCATTCATATACTTTTTACAAAAAATATTAATATATCCTTTGGCTTTTTTATGTTTCTTTTTTACTTATTCTTAAATCCAATTTATCTAAATTTAGTTTGAATATTCACTTTAATTTTAATGAATTACTATGGAATAAATGAAAAAAAAACACTTAAAGAAGCTTTTGTCTCTTTGATGAATAGAGTTACATTAATTAATGGAGGTATTAAAAGAGCTGTTCTGGAACACAATTTCACAGTCAGAAAACAAAAAGGATTTAAGACAAAAATGCACAAAAGAAGAAAATTCATCATCAACGAGTTGAAAATTAAGTAATTAATTAAATCTGAAAGGTTGTCCATCTGTGAGGTGAGTGAGAAGTAGGTATAAGAGTGAAAGTGGGAGTGTTACATGACAGGGAGGACCAGAAACAGGATGAGGAAAAAAGGAGGGCTGGTGGGAGAAGATCAGAAAGAAGCTGCGTAGAGGTTGACAGTTCAATGGCAACTAATGAAAGTGGTCTAAAAATGAAAAGAAATTCAGAAACAACTGAGGGGAAATAAAAAAGAAGTTTTATATACAATAAGATTAAACGAAATAAAGGAAAACTGTAGTTTTTTCAAAGATCTTGAAGACTGTATTCACGCATCATTAAAATGATGAGAGAAATGTTAACAAATCATGACGATGATGAGAGGACATGACATCATGCGATCAGAGCGATATACATATTTGCAAGGTCCCAGTATCGAAAAGCGTTTCATATCCCGGGGTTTTATGTAAAAGTAACAAAGAACTCTAGTTTGTTTCTAACTTGTATGAATAACTGACTTAGACATACATTTATTAATTACTTTTATAAGAAAAATAAGGAAAATAAGTGTGCCTTTTCGGCTATTATTCGGCAAAGAAAAGCTTTTGGGGTTGATGGGAAGGCGAGGCGGACACAGTTTCCGAAGTTTGATAAGCTGATGATAAATCGATGCCATGTAATGCTTCTATAACAAGAAACCTGTTCACGCAATTAACAGGGTGACTTAACATTCGATAGCATATGTGAAGATGGCGTCTTTATGACGGTGTGCTGATGCTTCGCTTTCTTGAGGAAACTTTTAATTAATTGCTTTCAGGATTACTTAATGTGATTTTGTGCAAATGATTAATGCGATTCCTTTTCTGTGAATATAAGCTTTGTAAAGAAAACTACAGGGCTGAGAGAAAGAAAAAGACAGTGAGAGAGGAAGAGTGATAGAGAGACAGAGCGAGTATGGGTTTCGTATATAGAGCAACAACAAAAAATGATTTTCCATTGTAAATTTTCAACTTTTGTGTAGATTTCTTCAGTTGAATAAATTTATTTCCACTTCTTATAACATTTCAATCAATCATTCGTTCAATCATGCATTCATTCGTTCATTTATTTTGCCATTTATTCACTCATATCGTATATATTATTATTTGACATTCAATCACCATCAAGCTCTTTGCGAGCGTATGAAGTGATGATGATGTACGATTTTTCACAGCTCATGGAATCATCTCAAGTATCTGTGTAGGAATTGAGATTCATCTTGAAGGATATAAACACCTTCAGGGCTTTTAGCTCCAGGATGATGGCTGCAATATTTGACACTCAGCCGTAATGACGTAAAAATGCTGATTTGTCACGTAAGCATCTGAAATCTCGATGGACCCCTTTTTAGACAGCGCTGAATGACAACAACAAAGCCATTACCCAGTAATTGGAGTAAACATGTGAAAGCAGAGGAAGAACGTTGAAGTACCTGCCTCTTGGAACTCCTCGCCATGCCACGCCTCGAGCCAGGAAGAGTAACAGTTGTTAAAGTGTTGCCAGTGAAAATCAATTATAAATTTAAATTCACAGAAGAAATTGAAAAACAGGATATCAAAAAATGAAGCGAATTCTTAAAGTTAAGCTTTAAATAGAAATTGCCAAATGTTCAGAAACGATTGATTCTATGCGATGATTATTTGCGTAGATTAAATCTCGTTCTGAAACAAAAATCCGTCTCATCTGCGTACTGAAGATAGTAATAAATGAAGTTATACTTCTTTAGGAGTGGTTTTTTACCTATTTTCAATATTATTTTGATTCTCAGTCTAATTTTCTATGATTGTCATTTTAATTAAGTAAGTTAATTAAAGAAAGACGAAGGTTGTTTAGTTAAAATATGTTTTTAAGAGTTTTTTGTGTATTAGAGTTTATTTAAGTGTTGAAACAGTGATTGAAATAAAGATTATTGATCATTGGGATGGAAACCTTTCAATAAACTGAAGTATTTTTCCGAAATACCACGAATTCATTAATAAAGAAACTTCTCGATAATAAATATTAGAGTAAAATAACTGTGAAGAGTCTTCAATCATTTCTGATGACAGCCGACTCATCAGAAGAAAGGAAACAAGATAAACTTTTGATGTCCATCAACTTTTTGATCAACAAACATCAACACGAAGAACAATAACAACAACAAGAACAACAACACCGGAAACAGCAACATCGTCTCTTCAATAATAAAATTACTTGAAATTCCTCATTTGATTTCAATCAAGCATGTTATAGAAAGCGAAAAAGACAGACAGAGAGACAAACAGACAGACAGCGAGACCAACATAACAGGGACAAAAGCCACCAGAAACTCCTCAACAACTAAATAAACAAACGCACTGATTTGAGGCACAACAACAACAGCAGGAGCAACTGTTTGAGTCACAGAGCGAGTGAGTCCTTCATTCAGTCCATCGATTCTTAGCTCTTTCAATACCAGTTCATTTCATGTCCTGCGGTCGACTTCGACTCCATTTTCAAGTACTCCATCATTTAGTTTGATAGACTCTGATGGGTCTCTAATAAGTCAATGTTTAGAACTCGATGACTTCTCGATGTTCTCATTCCATGGTTTACATTCTTCATAATTTTATTTATCCTCCAATGATTTCTTATCCTCCACGCAGTGTATGAATGTATTTTTTAATTACTTCGCTCCAGCAGAGACCCAACAGATCCCATTCCATTTCCTCCCTCTCGTAATCGCCATGACACTACAACAATATCCATGATCCACCACGAATCATCACGCCGCAGGATTTTTAGACTTTGTCCTTTGTTGATGCTTTGATGGAGTTTAGAGTACTCACAAAGTTCCAAAGACTACGAGTAACTCTCAATCATTCTGCTGCATTTGTTGTAAAATGATTGAAAGATTCTATTGAACATTGCGTTGGAAACGTTGCTCAAGTTCACTCCACTTCGAGTCCATCGGCATCGACATCAACAACCTCATCGGCTTATAATCAGCAACATTTTGAGGTTGTGGCCACTCAATTATCCTTAAATGTCCGGCTCATTCATCAATTTAGTTATGAGTTGTATTTGTGTGTATCTGTGTGAGTGTATTTGTGAAAATATGTGAGTGTATGGCCTTCTATGGGTCTGTGAATGTGTGTGATAACCACCCACAACCCAATTTGTGTCCATGCTGTGGGTTTTGAGCCTCATTTGCTGCATAAACACTTAATTTGCTAAACTATTCATGAGTTACACAGAAAACTACGTTCCATCCATCCTGCTGTCAATTTATTGTGGTTGGAATTTGATTGAATTTAATTTGTGAAGGACATGTGACATGTGTGTCAGATTATTTATTCTTGTTCGGAGTTATTATAGTGTGATACATTTTAATTGCTTCTTTAATTGTTTTCAATGAAATTCAAACCAAATCCTTGAAAAATCGATGAAAATTCTGCATTTACCAGGATTGAAGTTCAAAACACACACATTCACGTACACAGGACGAAATAATTAGATCCTTAATTTCAGCAAAGAACAACCGCAATGCATAATTTTGGCTTTAAACGGAAAAATCTCAGGTATTCATAAAGTTAAGTGACACTCTTAATAAAGCAAAAGAAAGATTTAATTACAATATTTTTTTTAAAAAAGCCAACCTCAAGTATGCATCCTTGCTGTGTGTGTATGTGTATATGTATGTGTAGGTGTGCGTTTTTGTGTTGTGAAATATTCTGCGCACTCAGCAGAAAGTGTGCAAGTAAAAAAGTCTGCCAACTTTCGAATGAATGCGACGCAAATTAAGTCGACTAAATGAAGCGCTAAAAAACCACCTGCTACCTGCTACACGGCAGGAAGGAAGACCAAAGGACACGACCATTTTAGTTGAGCGAAGCTTCAGGTATGTTTTAATAACTACAGTTATTTTATCTCGCACTCATGCGAGTTGTTGGAATCCTCCAGCTTTCACAGCAGAAAGCTTAAAAAAAACATAAACTCACGGTCTCCATGCTTTTATACGAGGACCCTCTCAGCGGCTCAGTCAGCACCAAGTCACATTTAAATCCCGGTACGTTGAACTCTGGTAAATCGTCCTTTTTGATGTATACACACGTGTGTCCCTTAAAACTGGACAAAAAGGCTCTCATCTGCCATCGTTGTATGTATGGGTTCTGCTTCCTGTCGCTGTTCTTCTTCTTCCTTTTGAACTATCTTCGCATTCTCTCTATGGTGATGTTGGCGACGAAACCGACGCACTGAGAATCTTCCTCCAGTTAATCCTCTGGAATTTTTCACTGCTTTCATTGGTTTTCTTCGTCTCACTCCCCTCGTCGGCGACCACTTTTTGTCCCTTGATTAACTAGCATGTATTCATCGCCATCTCGTCATCTCGCCGACGGAACGAACGAATATTTTATGCTGACGGATGTGCTTTGTACAAATTATAAGCAATTTGCGATGCTACGAACATCCTCACAATCACAGTTGTGATCCTCACCAGGTCCTCATCTCAGGACCTTTTGTTGGCTCAGCGAGAGCCGAATGAGTCCTGAAAACATACAAAAGAAACTAATTTTTAACAGTCATTTAGCATTCATTAGTGTCGTCATAACAATCGTTTTTGTTGTTCTGAGATTTGGGTCTTTTTTCTGTTTCTTGTGCTGTTGGTTTTTTGCTGTGAAAATAAATTAGTTTAAGCTTGTTAAGTTGAGAGCTACGATTATCTCTATCTCGAAAAAAATCTCGGTCCTTAAACCGAATCCTGGAATGGGGTATTTTTGAAACAATTCTTGTTGATTACATGTATTAGCTCTGTATTTATATAAGTACACTATATTAAACAAGTCAATTTATTTATTTACATTTCAGATTTATTTGAATAATAAACTTGGAATAGTAACCAAGTTTAATATTTTAATTTAATATATTTTTTCAATGTTTCTTAGTTGCCACTCTTTTTCCATACATTTCAATAAATGTCTCCACCGAAAGCTGTCTCTGAGATGCCGGGGCCAAAATCTATGATTTATATATTCAGTTACACAAGGATATTACGTTCCTTACATCTGTGCTCGATTTTCGACACTCATAAATCTTCATTTCAAGTACAATGCGTGTGTATCCAACGCCGCTTGATATGTAGTATTCTTCTAGCAGCTCCAAGAAGATGGTGGTGAACCACATGGTGAGTGGATCTCCCCCGACTACCCCTCAACACCCTTCCCGTAAAATAAAAAGGCAGACGGTATTTTTTGTGTACTTCATATCTCAAGAAGATGACAGAATCTTGCGTTTATCACCTGCTTATCGTCAATCTTTGTTTAGCAAACACAAACAGTTGCGAAGTAGGTAAAATCAACACACACATACATGCTCACCCAGGATCTTTGAACATTTATTAGAGCAACAACAATTCATAAAAAAATCTCCCAACACGTCCTCGAAAGGAGGTCCTCGAAAGAAAAATTGCAATAAAAGAAGACAGTCAAGTTACTAGAACCCAATCAAGACGCTCACCGACCACCCCAGCCACCATCTTCATCAGCTGCCACCACCTGCCAACAGGAAGAGTGTTCGGATCATCCATCAGACGCCGTATGGCAAGCAGTGTAACAACAACAACAACAACAACAACAACAACAACAACAACAACAAGAATGCGCAACAACAAATTCGAGCTCAACATCTTCGGAATGCATCTGTTCGAAATGCCTCGTGCGCACGCCATTTCGCTGGATTTCCATTATTATGATTATTATTAACTTAAATAGAAAACGTCGTTGAATTACATAAATCTTAGCGAAGGATGCGGCAGGGTCGTTGGAGCATCGCCGTCGTTGCCGAGAGTCATCTTGAACTCTCCTCAGCACTGTGTTCAGGAAGGCTCTCGACTCTTCTCAGACACACAGGTGGTTGGTTGTTGTTGTTTTTATTCGAAGATCTACTGCCTTTGAACTTTAGTGTTGTATACACATCCTTACATATCCTTAAAGCAACGGAGAGAGCGAGATATTATGAGGCATAACAGCTCAGGCAGAATGAGCTAATAATTTGCACATGTTGTCACATTATTTGCGCGACGGAGCTAAAAAAATACGTTAACTGGTGGTGAATTTTAACCGGAGAGGGGAGAAAAAGAATAATTTATACAAACAACACTGAAAAAACACCCAACAATTATAATAAAAGCTATATTTAGAAAATATACGAAATTTGTGGAGTAAAAAAGTGTTTAAAAGAAAATTATATATAATAAGCAAAGAAAAAGGATAAAATTTATAGAAAAAAAAGTAATTGGATTCAGTTTGTTTTTTCAGTAGTTCGATAGCAATTTTATACACAGGAAATTCTTATACAGCCTGGAGTGAAATAGTGTGCGATCTACACCCACTCTTTTCAGGGGTATTCCAGTGGTGATTTCAGATAATGGTTTCATGGCAAGCATCATGGAAGGAACCATGCAAAAAGGGTCCTTCATCGTTTCATTAAATTCAAACACAATATAATAATAAATTATTTACATAAATATTACATTTGTGAAAAGTTTAAGGACCTTTCTAAGCCTTCCTCCTCTATGGCTCCCGCAATAACTGATTTTCGCAGATGTTGCCTCGTGCTGCTTCTTCATTCTACCTTCAAGTTGAAACTTTCACTTGAAAACTCAAACAAGGAGATCCTTGAACACCTTTATATTTCATACTTCAAGCGCTTCTATGAATTTTATTACTTTAATAAAGTATCATAACTCGAAGTGGCTCCAAATTTATTTGTCTGCTCTGCTCAGCTCAACGCGGCTTCGCCCGCAGAGTCAGCCAGAAGTTCACGCACCTTAAAATAACCGTCTGAATGGATCCTTGCGGAAGATGTTCGAAAGCAAACTTTGGCAACAGTACGGTTGTCGTGTCTTTTAGTTGAGCTTCTTTACCTCAATCGTGGTGTTGCTGTAGTTTCTGCTACTGCAGCTGTCTTGTTGTTGTTATCACAAGTATCCTGCAACAACAAAGCAAATGAAAATTATTACAAACGTTTACAATTCGCATTAAATCAACCGCCACAAGGACATCCCGCTGCGGTGCGCTGCTGTTCGTACTGCTTAATTTGGCTTTCATTGCGGAAGGTTTCATTGCCGAAGGATGGTGAAAAGGATTTGCGGCTGTGATTAAGCGCGCTGCTGACATCCTGCTGCGTTAATGCGTTGAGCGGCCGGACGGGAGGCGGAATCTAAAGTAGAATTTAATGAAATGTGTAAAAAAAGATGTGAAAAAGAAGACAAAGAAGAAGACTTCAAGTGATTCAAGGATGGATGGAGGATAGAAGATTTCACTCAGATCCCGCAGTGAAAAGGAAACATGAAATATTCATTCTTTTTTTTTGTTCTCAAAGTTCAGGCTGCTTTGTAGGACGATATTGCGAACGAATTAATTATATTTTTAGAACCTTATTTAGTATAAAGCAATTTTAAGTAAAACGAGTTCCTAATTTTGCTTGTTTTGAGTTAAGTACTAAAATAATTTAACCACTTGGCTCGCTCGAGAATCTAATATATACTTCATAATAATAATAACATTACATTCAGACACACATACATGTACATCGCTTCCATACAATAACAAAACTTCATTTGAAAACTTGGTCCATCATGCAAAACTCATCAGCTTTTTAATCCATTCCGCTCTTCATTATTCTGTTCATCATAATCCACTCTGTTCTAAACTAAACGAGCATAAATTGCAAACATTCTAAATCCAATTATTATTTTATATATGTATCTACTCCATACTCCATAATTTATATATCTAACCCCATATGGTACATTATACTCGTAGTTACCCCGTAATCTCATCACAATACATCACATCACATACTCACATATAAAAGAAAGAGTATATCCACTGATATCCTGAACGTGGGCAGTCTGGCTTCCGAAGCTTCCTTTAAAATTTCGTTGAGCTTATTGCGTTTAAACAATACGAACAAATTATCTATGTCCTAAAAGGATTTAATAGAAACTTACACACACACTCACAGACATACACTCATACACCAAGTCTCTGTGTCTAAGCTTCTTAACCAACTTAAGTTAAAGTACTTAATACAATTATAAAAAATTCGATTCTATTCAAGTTTCATCTAAACTAAAGACAAAAGAAGAAGAATGATTTTATTTTGGAGAATATTCTACATATAAGAATAGGATTTAAGATAGATTTAAGGATAGAAGAATATAAGGATATAATATAAGAATGTATTGTATATAAGAATATAATATACCAAATCTGAGAAATCAAAATTTATAATCTTAAAACTGTCATTTATAATCCTTGAGGAAGATGAGGAGAAGCTTCATATTTAATTCGGTTTTTGATAAGTTCATTCGTAGTCATATAAATTGTATATCAAGAAATATGATTTCTGTAAATATTAAGATTTTAAATCTATATAAAATCCTTTCTTAGAAGGGTTTAATTTGTTGCTTTTTTTGTTCATAGTTTCTTGACTCCTAACTTCGTTAAGAATTTATAAGCTTTCGTTTATCTAATATGAAGGATGTTCTAATGTCAGATCCTTGAGGTCCAACAACAACGACGACGAGACAAGGACTCCAACCCTCTAGTAGTAGATGCTACTCTTTACCCTTCCAAGTTATCTAAGATGTTGTTCCTCCCCAAAATCCTTCCCACGTTCCCTTCTCTATCTTCACTGTATAAATGATTCCTTCTTTCCTATAGTTTGTATTGCACAATCTATTCGGCTGGGTTTTTCTGTGTTCTTCGTTCTTAGCATCTACTCGCACATCCACATCACTGTCTCCCTATCATCCAGTAGTTCTCCTGTCTTTTCACTGCTTCTTCATCTGCCATCAGTCAGTTTCTTCATCTATCTCCCCATGCATGTCTCTGTATGTCTGCCGGGACGTCTTCTGTCTGTCCAGACGTTTTCTGTCTTCTGTCTTAATTTGTCATTTAAGTTAAACGTACGCTGTAGACAAGGGCAATAATTATAATTGTTACCTATTAAGTATGTATGCTATTATGTGTTTATATCCGTGAGTGTGTGTGTGTACTGTGTGGTTCTATGAAGGACTATTGTGTTTATATATCTATAGTTATATGTGGATACTTATTTATAATGTATAAGTTTGTTTTGTGTCTCCTTCTGTATGGATGTCTCCTCTCTATCAACGTGTTAAACGCAACCAAAAGTTTTGGGTTTCTATTATTTGTTATTGTTGCTCCTCTTATTATTGTTGTTCTTGTTGCTCCTGTTGTTGATGTTGTTATTTGTTGTTCTTGTCACACTACATAAAGCCATTCATTTATTTGTCACCGTCTTTAAGCATTATTGTTAAGTTGGCTTACCTGGATCTGCCATCTTGTATCTGATTCATGATTTCTTCCTTTCCCCCGTAGCCACCCTTCACCCTTCTTTCCACTGAATGCCTGCATTGACCAAAGGTTAAGTTAAACGAATTATCTTGTGACATTGTGTATTTGTATGGATTTATGTGTTTTTGTCTGTATATATTGTATATATGTATATGTGTATATAGATGTATCCATGTTTGATTACAGTTAATGTTTTCGTTGTAATTATCGTTTCTCTTTCCTTTCTTCTAATTTCGGTTCTTTCTGGACTACCAACCGACGTAATCGCTTGTGCTAAATTGAGCTTTAATAACTTCCTTTCATGTCCTTAGAATTCTTTTACAGTTTATGAGTTTCTTTGAGTTACTTCGGCGAATTTAGAATAACTATTATTACGATTTCGTTTATATTGCAATATAACAAATAATAGATAGTAATTAATTATTAATTCATTGCGTAGAGCGGTGTAAGTTGAGGTGCTTTCTTTAGTTTCTTAACAATCTTTTACCTAATCTCTGTTTTTAAATATTTTAGCAACCTGTAGAAAAAACCCAAGCGCTGTAAAACAATTCAACAATAGACAACATAACGAGCACTAAATCGCGTGCAATTTGTGATCCAAGTTAACCTGAAATTAGCAACCTCGGCGCCTAAAAGCACAGCCAACATTCGGGACGATGAACGAACATCAAATTCTACGCCATGTGGTCACAAAGAATGTGTCACTTAATGCACTGAATGAGTTGCTTTCGAATTATTTTTGCATAAAAGTGACATTAAGTTTGGTTAATTTGAATGGTATTGTGTGTGTCAGGGCAGGAATGACAAACACAACAACAACAACAACTGCAGCTCAGCTCAGCCCAGCTTCATTGTGTCCTTAATGTCAGTCAGTTCTGAATGAGGTCTGACTTGCTTTCCGTAGTTGTTGCTGTTTGAATTTTTAATGCTTCTTTTTTATTAAATAATTAAATGTTGCAAGGATAACAACGTAGCGCGCATCCTTTCTACGTGGTCGTTATGCTTTGCAGCTCTTTTTTGTTGTCTTTAAACTGTGCAGAACTGTTGACAGGACATGACGTGCACAGGACTGAGGATGGTGGTGGTTGATTTGTTTTTTGTTGTAATTGAATTGCAAACGATATGAAATTGAATAGTCTATAAGAGGTGTGTGTGTGTGTATGTTTGTGTGTCTGTATTGTGCATGTAAAATTTATGAGCGAATTAAATGTGAATAAATCATGCTAATGGTGCGTTTAAAATTTAAATACTTCGAGGGTGAATAGCAACCCTGGTAGTTTTTCCTTTAAGGACAAAAGATTGTGTCATCAGCGATGTTGCCAAATCTGCGGCACGAAAAAATAAAGGATAACCGGCAGAAATGTAGTGAAACGCCTTCGAGTGAAGCTGGAATGATTGCCACATGACTGGCCATGAAATTTTATGTTAAACGTTGTGTTATTTAACGAGTATTTTTTTCATTTCGTGCTTTCTAACGAAGAATGATTTTAGAACAGGTCATAATTTAAACTTAAAGTCGAATGTCACTCAATCTATTAGCCACAATAGAAATCATTGTTTGACACTTAGATTTGATCAATAAATGTTGGCAAAGCATTCGCTCAAACACATGAATATACAAATACACAAACAAATCAACAAATACTCATACAATACACACATTTCAAAACTCACACATTCACAAGTTTGTTTCTGTCAGTTCGAACTGCTGCTGCTTCTTCTTTAGCACACAAACAACAACAACGACGTGAAATTCTTGTATTCGACCTCAAAAAACCAGACCTGGCCAGAGGTTGGCGCTCCTGTCGATTGGAACGCGGGATCGGCAGCAGCATCATCGCCATGAGGGGCCTGAACATCATCGCACATCATCGACAGCAGCATTTAGAGTCGTCCTGGCTTCATGATTTGCCCACAAGGATGCTGTGCGCCGAGAGGTCGATAGCGATATCTGATGGAGACACATTATTTTCAGTTGGCTGCCCTCTGGTGCCCTCTGCTGTTGTTGACGCTTTACAGACGCTTCAAATACCTGCCTTGTCCTTGCTTCCCCACTCCGCCCTACCATCCAAACGAATTCCTCTTATTTCCATATCTTCTGACCGATTTCTATTGTGTTTGTTGCTTCGTAGCAGCGAGGATTTATGCGTTGACAGAGCGCTCACTTATCTTAACCAAATTTTTGTGGATGACGCTCAGTTTATGGCCACAACTCATGAG
Organism: Myopa testacea; assembly: GCA_949629155.1. NCBI lineage: Eukaryota > Metazoa > Arthropoda > Insecta > Diptera > Conopidae > Myopa > Myopa testacea. The sequence continues at coordinate 43,252,756 of OX451347.1, read as the reverse complement.
CGAACTGTACTGCCTGCCCTGTGACTGTACAATGTATGTATGTATGTATGCCTGTGTGTCTATTTTTGTGAATGTGTTTGACATATTTTAAGAACTTTGATTTTTCTTACTTTAAGATCCTTTACAATTCAATTTAGTGTACAAAAAGACCGGCCATTCTGGCTGAAATAATGTTTTAGTTTTTTTTTGCCTTGGGTAAAACTACCCTTAAAGCCATGGAATTGACTCGGGTTTATTTTCGGCCCCAAATTGTAAGGGCGGACTGAATGTCTATTCGAATCCTTTGTAAACAGGATACGTTAACTTATTAGCATTCATAACAAAGCCAAGGAGTTTGTCATGTACGAGTATGTTTGTGGATTTTATACTACTCACAGCTGAAGTCGAGGTCCTTAAAAATATGCTTGGTTAACGTAATTATTTTTACATAACAAATGAATAAAATACACAACACAAAAATTTAAATACTGATGTCTATAATTACAAGTTGACATTAAATCCACTTTCATAAACCTTTGGCTATCTATGACTTTAAGATTACGTATTCAGCCCGGTATTCAGCTCTGTATTCAGCCCCGTACGGAGTCGAAGTCGATTGGACTTCGTATTTAGATCCGTATTTAGCTCCATATTCATCTCCATATTCGACAATAAAGAGACAAAAACAATTTCGCCAGTCATAACGAACATCAGTGGGCTTTAATCTCTCCCTCAGATATTATTAAAAATTCCAGCAACTTGCATCATCATCAGAATAATTTGTGTATTCTAGAAAGTTTCAGAATATTTCTAAAAGAGGATTTCCTATTATGACCACGTTAGGCGCTAACTTCGCAAACACAATAACGACGACCACAACAACCAACAACTTCGTGCGTCGCCTAGCAGCATCATATTCAGTATCGGAAAATGTGCCAAATTTTATGGTAGTTTAGAGTATTTAAATGGACCTGGTGCCTGGACCTCCCTACTCCCGCGTTCTTTCTTTGAGGTTATTTGCAAACGTTTATTTTTTTCACACCCGCCTGCTGCCGCCCCCACCACTCATGACGGGCATCTGCCGCGATTTTGGAGGGAAACCCATTCGAGCGGAAGCGGACCGGGCTGAGCTAATCATCTGGAAGTATTGCCTAATGGATAGTTAACACGATTTTTGCTTTATGTCGATGTTGATGGCGGTGTCGATGATGACGATGGCGCCGTTGTTGTTCTTTTATTTCTATCCTAGACAGTATTTTTTGGTAATTTTTTCATATTTGCTTCAAAATGGGCATTTTTTTGAGGCTACCCTTTCGTGCATATTTTGAGAATATTGGAATTTATTGACCATGGTGCAACTTATATTTCTATGCACTCGTTTTTGTAGTAGAGTAAAGAGTGAAATAGTGATTTCTATGTCGTTGTCGTTATTTCTGAATAGATTATTTTTAAAAGCTACAACAATGAAATGAAAGCCTTATTTAATAAATATTTTCAAAGCTCTAAAGTTTTTATAGTGTTTTGTTTCAAGTTCAACTCGAGAAGTGGAAAGAGAAGAAGAAAAGTGATGATTATCAGCCCTTATACTATTATATAATTTTCAACTTATATAAAGGATTTCTTCAAAGGATATAACTTTTTGATGTTACAGACACATGTCATATGTATGTATGTATGTATGTATGCATGTATGTATGAATGTAGAGATCTCTACATCGATGTGTTGTGTATTCTCTCAGCATGTGATAAGTTGACGAAATTAGGTATTCACTTGTCACTTTCGTGACGTGATAAATTTTTAATTCTATTATACAAGGTGAACAATTTTCAGCATTTTCTGCTCCATCGAAATGATCGACACAAGCGACAAACGGCAACAACAGCAACAAAATAACTTAACTGTGTTTCTTCAGTTGAACTGACATCGTACAAGCTACATACATCAATGATTCATTCGACACGTTTTGAAGTGAACCAACTTTACAACCACAACAACACAAATAATATGTAGTAACAACAACAACATCATCTTCTTAACGCTACAAAGTTGAGTTTACATTTAAACAGAGTTGCCAACTGATTTCTTTCTAAACTTATTGAAATTATCAACTTATTAACACATAAATTAATTTTTTAAAGAAAATACAAAGTTTTAACAACATATTTTCAGCTTATACAATTTTAATGCTTCATCCTTTTTAAAAACTTCTCATTATTATTCTTATTTCCTAAAATCAGAGTAGCAACAGTGACCGGAAGGAAAAAATTGCATCATTTATGAATGTACATTAGTTGGTGCAGGGAACACACAAAAAACGGAAGGACAAGAGTAACAAACAGAAATAAAAATAATCTAAAGCCTTGTGTGTCAAAAGTGACGTTTGCTTATGAGCGAAGTGTCAAAGTGTTGTCGTTGTCACTGCTGTTGTTGTTGTTGTATGTCACCGTTAGCACGGAATTCTTTTTCACTGGCTGCTTTGTCAACTTGTCCTCGCTCTCAGCAGCTGTGTCCTTGCGAAGTGTTGACAGGTTGTTTGCTTAATTTGTCATGCAAAGTTTCCGTCTCTTTCACTCGTACGTTTGCATATTTATAATCCTTACCTTTTCTATTTTGCAACATTTTTCTTTTTTGTTTGTGTTTTGCTTTGGTTTTGCGTTTCGTCTGTTATTAACGAAAAAAAAGCCACAAATAAATACGAAATTTAATTTGACAAGAAAAAACATTGAATCTGGTCAAATGAATGTTACTGATTTCACTGACGTTGTTGTTGTTGTTGTTGTAAGCTTGTTTGACATTTTAATAGCGAAGCAGTTTAGACACAAAAACGAAATCCTTTTTTGAAGCATCCTTCTTCACCCTTCACTGTGAGCATGTTGTTTCAGTGTGTGTGTGTTTGACTATTTAATTTGCTTATTTAGGTTAATGTAGGGTGATTTCGGAGATCTTCTCAATTTTTGGGTTACGATTTATTATAAACACCTCAACATTAAAATACATTTGTTGGCTTAATTGCTGTTGTGTGTAGAATGACCCTGAAAGGGACTCTCTGAATTCTCCGTGGTTGACTTCTTTTTGCAAAAACAACAACCACGTCCCCCCAAATGATGTAAGAGCGGAGTGGCGGCTGCTGTTTGCGGTCTGATAAGTTTAATTATTTTAATTGTAAAACATTCGAACATCACGTACGCATCACGAGTTGAATTTAATTGTTGAGCCCAATTAAAGAGGGTTTGTATCCGAATTTCATTGTAAATATTAAATACATTTAATGGCACACATCACACAAAAGAGATTTAAAATTAGAAATGAAGCGAGAGTGAGAGAGAGAAAATAGAAGAGTGGCTTTAATTTTAAATATGCAGAGAGAGCAGAGGTGTTTCTTTTAAAGTAACTTTTCCCGAATCAATCCGAAGGAACTCCGGAATTTACGTTTTTTTCATGATCTTTTTTCGCTCTCGATGTTAAGTACTTCTCTCGAATTTCCTCTTAATTTCCGCAAAACTATCCGCAAAATCTTGGCGAACTACCGCCAACCACCCCCACCCGTGCCCCTCCCCAGTACAGCACCTTCGCATCTGCTTTCTAACGCTGCAGGCCATTAAAAAAGCGGTCCACTTAATGTTTGACATCAACTTTTGCAAATAAATCGCAAACTTATGTCTGATTTCCTGCTGCTTCTGGTGCCTTCTGGTTGCTCGAGTTGGAAGACTTCAAACCGCCCGATCGTCCGTCGGTTCATCCTCACGCAGCTACTTCCGTCTCTCACTCTCTCCCTCTCTCTCTCTCGTCCTCTTCCTCCAACACTCGCTTGTCTCTTAACATGGCTTACACTGAGCTCCTACATCAGCTGAACTTTTTCTAAAGTTGTAAATCATTTATAAAAAGATTTGCGCCAATGTTTCCAATCTTTTCACAGACAAACAGACAAACAAACAAACCAACCAACCAACCAACCAACAACGAACGATTGGTGTTCCTTTTTTCCTTTGCTTACAACTTGACTAACGCAGAAAAAAGAATGTCGCCGCTTTTGGCATCAGTTGTTGTTGATTTCCTTCGATGGCTGAAATGTGCGCGAGTCCTCGACGACGGCAGCGACATCTCTCGTTGGCGTTTGATTCGTGCCAACGTTTCCACGATATAACCACGAACATCGGCGGCAACTACAACAATTACAACAACAACTACCACAACAAAAACAGCACCAACTGCAACAACATGACGATGTCCTCTCTATCCTGCGGCATTCTTCATCATCGGCGACGTCGTTCATCATCTGCTGGTTTTACACTCGTGCTTCTTCTTCTTATTATTATTCCTCGTCGTCGTAGTTTTGGCTCGTTTCACAAAACGAGTTGTTTGTTGTTAACGCTGTTAGTCACGGAGTTGTTGTGTGAGTGCGTGTTGTTGTTCCTGCTCTTGGTGTTGTTACAATGATTCCTGCTCCTGTTGCTGTCATTCCTTTTTGTCCCTCATCTTCTTCTTCTTCCTCCTCCTCTAGTCTCCCTTTTTTTATTTTATAAAAATTCACACCGTCGTCTCTGCTTTCTTCTGTCAGTGTGGCAAACGCAGCTGATGCCTACTTCTACGTACATTTCTTTTATTTGTATACATATTCGCTTTATTTTCCTTTTTTATTTCTATTTATTCCTTTATTATTTTCATTTCTCTTACTTTCTTCCTTGAGTAGTGTGAGCGATATAAATAAATTGTCATTTTTTTCTCATTCCCTCCAGCTACTTTTCGTCCTTTAGTTTGTCTGCTTCGTCTTCTTGGTCTTCCTCTTCGTCTGCTGCACATCAAGTCTTTAAGTTCAACTCAAGTACAGCGTCTGCGTTTTAACCTGATTGCTTTTTTATCAGCGCAAAAGAAGTGCCAACAACAGAGAGTAGCAACATTTAGAAAATGAAATTCGAACAAATTTCACGTAATTGTGATTGTTATTGTTACTGTTATTGTTGTTGTTATTATCATTTTTGTTACGAAGGAGCCATCAAGTTTGGAAAGAGAAAGTAATAAGGGAGGGGGGATAATGCCGGCGAATAGAGGAAGCAATTCTAAGCACAACTCATTGCTTTTGGCCACCGAATACCGGACATTGAAACACTGTTTCCTTTTTGAAGATAAGTAATGAAAATTAACTGATAACCGATTTTTCTTTGATTCAACCTACAATACTTTGAAGTATCCTCGATCTCCTCAATGATCGCTAGCGGACTCAGCCGATGGTCCTTCAACACTAGTTTATGGAGTGTCTTCACTCATTCATCATTGATTGGAAAAATCCTTAAAAACTATGACTTAAATAAAGCGATAGTTAAAAGTGATGAAAATAGTTTTGATAAAATAAAAATTAAATTTTGTCCGATGGACTCGATTATTACAAAAACAAAAACGTCTAAAAAGAATCAGCGTCTGACCAGGTTCAGAGATTTTTTTAATCCTGACGTCCTCCCATCGTATGAATTTTTAGCTTTTGTAGATTTTTGTTGTTTCCTGTGTTGTTCGTTGCTTTGTTTTTGTTAAATTAATGGACAGGTAAACAATGTCGGTCACTGATGGTCACAATTTTTTCGGTCTTTTTTATTTTTTTAAATAAAGAATATTTTTATAATTTTTTTTCGGAGAGAAACGGTTTATGTTACTGCATCATAGTCAATGGGTCGGGATGTCGTTATTTCGGTCGGGAAGTCAGTCGTGAAGTCGGTCGGTTGTTTGGTTTGGGTTACTAGATTGTAATCGTTGTTGTTGTTTCAAAAATACAGTGTGATTGGCTTCGTTACATTGTTTATTTTTTATTTTATGACCTCGTAGTTTTAACCAATTAATTGACTGAATTTTTGATGATCCCATGAAAATGATGATGGTCCCAATGGTCTCAACAAACCTTCTGCACTCTACACGCGGTACACGATGGTATATGTATATAAAAGGTATATAAATTCAACTAAATAAGTAACAACACCCTGCACTATACAGTCGTCTATACAAACGAGTTTGCCAATAAAGCCAACCAAAGTTTTCATGGTTATTTTTCAGGCCATTGTTTAAAAAATTGTCGAGTGTCTGCAAAATTCTTCATACTCATTCCTAGTTTTTTTGTTCACCTGCTATGATGATGATGATGATGATCCATCTGCTGTTGGTGGGCAGCGTTTATTGATCGCTGGAATGTTAGAGGATGTTGAGGCATGTTTAATTAATGCATTCTGTAGTGTTGGCTTTTTTAAGCCACTCTTTCGTTGACATTTTTGTTTGATGAGTTGATAGTTTAATCGACAGCTTCAACAACAGCAAAAAATAGGAGTTGACAGAAAAATAGTAGTTTTTTGTAGAGGCAAAAAGCACCATTAATTGGCATAATTTATCAGAGGCAAATAAAAAGGAATATTTTATTAATGGAGTGGAGTGGAGAGGAGAGAAGAGGAGATTCTAGAATACAAGCTTTGCAAAGACAAAAAACAAATTAAGATTAAGGGTAACAACAAAGATTATGGGTTAAAAGTCAAATGTATGTTATCCATCGATAGCATGTCAAACTATTGACAGAAATCGATTTCCATCAACAACAAATTAAAGAACAAGAAATCCGTGCATACAACAAACACAAAAACTCGTATTTGAAGAAAGTGACTTGAGAAAGAAAGAAATCTCGGAAAAGAAAAAGAAAACCGGAAACACTTCAAAAAGTTGACGTGTCAGTTACAACGGCACGTTTACAGTTACAACGATCCACCGCCTGTTCTCAGTGAAGGATTTCGAAGCGGTTCCAAATAATTTTGCGAATATTGAAAAAGTGATTTCGTCTTCGCTGCGCTTCTGTTCTCAATCTGCGAAAGAGAACCGTACAAAAGAGGCTCAAAGGTTGCGCGATTGCTTTTTTGTTGCCGGTGGCAGGAAAACTTTTTCTACACTTGACACAGTCGAGTCACGTAGATTCGCAAAGCTTCTTCGTGAGTTCCTTAAGCATTCTTTTCGGAGCGCGTTAAAAAACTTATACCGCTGATTTGAGTGGGTCGTGAAGGAGAGGAAGCAGAAAGGAGCGGGGTGTCCCACAAAATTTGGCAAAAGCTGGCAACAATCTGGCGCTGGAACAACTTTTGACAACAACAACAACAACAGAAGAGGCGGGCAGTAGGGTAGTTTTCTCAACTTGTAGTGATCTAGATTTGTGTGTGTGTGTGTGTGTGTGTTCACATGTCACATCTGTTGCAAATTGCAACAAAATCTTTAGAAATCACTCATCATTATCGAAATCGGAAATTGTTTTCGCCGCCCACTTTTTGCCAGCCCAAGGAATCTTTTAAGTAGAGTGGGCGAGGTCGCCTCTTGTTTGCTGTCAGAGTTGCTACAGCATCCAACACGTTCTCAATAACTTGCCAAACACGCAATAAATTATATTCTAGCAGCCTGCTTCATCCACCCCTCCTCTCCGCCCCGCCCTCTCCGAACTCGTAATCGTCCTGAACCCAACCGGACTGCCAGCACATCCTGCGCCAGGATATTTTCAAGTATGCAGCATGATTTTCGTTGAAGAATTATTGCTTGGAAGTCGCAAGAAATTTCTTTGCTCTCGCCAGGACACACATAAACACACACCAATACACACACACATCAGCTGTCAAGCTTCCATGTTGCCCGTTTGGTCCTTTGCACTTGTTATTAAGTGGCTACAAAGCAACAGCAACAACGACAGCAGCAACAGCGAGTAGTTGAAAGGTTGTCCATGAAGGCGAATCGAAAGTTCTGAAGTTTGGTTGGAAAATTAAGCGGCGATTTAAGTGATCCTAGCGGAGAGGTCCTGCAATCGCATAACAACTCCTTGGTGATATTTCACTTGTACTGCGAAATGGTTCTGCCGTGCTAATGAATGGTCACTGCGATGGCTACAATTTATTCAGGTTTTATTTGACTAAACAAAAAAATGTGATCAACTGAGGATTATTTCATGTACATATCTACAAGTAGAACCTTATTGATCTATAAGTAGAAAAGAGCATGGTACTTAAACATTTTCCCATAATATATAAATTATTCCATCAAATTAATTATTACGATTGCATGGTTGAGATTTGCTAAAAGTTGTTGCTTCGAATATACAAAAAATGATTCTTTTGAAGTGTTCTCGTTTGAACGGTACTCTTTTACGGTACTATTTTACGGTACTTTTTCGCTAATATACGAGTATATGTACGAGTATGTCGATGGTAGTTTTCTGACATGTTTTTCTCCCAATATCATAACTCCTTCAGTCATCATCACATCACATTTTCAATTTCACATCGCTGGCGCCGAACAACGAAGTTCGCAACTTTATCGACCTCTAACCACATCAGTTGGACCCCTATGCTTCTCTCTGCTCCTCTCTACTCCTCTCTTCATCATTGCAACCACTCTGCGAGGAGTGTAGCAGCTCTCTGCGCTGTCATTGTGACATTTGTTATCGTTATCGCGCTGCTGCAATCGTATCCAACGGAGACGAAGTTATCACACTTGAAGCAAAGTGATTAATACGCGTAACTTCCGGCCAATGTGGCCAAACGGAAGCTTGTGCACAACACCAATACCAATACACACACACACACACTAAATAACCAACACACAAGCACATAAACAGTGTGTATTTCTCACACACACATGCAACATATGCGGCTCGATAACTTTGTTAACTTTGTTAGCGTTCGAATCTCAACCGTGAACGTGTGTGAGCATCGTAGGTGTGAGTAGTGCATTGTTAGTGTGTGTGTGTCTGTGTGTGTGTATGTTGGACACATTTTTCATATGTTGGATAAGCGGCAAAAGTGCCGCAAAGAAACTTTTCTCATTTGTAGAATTTTTTGCCTTGTTTCTTGTGTCCTGCAGCGTTACCCGCAGCAACTGAAGCATGTGTTGCTGATTTGAGTTTAGATGAGGGTGCAAAATAAATTCCGCTGCCAAAACAAAAAACAGAAAAATTAAAAATAATAAATTATATGAAATCTGAAAGTCAGAGCTGTCCAAAAAAAAATGCAAGAATGGCTTCTGTGAAATGAACGAAGAGGAAGAAAAGTTTTCGTCTAGGGATTTAATTATACTTACTATAGTACAATATAAAAGATTTAACAATATTCTTCTCTCGCTCATATTCATTGTCTTGTTCTTTCTCTCCCTCTCATTATCTTTCCATCGTTCTCTCTCTCTCTCTCTCTCTCTCTTTGTCTCTCTTATTGATAATTTTTTAAGGGTTTTCTTAATCGTTACTCAATTTTAAATTAATTACTTGCTCTGATAAAATTCTTTGTTAGCTTTAACGATAACTCTGAAAAGGTTAACAAATTGTATGCAAAGCAAGGAGAATAAAAATGCTTTCCATGAGGAACTCTTAAAAGTAGACACATATACTGTACAGTAGTCTACAATACACAAGTCTTAGAGTCCATACTCCGACGCATATCCTGTCGACTTACAAGCCTATTCAGTGTGCTTCGTTTGCCATGATAAATGGACCTCATTTAAACTCTCAACCATGTTCGCACATCTTACAGTCTTATTTACGGACACCAACAACAATCGTATTCTAACAACAACAACAACAAACTCGAACCAACATGCAGATACGATATACACAATATACACGAGTTTGTACAAAACTTGAAACAAGTCGAAGGACTTCCTTTAGCATACTTTCAAATTTAATACTTATTACAAGCCGTGGTAAGAATATGTTTGAAAGAGAGAGAAGGTGAGATACGCAGAGAGAGAGAGAGAGAAAGATTGTACTTATACATGTGTCTCTGTATTTAAGCGCGTATTTTTGTGGTTAAAGTATGCGTGAGGCTGAAACCGCACGAGACATGAGACTTGGCACATGTTCGCCATACGGTGTCAAATTTTGACATTTAAAGGGTGCTAATAGACACCACGCACAGAGAAAGGACGCACACATACGCAGACAAACACACACACACACACACAGGTAGTTCTGCGGCAACGCGTTTTATGCGTTGTCTTCCACATAATTTATGTTTCCGTTTGTGTTCCCAACAAAAAAGGATATCAGAAAGGAGGCTTAGCCATAAACACACACACACAAACACAGAGACACATACACACAGAGACACACACCATCATCACCACCAGCATCAACACTCATACGCACATCCACGTAAGTGAAGACATGTTGTTTGGACAACTCATTTTGCCAGGACATCAACTGTAAAGTGCTTTAGCTGTCAGTGTTGTTGAGACAATTATTTTTCATTCTGCTGTCTCCTTAAACACACACAGACACATACAAATACACACACGTGCATACACAACTACTCAACCACTTACAAAAACGCTCAGATACGCACACGCAGACTAACACTCAGACATTCATATACATGGAAATACTTGTAATATTATCCTTGGCAAGACCGCATCAAGGACACTCTTATTGTCTGCATCTTTGTAGGCAGCATTTCAGCAAAACCACAAAATTAATCTACAGAAATTCCAATTTTATAAATGACCATCAATCAAAAGCGGTCGCCATCTTCAAGGAACCGCATCATCAAAGCATGAGCAGGAAGAGCAGGAGGAGGATGAAGATGAGGATGTGTTAATAGATAGCATCAGCATTTTGTTGGGATGTTGTAACAAGGAATTCCTGACATCACTACAAAATATAGATTAATAATAATAGAAGAATCTATAAAAATAACAGAGCGAGCAGAAGCAACAACAATTTAATCATCAAAACTAAAGAGAAGTTTAGTAAAAAGTGGAGAGAACTAAAAGATAACGACTAAAAGAGGGTACAACTAACAGAAAATGAAATCCTCCTTCTACACCCTACACCCGGTGTGGTCCTTCTAATTAAGATTATAATAAATTCTACAAATGATTCCGTTTAATTGAATAAAGTAATCTACAAAGCCAAAGTACAGGTATTTGAACATTGGCACTTTAGCGATCCCTTTTAATGGTTCTGAGTTAGAAGATGTCTAAGAAGAAGTCTGAAAAAGTTTAATGGTTCTCTTCACGATACCCTACGTAATGGAGTCACGAGGGTCACGTAGGGTATCTCAGCTTCTTCTGGTTTAAGCTTTAATCTTTTTTAAATACGATTTTTTTCATAAAATATAAATTCGAAGATTGAAATTTGTTCGGATTTAAAACTGCTCCATCCACTAAATGATTGCCTTATATTTTCTGGTCTTCCTTCCACACGTTGAAGCCAGGAAAATCCTTTGATTTTACATACAAACTTATTTCCTTAATCAGGGTGAGTGAAGAAAAAGAGGGAGACGAGGAAAACTACAGAAATGCCTGTGCTGCTGAGGTTGATTTATTGAATTTTTCCCGAGAGCGCCAAAATAAAAACCTTTTCACACAACAGATCCTTGTTTTGCACACAGATCCTTGGTCGGTCGGTTGGGGGGGATATTTTGTGCACGGGATTTCGTGCAAAGCGATTTGCTCCAAATAAAGTGCCTGCTGTGCTTTTGCGCCTTCGTTTTTTTGTGCAACCTCCTTTAAGCGAAGCGCAGTCCTGAGCAAGGACTCGTGTTTTCTGTTCATTTCGCTGTGTTGCTCATTTATTAAAAGCGCATTTCTTACGTTGGCTCGCATCGTCTTCGTCGTGTTACTTACAATGTTGCTTACAATGTTGCTTACTATGTTGCTTACTAGGTTTATATTGTTTCTGCTGCTGCTGTTGCTGCTCCTTGCATTTAAGGACTCGCTGTGTGCTGTACGTTGAAATAACTGGGATAAATAAAGTCCTCGAGCTTAATAAAACGACATTTTGAAATTATTTCGAGTTTGTGTTCAGGAGGAATTCGTTTTTCTTTGCATTTGCTTTACATGCTCATGGATGTGTGTATATTCTTGAATGTATGGCATGCATTAAGTGTGCTCTAGTCCTGCAAGGATATCGCATGCGAAACGCGCTGGCAAATTGTGAGCATGTTCCGTCATTCCCACGAACAGGATGCATTTCATGCTGCTTCGTCTGCTGTGCGAGATCCTGTGCTCTTCGCCAGCGCCCTGAGTGACAGCAAATACAATTACGTTGTTGTTGTGTCTTCCTTTAGTTGCTGTTGCTGTTAACTGTTGATTGCGATTGCGATTGTTCAACTTTGGATCCTTTGGTCTCCTTCAGAACTCTCCAGGACATTCCTATGCGTAGAAATCCGATTGCGAGTCAAATTTCCATCCTAATGTAAGTCATGCGCTCGTTGTTTATCCGAGCACCATTTAATGTTGGACCCATGCTCTACCTCCTCTGCTCCCCGCCCCTCGCCACCTATCCAGGAGATTCAATAAATTCAGATTAAATGAAGTCGCCAACCGATGGACGAATGCATCAGAATAAAAGCTGTCCGGACCGCAGGAACTCTTAAAATATAATAATTGAATTGAGTGCAAAAGCAAACAAAATACAATAATGAAGAATGTGAGGCAAGCAAAAAGGATTGCAACAGCGGAATCTAGGATATGCAAACACCTGAGTCGAGGCTGAGAGGGGGCTGAGAGGGGCTGAGTGGGGGCTGAGTGGTGCATGCATCTGAAAGCCACCTGGACGTTTGGCCTGATGGCAAAATAAATTTAATTACGCCGACGCAAATCTACAAGCTGCAGGTGGACGTCGTGTTGCTGGCAACTCCGTCCTTATTTGCATTGCTTTAACAAGGATAATAATAATTATTATTATACAACATGAGCGTATGTCTATGTTAGTGTGTCGGTGTGTATGTGTGTGTGTGGTGGTGTGTCTGTGTGTGAGTTGGTGTGTACGAGTGCCTTTTCAATTTGCGGCTTATTAATTTTATTAAGTGAACCCGGTACTGTTTCTTGCCATTAAATGACGACGCACGAAACTGATATCCTGTGTACGTGTGTGCGTGTGTGTATGTGTGTAGCATGACGAAAGCTGTGTTGGATAATAAATAATATTTTTAAAATTATTTCTGTTTAACCAACGGAAGTTTAAAGAAGGAAAATTTTAAGCCTATTAAAAGAGTTACTTTTATTTTCCATTTTTTCTTTATTAAATGCCACTTTAATTATTAATAAAATTAAATATTGTATGAAAATTAGTAATCTTGCAGTTATTATTATATTATTATAAAAACTGAAAATTAATTAATAATAAATCAATGTAAATAAAGACAAAAAAAAGGTAAGCAAGTAATTTAGAAAATATTCACAACTTGCACTGGTCGCTGGTAACTTTACAGGGGGACACAAGCCAGTCAAAATGTAACGCTCATGTGGATTGTGGAACGTATTATTTTGCATTCTTTGCGCATGTCTTCTCCATGGCATGGGGAAACTCACTCATAGATGGCGACACCAAAAATTCAAGCGTTAACGTCGATAAAGCAGTGCCACAGATGGTTGGATCTAAATATTTATATTATAATAAGCAATAATAATAATAACGCTAAATAATAATTATAATCAGAATAATAATAGTGTAGTAATAATAATATTAATAATGAATAATTAAAATATTAATTTTGATATATTGTAAAAATATAATTTCGAGTGGAAAGAGATTTTTCAAAATTTATCCAAATGCAATTTAGACTCTAATAAAACGCAATCCTTTTCCCAGCCATTAAAGGATTCTTGCAAGGATTCCAAGTTTTTGCTATCTTCATTTTTATATCAGCAGATATTGTAGAGTTCTAAGAATAGAACTCACAAAGAAAAGAATTTTTGTATTTTTAACTAATCTTTTCCTCTTTTCGTATCTTCAAGATATACATATAATCTTACAATAGTGTTGCCAACTACTCGCAGTATTTATTTGTGTCTACGCAGTGGAAATCAAGATAGTTTATCATAAACAAAAACTGATGCGGAAAAAACTCATGTATATTTTATACACGCGAACATAAAGCAATCAGGATATCCTACAGCAACATCCTATATAGCAACATGCTGTATAGCACCATCCTATATTGCAACATACCATATATTCTGCCAACAGCTGCTGCTGCTGATGTGGATGCTGAGAGTGTTGCTCCGTATCTGCAGCTTCGCTTTCTATCTTAGATTGGAATTTATTTATTTTCATGTTGTTATTTATGAGTATTGTTACGAAGAAAACACGACACGAAGAAACGGCGACTGTTGTATCCTTAAGAATATTTGCAGGATATTCAAACAAATCAAACCGTCGTGAAAGCGTTGGAAACGATGGTGGATTTAGAGGTGAGTGAGGATTGTGCGGAACTGCCATTAAAAGCATATCAGCACGGAAACTAAAGCAGGTGCCTGTAATGAGGCTCATTTGAAAGAAATACTCACAGAATATCTAGAAAAGTTAAACGCTAACAAAGACGAATTTATTCAAAAATTAAAGTAAGCTAAGAAATCCGTTCTTAGATTTAGATTAAAATTAGATTCAAAAGAAATATTCCCAGAGTAAAATATAAACAATTTAAAACAAAAATTAAAATCCAACAAACTTTAAAAACCAATTCATCCAACCTTTGATAAAAATTATAATTTTACAATCGGTATATTCGATAGATTTTTAACAATTCATTCCACTGTACTAGAAATCTATTTTAACTTCAATTATTTGTATATGAAAATTTATTTATCGTGTATGGGAAAAAATGTTAAACAAGTTTATCTAAAGCACGTTATGAGCTTAATTGAAGGATGTAACAAAAAAAGAAATACAAGTAAAGAAAAACAAGGGTACCACCAACAGGATAAAAATCTCATCAGCTTATTAAAAACGCACACATGAGAACGATTCGCTGAATGGATCCTGTTGCTAGTGAGCCACTTTATTATATGGAATACTTGGAATACTTACACAAACATACACACACACATACACACACGCACCCATATATACCATAAATTGTGTGGAAGCATAACAGAGGGAGAGAGAGAGAGAGAGAGAGAAAATAATTGTACCACCTCTTAATAAGTCACCCTCTACGTTAGAGAGTACATTTGTCGATATCAGAGCGAGAACAACATCAAATAATCAAAAACCAGGTCTACGACTTGGACGAAGTTGAGATACCCTACACATCTGATGTAAGATCATTTAACTGAGAACCTTTTGAAGGAAATAATATTATCATATATAATATTAATCTAAACAATAATAATATGCTGTGGATCAAGGATACTTTTCAATACCTGCCATTCCTCTTTCTGCGCGTTACCAACGTTATTACAACCTTAATATAATCTTTCATTTTCAAGTGTAGGGTATTAAAAATATACGAAAAAACAAGACTTCTAAGGAACCAAAAAGCAGGTGGTGCTGAAGGAGGAGTAGCAGGAGTAACAAGTACAGGTTAGAAGCAACAGAGTCGCTCTTCATGGTACACGATACCGTTTAAATTGGTTCATGAATTTTTAAAAATAATTTCAAAGCAAATGACACCCACACAGACCCACACAGACTCCCACATACTCACAAAGTAGTGCTTAATGTGTAGCTCAGAGTCACACACAGTAAAATATTGTAAGCGTATGAGAATATACACACAGATAAACACACACACACACACACACACACACACACCAACGCCTATTCGATTTGGTGCTGATCTAATTTTTGGGTAAGTAGGAAGCTAGGAGATGTATTTTTGAGCCAAATCGTCGATATTCCGGCGAAGTAGAAGAAGGAGACGAAGAAAAAGCAAGCACCCGTTCATCACCCTCCCTGGGCGAGGGTGTTAAGACCCTGGTGGTCTATTTAGATGTACTCGTATGCAGATACCGCAAGTGTATGGAGAATCTGTGTACGTGTGTGTGTAGCAGTCAGTGTTGCTGTGTTTGTGAGTTTGTGTACTTAGCATTGGGAACGTTGGTAGCTAAATTGGGCATAAAGTAGGCCAGTTAACTGCGATTTCGGTTGCTTCTTCTCGGCTGACTTGTGGTTGGGGTCTCACCGAAGAGATGCTGCCAAATTCATTTAAATAATTCATGGGATGAAATTGAAATTGGGTTATCGTGCCAAATGTTATCGTTGGCGAACGTGATTCTAATTCTCCTTGGCTTTAATCTTCTCTCGCTTCGAGATTACGGAAGTTATTTAAGACGTTTAATTTACGAGGGTAGTCCCACAAGTTCGCGACCACTACTACGAAAGAAAGTCATATTGTTGATGCAAAAAAATACCAGAAAGACATCATAATTCATTGTCAAAGAAACTTAAATCATTTTCCTTGAATCATGTCAACGATTCTGCACACTGCACTCTATCTTCGCAAGAGTCGTGTAATTCTTATCTCTACAAAAGCACATACATATGTACTATATGAAGATAAGAATAAAACTTGTTATGGATCTTAGATACAATTTCAACAAATTGTACAAATTATATTTACCGGAGAAAAACATCAATAACAGCAACAACACATAAAGCAAATAAACTCTTGTGTTATCGAACAGTTTCTCGTCGATAATTTAAAGTTTGTTTATTTGTTTTTTTGTTTCAGAATGATTGAGCAAAGATTCAAGTGCAAAGATACGACACTCGGACGAAAATATAAATGCAGTTTAAATTCAGATTGCAATCATAAGAGTTCTAGAATAATAATAATATTACTAGCAGTTGCTTACCTTGCTGGAGAACGGAAAGTATGGCTGCAACAACAACAACAACACGGTCTGGACAAATGTAAGTTTCCACTTCATAAGAGTTACCGATGAAAATTTTCTAAAATTCTTAAATATAATAAACAATATCACCTCCTTAAAATGATAACAATACAAACTATGGTTTATCTATAGTTAACCTTATTAATTAATCAATAGATATTAATCATGATATACCATACTTTTATATAACTTTATGTTTTTTCAGTGTCCTGTTTATGTTGGTTGCTTTAGTGTCTTTGGCCGAGTCTCAAGTGGTTAATTTTGGCCGCTGTTCCAGCAACATGACAACCATTCAAAATGTAACTCTGGACGATGTAAGTTTCGACTTTAACACTGAGTTATTTACAATATATTGTATATAATTTTTGTTGTTCTTGATTTTTAAGTATGTCGGACGTTGGTATGAATACTCGAAATATCCGTTCATCTTCGAGTTGGGCAGCAAATGCGTCTACGCGAGTTACAATGAGTCATCCGATGGCCTCATTTCTGTTTATAATTTTGGCAGAAATCGATTGTACGTAAGAGGGTGAAAAATCAAAGGTCAAGAGTGTTAATTGTCATTTTCTATCTATTATATCCGTAGAACCTCATCGATACACAATGTCAGCGGTACTGCGACTGTTAATGAGCCCGGGAAGTGGACGGTACAGTTTCAAAATGTTCCAGGTTAGTGTTTTTTCTGCACATGATATAAAAGTACGTCGAATATTCACGTTTACTATAAATTACATGAAGTTCTTTTGGTGTATTTTGTGATAAGTCTTATTTTAGATCTTTTCATTCTTCCCTCTCTTCTCTCCTCCATCTTTTCTCTTCTTTATTCCTTTCCATACGACTTTAGTCATGGCTAGAGGCAGCAATTATTGGATCTTGGACACTGATTACAGAAATTATGCCGTCGTTTATTCCTGTAGCGACGTCCTGGGAATTCTGAAAGCACGTGAGTTGATATTCTATTTATTTCAAAGTTTCTTATGCGTAAATATAAAAAACATATACTATAATAATTATATAAATAATAAAAGTAAAAAACTAAGTTATATATAAAAAGAATAAAATTTAAATATGCAATATTTCAAAACACTACACGTGTTGCGATTGCTTTAAGTTTCATTTTAAATTTGATCTTAAATTCTGTACATTGAAATAGTGTTGGAAAAAATTGTGTGTTTATTTAATTTTCGAGTATCATTGAAAACCCGCGTGTTTGATTTGGGGAAAATTAAAATGCACATGATATAAAGTTAAAAAAATAAGGTAAATATTAATTTTGAAATAGAACCGAGTGGAAATCTATTTATATAACACTAAATACTCTGCACTGTAAAAATATACACACATACCATCAAACAGACACACATACCATTAAACACACTCATCGGCCAACGCAGTTTTAGAATTCACAGAAAGACCAGAAAATTGCGGCAAAACAAACACTATATGCAAACACTATACACCTCTTCACTCTCCTCCTCTGCACTCCGCCACTCCTCCTCTGCACCTCAACCACGCTCTATCACAACAACACGAATTTCAATTTACGCTCGTTTTTCGCTTGAAGCCAAGCCAAAGCAAACATGACGCATTGGAAGCGAATCAAAAGTAGCCACGTTTTAATTAATTAGCAGATTGCAGTAGTTTCGAGTTATTTACTAAGTGTAATTAGTGCTTAAAACTCTTTGTCTAAAAATGTTGCCACAGCTGGTTTTTCATTGAAGTGGAAGTCGCTTTAATTTGAATCCTTTATCTTTTTTCGGTTACAATAGAAAACTTACGATTCTCCCTCTTTTTTTAGAGGTTGTATGGATTTTGACACGTGATCGGTTCCCCAGTCAGGAAACCGTCGAGACTGCTCAAATGGTCATCAGCGCCAATGGTCTGTCCTTGAAGCCACTGCGAAAGACCGACCAACAAAATTGTCCAGCCGACGACTGAAGAAGAGAATTGAAGGAGTTTGAATCCAAGAATCAGAATCACTTTTTATGGAATGTAATGGATGTTATAATGGAAAATATTTTAATATTGTAAATATATTATAATAGATGATGATTTAAACTAATAAATTTCAGTGGCAACTCTGTAGTGAAAAGCTTTCTAAATTTTCAATAGTAAATTCCATTAAAATGTGTATAAAAAAGTTTGCATTTTTGTACCTAGCTGGAGCATTATTCGCGTATGAATTTATTATTGTTAAAATATTTTTGTTTAAAAATTATTATTATTTAAAACTCTTAATTATTCGATTGGTGATTTTTGTACGAAGAAAATTATTACCGAGTATTAAATTACTACTATTGAAATTAGAGAAAACGAGAAGGAAACGAGTATTAAGAGTTTTTATTGCCCTAGTTGTGTTGGCCGTGATTTAGAGGTGAAAAATCGGGCAACTGACGATCTCTAACCTCCCCCACTGTATTCTCAACACATTTCTTTCTACTTAAGCTATATTCTCCTGTTTTTAGCTGAGCTAAACCTAGTATGGCTGTCGCGTAAGTTTTTTGGATTTGTCCCTAACTGTCCTATGAATCAAGAAAATTATTGTCCAAAACTCTATCCCTATCGCTTTGTTCTACAGTATTCCTAGTATTCATTACCAAAGTCAAAAAACAAAACAAAAATGAAAAACATTGGCACAAAAAACACAAAAACAAACAAAAACCGGGAAAAACAAGCAAAAAATTGTTATAAAAGTTTCATAAGAGACACTCCCATAACAATTATTAGTAGGCATTTTTTGCCTAAAACTACTTTACAGGCACGCCCAGAAACGTTTTTCGTCCCTGGCCTGAAAGGGACTCATCAGTGGGCTTATCATATATATAAGCGCTTACCCACATAACTAGTATGTGTGCAATCACCCATATATATACAGAGAAAATGGCCATGAATGGCTCAAGACGAAAATTAATTATTTAAATTGCCTCATAGAGGCGATCAATATTGATGAATGATATAATATATAACAATTAACTAATAATTGTTAGATAATAAATGTAATGTTGTAATATGTAATATATAATCTAATATAAATAGAAAAAATCAAAAAACCCAAAAAACACTTACCATTCCTCAGGAAAACAGCGACCACACGCGACGGGAGTTGAACACACACTAACTGATGTGTTCACCTCGATTGCCCACTCCATTTAACAAGAGTGATGCAATTTTAGTTTTAGGGATGGGTCGATGTCAACCGCAGCAATGGCAAGTCTGTGGGGGTGTATGATCAATTAAGGAGGTAAAAGGAGGGGGGAAGGTTGGAATTAAGGTGGAGAAGGGGGTTAGAAAAGTAAAAAAATACGTAAAAAAGTAAAAAGTAAGAAAGAAGTGGTTAAAATAAAACTTTAAATAGAAATGACATCCTGCCACTACTGACAGCCCTCATTCGTGGCCTTTGTCGAGGTTAGCGATCTTGTCATATATAACTCTTAATGTAGTTGCTATAGTGTAGGAAAGGTCGCGAAGTAGAAGATACCCTAATATTAAAAATTGTATTTTATTTAACTTAGCCCTTACTATACTCTACGATATTCCTGCCCGCGTGTGTTAGTAATTGGGGACACTCCAAAAAGGCCTACCGTGTTAACATGGGAGAAAAACAATTTGAGTAAGATAGAACTTTTCAAGATTTGCCAATATAGGGCAGAAAAAGGTTAATCCATGAGTCAGTGAACAGGTCACATGAAGCCTATGAGTTGATATCTCCCAACCATAAATCAGGCCATGCTATGCATAAACCCTTTGCATTTTTGTACCTAGCTAGAGCATTATTCGCGTATGAATTTATTATTGTTAAAATATTTTTGTTTAAAAATTATTATTATTTAAAACTCTTAATTATTCGATTGGTGATTTTTCATTTTTGTACCTAGCTAGAGAATTGTTCGCGTATGAATTTTTAATTTTTAATTTTAAATAATTTTTAATTATAAATATTTTTATTATGAATTATTAATCTTTTAAACTCTTAATTAATCGATTGAGGTTAAGTAGGAAGAATTATTAACGCGTAATCAGATACTATTGTTTAAATTAGAGAAAACGAGACGGAAGCGGGAATTAAGAGCTTTTCTTACCCTAGTTGTGTTGGCCGTGATTTAGAGGTGAAAGATCGGGCAACTAACGATCTCTAACCTCCCCCATTGTATTCTCAACACATCTCTTTCTGCTTAAAGCTATATTCTCCTCTTTTTAGCTGAGCTACACCTATTATGGCTGTCGCGTACGTTTTTTGGATTTGTCCCTAGCTGTCCTAGGAAGAAACAAATTATTGTCAAAATATCTATCCCTATCTCTTTGTTCTACAGTATTCCTACATGTTATTACAAAGTGCAAAAAACAAAACAAAAATGAAAAACATTGGCACAAAAAACACAAAAACAAACAAAAACCGAAACACAAACAAAAATTGTTATAGAAATGTCAATAAAAGACACTCTCATAACAATTATAAGTAGGCCTTTTTGCCTAAAAACTACTTTACAGGCACCGCCCAGAAACGTTTTTCGTCCCTGGCCTGAAAGGGACTCATCAGTGGGCTTATCCCATATATAAGCGCTTACCCACATAACTAGTATGTGTGCAATCACCCATATATGTACAGAAAAAATGGCCATGAATGGCTCAAGACGAAAATTAATCATTTAAATTGCCTCATAGAGGCGATCAAAATTGATGAATGATATAATATATAACAATTAACTAGTAATTGTTAGATAATAAATATAATGTTATAATATGTAATATATAATCTAATATAAATGGAAAAATCGAAAACACTTACCATTCCTCAGGAAAACAGCGACCACACGCGACGGGAGTTGAACACACACTAACTGATGTGTTCACCTCGGTTGCCCACTCCATTTAACAAGAGTGATGCAATTTTAGTTTTAGGAATGGGTCGATGTCAACCACAGCAATGGCAAGTCTGTGGGAGGGTATGGTCAATTAAGGAGGTAAAAGGAGGGGGGAGGTTGGAATTAAGGTGGAGAAGGGGGTTAGAAAAGTAAAAGAATACGTAGAAAAGTAAAAAGTAGGAAAGAAGTGGTTAAAATAAAACTGTAAATAGAAATGACATCCTGCCACTACTGACAGCCCTCATTCGTGGCCTTTGTCGAGGTTAGCGATCTTGTCATATATAACTCTTAATGTAGTTGCTATAGTGTAGGAAAGGTCGAGAAGTAGAAGATACCCTAATATTAAAAATTGTATTTTATTTAACTTAGCCCTTACTATACTCTACGATATTCCTGCCCGCGTGTGTTAGTAATTGGGGACACTCCAAAAGGCCTACCGTGTTAACATGGGAGAAAAATACAATTTGAGTAAGGTAGAACTTTTCAAGATTTGCCAATATAGGGCAGAAAAAGGTTAATCCATGAGTCAGTGAACAGGTCACATGAAGCCTATGAGTTGATATCTCCCAATCATAAATCAGGTCATGCTATGCATAAACCCCGAAGGGTAAAGCGGCGCATGACCCCGAAGGGAGCCTGATCAACAGGAGGCCTCAAATGGCCGTGAAACAACCGAACCATAAACCGTCCTTGTTTAGCCTATTTGACGAAGGGTTGTCCAAATGCCAGCCACATTACTCAATCCAGATGCGCATTCAACATTACCGGAACCAGTGTGGGTTGCTATGTTAGGAAATATTTGATGAAAAATAAGGGATCCTATGAAAACGAAAAAATAAAACATAACACCTACCCACTCCTAATCTGTTTTTACCTGAGTTTGGGTCTGATGGACCCAAAACCATAAGTCGCATCATTAGTCAGCCATCACGATTAATGACGGAGTTCTACCCTTCCTGAGCTAAGTGAACGATCGGAAGAAACTTTGCATTTTTGTACCTAGCTAGAGCATTATTCGCGTATGAATTTATTATTGTTAAAATATTTTTGTTTAAAAATTATTATTATTTAAAACTCTTAATTATTCGATTGGTGATTTTTCATTTTTGTACCTAGCTAGAGAATTGTTCGCGTATGAATTTTTAATTTTTAATTTTAAATAATTTTTAATTATAAATATTTTTATTATGAATTATTAATCTTTTAAACTCTTAATTAATCGATTGAGGTTAAGTAGGAAGAATTATTAACGCGTAATCAGATACTATTGTTTAAATTAGAGAAAACGAGACGGAAGCGGGAATTAAGAGCTTTTCTTACCCTAGTTGTGTTGGCCGTGATTTAGAGGTGAAAGATCGGGCAACTAACGATCTCTAACCTCCCCCATTGTATTCTCAACACATCTCTTTCTGCTTAAAGCTATATTCTCCTCTTTTTAGCTGAGCTACACCTATTATGGCTGTCGCGTACGTTTTTTGGATTTGTCCCTAGCTGTCCTAGGAAGAAACAAATTATTGTCAAAATATCTATCCCTATCTCTTTGTTCTACAGTATTCCTACATGTTATTACAAAGTGCAAAAAACAAAACAAAAATGAAAAACATTGGCACAAAAAACACAAAAACAAACAAAAACCGAAACACAAACAAAAATTGTTATAGAAATGTCAATAAAAGACACTCTCATAACAATTATAAGTAGGCCTTTTTGCCTAAAAACTACTTTACAGGCACCGCCCAGAAACGTTTTTCGTCCCTGGCCTGAAAGGGACTCATCAGTGGGCTTATCCCATATATAAGCGCTTACCCACATAACTAGTATGTGTGCAATCACCCATATATGTACAGAAAAAATGGCCATGAATGGCTCAAGACGAAAATTAATCATTTAAATTGCCTCATAGAGGCGATCAAAATTGATGAATGATATAATATATAACAATTAACTAGTAATTGTTAGATAATAAATATAATGTTATAATATGTAATATATAATCTAATATAAATGGAAAAATCGAAAACACTTACCATTCCTCAGGAAAACAGCGACCACACGCGACGGGAGTTGAACACACACTAACTGATGTGTTCACCTCGGTTGCCCACTCCATTTAACAAGAGTGATGCAATTTTAGTTTTAGGAATGGGTCGATGTCAACCACAGCAATGGCAAGTCTGTGGGAGGGTATGGTCAATTAAGGAGGTAAAAGGAGGGGGGAGGTTGGAATTAAGGTGGAGAAGGGGGTTAGAAAAGTAAAAGAATACGTAGAAAAGTAAAAAGTAGGAAAGAAGTGGTTAAAATAAAACTGTAAATAGAAATGACATCCTGCCACTACTGACAGCCCTCATTCGTGGCCTTTGTCGAGGTTAGCGATCTTGTCATATATAACTCTTAATGTAGTTGCTATAGTGTAGGAAAGGTCGAGAAGTAGAAGATACCCTAATATTAAAAATTGTATTTTATTTAACTTAGCCCTTACTATACTCTACGATATTCCTGCCCGCGTGTGTTAGTAATTGGGGACACTCCAAAAGGCCTACCGTGTTAACATGGGAGAAAAATACAATTTGAGTAAGGTAGAACTTTTCAAGATTTGCCAATATAGGGCAGAAAAAGGTTAATCCATGAGTCAGTGAACAGGTCACATGAAGCCTATGAGTTGATATCTCCCAATCATAAATCAGGTCATGCTATGCATAAACCCCGAAGGGTAAAGCGGCGCATGACCCCGAAGGGAGCCTGATCAACAGGAGGCCTCAAATGGCCGTGAAACAACCGAACCATAAACCGTCCTTGTTTAGCCTATTTGACGAAGGGTTGTCCAAATGCCAGCCACATTACTCAATCCAGATGCGCATTCAACATTACCGGAACCAGTGTGGGTTGCTATGTTAGGAAATATTTGATGAAAAATAAGGGATCCTATGAAAACGAAAAAATAAAACATAACACCTACCCACTCCTAATCTGTTTTTACCTGAGTTTGGGTCTGATGGACCCAAAACCATAAGTCGCATCATTAGTCAGCCATCACGATTAATGACGGAGTTCTACCCTTCCTGAGCTAAGTGAACGATCGGAAGAAACTTTGCATTTTTGTACCTAGCTAGAGCATTATTCGCGTATGAATTTATTATTGTTAAAATATTTTTGTTTAAAAATTATTATTATTTAAAACTCTTAATTATTCGATTGGTGATTTTTCATTTTTGTACCTAGCTAGAGAATTGTTCGCGTATGAATTTTTAATTTTTAATTTTAAATAATTTTTAATTATAAATATTTTTATTATGAATTATTAATCTTTTAAACTCTTAATTAATCGATTGAGGTTAAGTAGGAAGAATTATTAACGCGTAATCAGATACTATTGTTTAAATTAGAGAAAACGAGACGGAAGCGGGAATTAAGAGCTTTTCTTACCCTAGTTGTGTTGGCCGTGATTTAGAGGTGAAAGATCGGGCAACTAACGATCTCTAACCTCCCCCATTGTATTCTCAACACATCTCTTTCTGCTTAAAGCTATATTCTCCTCTTTTTAGCTGAGCTACACCTATTATGGCTGTCGCGTACGTTTTTTGGATTTGTCCCTAGCTGTCCTAGGAAGAAACAAATTATTGTCAAAATATCTATCCCTATCTCTTTGTTCTACAGTATTCCTACATGTTATTACAAAGTGCAAAAAACAAAACAAAAATGAAAAACATTGGCACAAAAAACACAAAAACAAACAAAAACCGAAACACAAACAAAAATTGTTATAGAAATGTCAATAAAAGACACTCTCATAACAATTATAAGTAGGCCTTTTTGCCTAAAAACTACTTTACAGGCACCGCCCAGAAACGTTTTTCGTCCCTGGCCTGAAAGGGACTCATCAGTGGGCTTATCCCATATATAAGCGCTTACCCACATAACTAGTATGTGTGCAATCACCCATATATGTACAGAAAAAATGGCCATGAATGGCTCAAGACGAAAATTAATCATTTAAATTGCCTCATAGAGGCGATCAAAATTGATGAATGATATAATATATAACAATTAACTAGTAATTGTTAGATAATAAATATAATGTTATAATATGTAATATATAATCTAATATAAATGGAAAAATCGAAAACACTTACCATTCCTCAGGAAAACAGCGACCACACGCGACGGGAGTTGAACACACACTAACTGATGTGTTCACCTCGGTTGCCCACTCCATTTAACAAGAGTGATGCAATTTTAGTTTTAGGAATGGGTCGATGTCAACCACAGCAATGGCAAGTCTGTGGGAGGGTATGGTCAATTAAGGAGGTAAAAGGAGGGGGGAGGTTGGAATTAAGGTGGAGAAGGGGGTTAGAAAAGTAAAAGAATACGTAGAAAAGTAAAAAGTAGGAAAGAAGTGGTTAAAATAAAACTGTAAATAGAAATGACATCCTGCCACTACTGACAGCCCTCATTCGTGGCCTTTGTCGAGGTTAGCGATCTTGTCATATATAACTCTTAATGTAGTTGCTATAGTGTAGGAAAGGTCGAGAAGTAGAAGATACCCTAATATTAAAAATTGTATTTTATTTAACTTAGCCCTTACTATACTCTACGATATTCCTGCCCGCGTGTGTTAGTAATTGGGGACACTCCAAAAGGCCTACCGTGTTAACATGGGAGAAAAATACAATTTGAGTAAGGTAGAACTTTTCAAGATTTGCCAATATAGGGCAGAAAAAGGTTAATCCATGAGTCAGTGAACAGGTCACATGAAGCCTATGAGTTGATATCTCCCAATCATAAATCAGGTCATGCTATGCATAAACCCCGAAGGGTAAAGCGGCGCATGACCCCGAAGGGAGCCTGATCAACAGGAGGCCTCAAATGGCCGTGAAACAACCGAACCATAAACCGTCCTTGTTTAGCCTATTTGACGAAGGGTTGTCCAAATGCCAGCCACATTACTCAATCCAGATGCGCATTCAACATTACCGGAACCAGTGTGGGTTGCTATGTTAGGAAATATTTGATGAAAAATAAGGGATCCTATGAAAACGAAAAAATAAAACATAACACCTACCCACTCCTAATCTGTTTTTACCTGAGTTTGGGTCTGATGGACCCAAAACCATAAGTCGCATCATTAGTCAGCCATCACGATTAATGACGGAGTTCTACCCTTCCTGAGCTAAGTGAACGATCGGAAGAAACTTTGCATTTTTGTACCTAGCTAGAGCATTATTCGCGTATGAATTTATTATTGTTAAAATATTTTTGTTTAAAAATTATTATTATTTAAAACTCTTAATTATTCGATTGGTGATTTTTCATTTTTGTACCTAGCTAGAGAATTGTTCGCGTATGAATTTTTAATTTTTAATTTTAAATAATTTTTAATTATAAATATTTTTATTATGAATTATTAATCTTTTAAACTCTTAATTAATCGATTGAGGTTAAGTAGGAAGAATTATTAACGCGTAATCAGATACTATTGTTTAAATTAGAGAAAACGAGACGGAAGCGGGAATTAAGAGCTTTTCTTACCCTAGTTGTGTTGGCCGTGATTTAGAGGTGAAAGATCGGGCAACTAACGATCTCTAACCTCCCCCATTGTATTCTCAACACATCTCTTTCTGCTTAAAGCTATATTCTCCTCTTTTTAGCTGAGCTACACCTATTATGGCTGTCGCGTACGTTTTTTGGATTTGTCCCTAGCTGTCCTAGGAAGAAACAAATTATTGTCAAAATATCTATCCCTATCTCTTTGTTCTACAGTATTCCTACATGTTATTACAAAGTGCAAAAAACAAAACAAAAATGAAAAACATTGGCACAAAAAACACAAAAACAAACAAAAACCGAAACACAAACAAAAATTGTTATAGAAATGTCAATAAAAGACACTCTCATAACAATTATTTTTCATTTTTGTACCTAGCTAGAGAATTGTTCGCGTATGAATTTTTAATTTTTAATTTTAAATATTTTTATTATGAATTATTAATCTTTTAAACTCTTAATTAATCGATTGAGGTTAAGTAGGAAGAATTATTAAACGCGTAATCAGATACTATTGTTTAAATTAGAGAAAACGAGACGGAAGCGGGAATTAAGAGTTTTTTTTTACCCTAGTTGTGTTGACCGTGATTTAGAGGTGAAAGATCGGGCAACTAACGATCTCTAACCTCCCCCACTGTATTCTCAACACATCTCTTTCTGCTTAAAGCTATATTCTCCTCTTTTTAGCTGAGCTACACCTATTATGGCTGTCGCGTACGTTTTTTGGATTTGTCCCTAGCTGTCCTAGGAAGAAACAAATTATTGTCAAAATATCTATCCCTATCTCTTTGTTCTACAGTATTCCTACATGTCATTACAAAGTGCAAAAAACAAAACAAAAATGAAAAACATTGGCACAAAAAACACAAAAACAAACAAAAACCGAAAAACAAACAAAAATTGTTATAGAAATGTCAATAAAAGACACTCTCATAACAATTATAAGTAGGCCTTTTTGCCTAAAAACTACTTTACAGGCACCGCCCAGAAACGTTTTTCGTCCCTGGCCTGAAAGGGACTCATCAGTGGGCTTATCATATATATAAGCGCTTACCCACATAACTAGTATGTGTGCAATCACCCATATATATACAGAGAAAATGGCCATGAATGGCTCAAGACGAAAATTAATTATTTAAATTGCCTCATAGAGGCGATCAAAATTGATGAATGATATAATATATAACAATTAACTAATAATTGTTAGATAATGAATGTAATGTTGTAATATGTAATATATAATCTAATATAAATGGAAAAAATCAAAAAAATCAAAAAAATCAAAAAACACTTACCATTCCTCAGGAAAACAGCGACCACACGCGACGAGAGTTGAACACACACTAACTGATGTGTTCACCTCGATTGCCCACTCCATTTAACAAGAGTGATGCAATTTTAGTTTTAGGGATGGGTCGATGTCAACCACAGCAATGGCACGTCGGTGGGAGGGTATGATCAATTAAGGAGGTAAAAGGAGGGGGGAAGGTTGGAATTAAGGTGGAGAAGGGGGTTAGAAAAGTAAAAGAATACGTAAAAAAGTAAAAAGTAGGAAAGAAGTGGTTAAAATAAAACTGTAAATAGAAATGACATCCTGCCACTACTGACAGCCCTCATTCGTGGCCTTTGTCGAGGTTAGCGATCTTGTCATATATAACTCTTAATGTAGTTGCTATAGTGTAGGAAAGGTCGAGAAGTAGAAAGATACCCTAATATTAAAAATTGTATTTTATTTAACTTAGCCCTTACTATACTCTACGATATTCCTGCCCGCGTGTGTTAGTAATTGGGGACACTCCAAAAGGCCTACCGTGTTAACATGGGAGAAAAACAATTTGAGTAAGATAGAACTTTTCAAGATTTGCCAATATAGGGCAGAAAAAGGTTAATCCATGAGTCAGTGAACAGGTCACATGAAGCCTATGAGTTGATATCTCCCAATCATAAATCAGGCCATGCTATGCATAAACCCCGAAGGGTAAAGCGGCGCATGACCCCGAAGGGAGCCTGATCAACAGGAGGCCTCAAATGGCCGTGAAACAACCGAACCATAAACCGTCCTTGTTTAGCCTATTTGACGAAGGGTTGTCCAAATGCCAGCCACATTACTCAATCCAGATGCGCATTCAACATTACCGGAACCAGTGTGGGTTGCTATGTTAGGAAATGTTTGATGAAAAACAAGGGATCCTATGAAAACGAAAAAATAAAACATAACACCTACCCACTCCTAATCTGTTTTTTACCTGAGTTTGGGTCTGATGGACCCAAAACCATAAGTCGCATCATTAGTCAGCCATCACGATTAATGACGGAGTTCTACCCTTCCTGAGCTAAGTGAACGATCGGAAGACAATTTTTCATTTTTGTACCTAGCTAGAGAATTGTTCGCGTATGAATTTTTAATTTTTAATTTTAAATATTTTTATTATGAATTATTAATCTTTTAAACTCTTAATTAATCGATTGAGGTTAAGTAGGAAGAATTATTAAACGCGTAATCAGATACTATTGTTTAAATTAGAGAAAACGAGACGGAAGCGGGAATTAAGAGTTTTTTTTACCCTAGTTGTGTTGACCGTGATTTAGAGGTGAAAGATCGGGCAACTAACGATCTCTAACCTCCCCCACTGTATTCTCAACACATCTCTTTCTGCTTAAAGCTATATTCTCCTCTTTTTAGCTGAGCTACACCTATTATGGCTGTCGCGTACGTTTTTTGGATTTGTCCCTAGCTGTCCTAGGAAGAAACAAATTATTGTCAAAATATCTATCCCTATCTCTTTGTTCTACAGTATTCCTACATGTCATTACAAAGTGCAAAAAACAAAACAAAAATGAAAAACATTGGCACAAAAAACACAAAAACAAACAAAAACCGAAAAACAAACAAAAATTGTTATAGAAATGTCAATAAAAGACACTCTCATAACAATTATAAGTAGGCCTTTTTGCCTAAAAACTACTTTACAGGCACCGCCCAGAAACGTTTTTCGTCCCTGGCCTGAAAGGGACTCATCAGTGGGCTTATCATATATATAAGCGCTTACCCACATAACTAGTATGTGTGCAATCACCCATATATATACAGAGAAAATGGCCATGAATGGCTCAAGACGAAAATTAATTATTTAAATTGCCTCATAGAGGCGATCAAAATTGATGAATGATATAATATATAACAATTAACTAATAATTGTTAGATAATGAATGTAATGTTGTAATATGTAATATATAATCTAATATAAATGGAAAAAATCAAAAAAATCAAAAAAATCAAAAAACACTTACCATTCCTCAGGAAAACAGCGACCACACGCGACGAGAGTTGAACACACACTAACTGATGTGTTCACCTCGATTGCCCACTCCATTTAACAAGAGTGATGCAATTTTAGTTTTAGGGATGGGTCGATGTCAACCACAGCAATGGCACGTCGGTGGGAGGGTATGATCAATTAAGGAGGTAAAAGGAGGGGGGAAGGTTGGAATTAAGGTGGAGAAGGGGGTTAGAAAAGTAAAAGAATACGTAAAAAAGTAAAAAGTAGGAAAGAAGTGGTTAAAATAAAACTGTAAATAGAAATGACATCCTGCCACTACTGACAGCCCTCATTCGTGGCCTTTGTCGAGGTTAGCGATCTTGTCATATATAACTCTTAATGTAGTTGCTATAGTGTAGGAAAGGTCGAGAAGTAGAAAGATACCCTAATATTAAAAATTGTATTTTATTTAACTTAGCCCTTACTATACTCTACGATATTCCTGCCCGCGTGTGTTAGTAATTGGGGACACTCCAAAAGGCCTACCGTGTTAACATGGGAGAAAAACAATTTGAGTAAGATAGAACTTTTCAAGATTTGCCAATATAGGGCAGAAAAAGGTTAATCCATGAGTCAGTGAACAGGTCACATGAAGCCTATGAGTTGATATCTCCCAATCATAAATCAGGCCATGCTATGCATAAACCCCGAAGGGTAAAGCGGCGCATGACCCCGAAGGGAGCCTGATCAACAGGAGGCCTCAAATGGCCGTGAAACAACCGAACCATAAACCGTCCTTGTTTAGCCTATTTGACGAAGGGTTGTCCAAATGCCAGCCACATTACTCAATCCAGATGCGCATTCAACATTACCGGAACCAGTGTGGGTTGCTATGTTAGGAAATGTTTGATGAAAAACAAGGGATCCTATGAAAACGAAAAAATAAAACATAACACCTACCCACTCCTAATCTGTTTTTTACCTGAGTTTGGGTCTGATGGACCCAAAACCATAAGTCGCATCATTAGTCAGCCATCACGATTAATGACGGAGTTCTACCCTTCCTGAGCTAAGTGAACGATCGGAAGACAATTTTTCATTTTTGTACCTAGCTAGAGAATTGTTCGCGTATGAATTTTTAATTTTTAATTTTAAATATTTTTATTATGAATTATTAATCTTTTAAACTCTTAATTAATCGATTGAGGTTAAGTAGGAAGAATTATTAAACGCGTAATCAGATACTATTGTTTAAATTAGAGAAAACGAGACGGAAGCGGGAATTAAGAGTTTTTTTTACCCTAGTTGTGTTGACCGTGATTTAGAGGTGAAAGATCGGGCAACTAACGATCTCTAACCTCCCCCACTGTATTCTCAACACATCTCTTTCTGCTTAAAGCTATATTCTCCTCTTTTTAGCTGAGCTACACCTATTATGGCTGTCGCGTACGTTTTTTGGATTTGTCCCTAGCTGTCCTAGGAAGAAACAAATTATTGTCAAAATATCTATCCCTATCTCTTTGTTCTACAGTATTCCTACATGTCATTACAAAGTGCAAAAAACAAAACAAAAATGAAAAACATTGGCACAAAAAACACAAAAACAAACAAAAACCGAAAAACAAACAAAAATTGTTATAGAAATGTCAATAAAAGACACTCTCATAACAATTATAAGTAGGCCTTTTTGCCTAAAAACTACTTTACAGGCACCGCCCAGAAACGTTTTTCGTCCCTGGCCTGAAAGGGACTCATCAGTGGGCTTATCATATATATAAGCGCTTACCCACATAACTAGTATGTGTGCAATCACCCATATATATACAGAGAAAATGGCCATGAATGGCTCAAGACGAAAATTAATTATTTAAATTGCCTCATAGAGGCGATCAAAATTGATGAATGATATAATATATAACAATTAACTAATAATTGTTAGATAATGAATGTAATGTTGTAATATGTAATATATAATCTAATATAAATGGAAAAAATCAAAAAAATCAAAAAAATCAAAAAACACTTACCATTCCTCAGGAAAACAGCGACCACACGCGACGAGAGTTGAACACACACTAACTGATGTGTTCACCTCGATTGCCCACTCCATTTAACAAGAGTGATGCAATTTTAGTTTTAGGGATGGGTCGATGTCAACCACAGCAATGGCACGTCGGTGGGAGGGTATGATCAATTAAGGAGGTAAAAGGAGGGGGGAAGGTTGGAATTAAGGTGGAGAAGGGGGTTAGAAAAGTAAAAGAATACGTAAAAAAGTAAAAAGTAGGAAAGAAGTGGTTAAAATAAAACTGTAAATAGAAATGACATCCTGCCACTACTGACAGCCCTCATTCGTGGCCTTTGTCGAGGTTAGCGATCTTGTCATATATAACTCTTAATGTAGTTGCTATAGTGTAGGAAAGGTCGAGAAGTAGAAAGATACCCTAATATTAAAAATTGTATTTTATTTAACTTAGCCCTTACTATACTCTACGATATTCCTGCCCGCGTGTGTTAGTAATTGGGGACACTCCAAAAGGCCTACCGTGTTAACATGGGAGAAAAACAATTTGAGTAAGATAGAACTTTTCAAGATTTGCCAATATAGGGCAGAAAAAGGTTAATCCATGAGTCAGTGAACGGGTCACATGAAGCCTATGAGTTGATATCTCCCAATCATAAATCAGGCCATGCTATGCATAAACCCCGAAGGGTAAAGCGGCGCATGACCCCGAAGGGAGCCTGATCAACAGGAGGCCTCAAATGGCCGTGAAACAACCGAACCATAAACCGTCCTTGTTTAGCCTATTTGACGAAGGGTTGTCCAAATGCCAGCCACATTACTCAATCCAGATGCGCATTCAACATTACCGGAACCAGTGTGGGTTGCTATGTTAGGAAATGTTTGATGAAAAACAAGGGATCCTATGAAAACGAAAAAATAAAACATAACACCTACCCACTCCTAATCTGTTTTTTACCTGAGTTTGGGTCTGATGGACCCAAAACCATAAGTCGCATCATTAGTCAGCCATCACGATTAATGACGGAGTTCTACCCTTCCTGAGCTAAGTGAACGATCGGAAGACAATTTTTCATTTTTGTACCTAGCTAGAGAATTGTTCGCGTATGAATTTTTAATTTTTAATTTTAAATATTTTTATTATGAATTATTAATCTTTTAAACTCTTAATTAATCGATTGAGGTTAAGTAGGAAGAATTATTAAACGCGTAATCAGATACTATTGTTTAAATTAGAGAAAACGAGACGGAAGCGGGAATTAAGAGTTTTTTTTACCCTAGTTGTGTTGACCGTGATTTAGAGGTGAAAGATCGGGCAACTAACGATCTCTAACCTCCCCCACTGTATTCTCAACACATCTCTTTCTGCTTAAAGCTATATTCTCCTCTTTTTAGCTGAGCTACACCTATTATGGCTGTCGCGTACGTTTTTTGGATTTGTCCCTAGCTGTCCTAGGAAGAAACAAATTATTGTCAAAATATCTATCCCTATCTCTTTGTTCTACAGTATTCCTACATGTCATTACAAAGTGCAAAAAACAAAACAAAAATGAAAAACATTGGCACAAAAAACACAAAAACAAACAAAAACCGAAAAACAAACAAAAATTGTTATAGAAATGTCAATAAAAGACACTCTCATAACAATTATAAGTAGGCCTTTTTGCCTAAAAACTACTTTACAGGCACCGCCCAGAAACGTTTTTCGTCCCTGGCCTGAAAGGGACTCATCAGTGGGCTTATCATATATATAAGCGCTTACCCACATAACTAGTATGTGTGCAATCACCCATATATATACAGAGAAAATGGCCATGAATGGCTCAAGACGAAAATTAATTATTTAAATTGCCTCATAGAGGCGATCAAAATTGATGAATGATATAATATATAACAATTAACTAATAATTGTTAGATAATGAATGTAATGTTGTAATATGTAATATATAATCTAATATAAATGGAAAAAATCAAAAAAATCAAAAAAATCAAAAAACACTTACCATTCCTCAGGAAAACAGCGACCACACGCGACGAGAGTTGAACACACACTAACTGATGTGTTCACCTCGATTGCCCACTCCATTTAACAAGAGTGATGCAATTTTAGTTTTAGGGATGGGTCGATGTCAACCACAGCAATGGCACGTCGGTGGGAGGGTATGATCAATTAAGGAGGTAAAAGGAGGGGGGAAGGTTGGAATTAAGGTGGAGAAGGGGGTTAGAAAAGTAAAAGAATACGTAAAAAAGTAAAAAGTAGGAAAGAAGTGGTTAAAATAAAACTGTAAATAGAAATGACATCCTGCCACTACTGACAGCCCTCATTCGTGGCCTTTGTCGAGGTTAGCGATCTTGTCATATATAACTCTTAATGTAGTTGCTATAGTGTAGGAAAGGTCGAGAAGTAGAAAGATACCCTAATATTAAAAATTGTATTTTATTTAACTTAGCCCTTACTATACTCTACGATATTCCTGCCCGCGTGTGTTAGTAATTGGGGACACTCCAAAAGGCCTACCGTGTTAACATGGGAGAAAAACAATTTGAGTAAGATAGAACTTTTCAAGATTTGCCAATATAGGGCAGAAAAAGGTTAATCCATGAGTCAGTGAACAGGTCACATGAAGCCTATGAGTTGATATCTCCCAATCATAAATCAGGCCATGCTATGCATAAACCCCGAAGGGTAAAGCGGCGCATGACCCCGAAGGGAGCCTGATCAACAGGAGGCCTCAAATGGCCGTGAAACAACCGAACCATAAACCGTCCTTGTTTAGCCTATTTGACGAAGGGTTGTCCAAATGCCAGCCACATTACTCAATCCAGATGCGCATTCAACATTACCGGAACCAGTGTGGGTTGCTATGTTAGGAAATGTTTGATGAAAAACAAGGGATCCTATGAAAACGAAAAAATAAAACATAACACCTACCCACTCCTAATCTGTTTTTTACCTGAGTTTGGGTCTGATGGACCCAAAACCATAAGTCGCATCATTAGTCAGCCATCACGATTAATGACGGAGTTCTACCCTTCCTGAGCTAAGTGAACGATCGGAATTTTTCATTTTTGTACCTAGCTAGAGAATTGTTCGCGTATGAATTTTTAATTTTTAATTTTAAATATTTTTATTATGAATTATTAATCTTTTAAACTCTTAATTAATCGATTGAGGTTAAGTAGGAAGAATTATTAAACGCGTAATCAGATACTATTGTTTAAATTAGAGAAAACGAGACGGAAGCGGGAATTAAGAGTTTTTTTTACCCTAGTTGTGTTGACCGTGATTTAGAGGTGAAAGATCGGGCAACTAACGATCTCTAACCTCCCCCACTGTATTCTCAACACATCTCTTTCTGCTTAAAGCTATATTCTCCTCTTTTTAGCTGAGCTACACCTATTATGGCTGTCGCGTACGTTTTTTGGATTTGTCCCTAGCTGTCCTAGGAAGAAACAAATTATTGTCAAAATATCTATCCCTATCTCTTTGTTCTACAGTATTCCTACATGTCATTACAAAGTGCAAAAAACAAAACAAAAATGAAAAACATTGGCACAAAAAACACAAAAACAAACAAAAACCGAAAAACAAACAAAAATTGTTATAGAAATGTCAATAAAAGACACTCTCATAACAATTATAAGTAGGCCTTTTTGCCTAAAAACTACTTTACAGGCACCGCCCAGAAACGTTTTTCGTCCCTGGCCTGAAAGGGACTCATCAGTGGGCTTATCATATATATAAGCGCTTACCCACATAACTAGTATGTGTGCAATCACCCATATATATACAGAGAAAATGGCCATGAATGGCTCAAGACGAAAATTAATTATTTAAATTGCCTCATAGAGGCGATCAAAATTGATGAATGATATAATATATAACAATTAACTAATAATTGTTAGATAATGAATGTAATGTTGTAATATGTAATATATAATCTAATATAAATGGAAAAAATCAAAAAAATCAAAAAAATCAAAAAACACTTACCATTCCTCAGGAAAACAGCGACCACACGCGACGAGAGTTGAACACACACTAACTGATGTGTTCACCTCGATTGCCCACTCCATTTAACAAGAGTGATGCAATTTTAGTTTTAGGGATGGGTCGATGTCAACCACAGCAATGGCACGTCGGTGGGAGGGTATGATCAATTAAGGAGGTAAAAGGAGGGGGGAAGGTTGGAATTAAGGTGGAGAAGGGGGTTAGAAAAGTAAAAGAATACGTAAAAAAGTAAAAAGTAGGAAAGAAGTGGTTAAAATAAAACTGTAAATAGAAATGACATCCTGCCACTACTGACAGCCCTCATTCGTGGCCTTTGTCGAGGTTAGCGATCTTGTCATATATAACTCTTAATGTAGTTGCTATAGTGTAGGAAAGGTCGAGAAGTAGAAAGATACCCTAATATTAAAAATTGTATTTTATTTAACTTAGCCCTTACTATACTCTACGATATTCCTGCCCGCGTGTGTTAGTAATTGGGGACACTCCAAAAGGCCTACCGTGTTAACATGGGAGAAAAACAATTTGAGTAAGATAGAACTTTTCAAGATTTGCCAATATAGGGCAGAAAAAGGTTAATCCATGAGTCAGTGAACAGGTCACATGAAGCCTATGAGTTGATATCTCCCAATCATAAATCAGGCCATGCTATGCATAAACCCCGAAGGGTAAAGCGGCGCATGACCCCGAAGGGAGCCTGATCAACAGGAGGCCTCAAATGGCCGTGAAACAACCGAACCATAAACCGTCCTTGTTTAGCCTATTTGACGAAGGGTTGTCCAAATGCCAGCCACATTACTCAATCCAGATGCGCATTCAACATTACCGGAACCAGTGTGGGTTGCTATGTTAGGAAATGTTTGATGAAAAACAAGGGATCCTATGAAAACGAAAAAATAAAACATAACACCTACCCACTCCTAATCTGTTTTTTACCTGAGTTTGGGTCTGATGGACCCAAAACCATAAGTCGCATCATTAGTCAGCCATCACGATTAATGACGGAGTTCTACCCTTCCTGAGCTAAGTGAACGATCGGAAGACAATTTTTCATTTTTGTACCTAGCTAGAGAATTGTTCGCGTATGAATTTTTAATTTTTAATTTTAAATATTTTTATTATGAATTATTAATCTTTTAAACTCTTAATTAATCGATTGAGGTTAAGTAGGAAGAATTATTAAACGCGTAATCAGATACTATTGTTTAAATTAGAGAAAACGAGACGGAAGCGGGAATTAAGAGTTTTTTTTACCCTAGTTGTGTTGACCGTGATTTAGAGGTGAAAGATCGGGCAACTAACGATCTCTAACCTCCCCCACTGTATTCTCAACACATCTCTTTCTGCTTAAAGCTATATTCTCCTCTTTTTAGCTGAGCTACACCTATTATGGCTGTCGCGTACGTTTTTTGGATTTGTCCCTAGCTGTCCTAGGAAGAAACAAATTATTGTCAAAATATCTATCCCTATCTCTTTGTTCTACAGTATTCCTACATGTCATTACAAAGTGCAAAAAACAAAACAAAAATGAAAAACATTGGCACAAAAAACACAAAAACAAACAAAAACCGAAAAACAAACAAAAATTGTTATAGAAATGTCAATAAAAGACACTCTCATAACAATTATAAGTAGGCCTTTTTGCCTAAAAACTACTTTACAGGCACCGCCCAGAAACGTTTTTCGTCCCTGGCCTGAAAGGGACTCATCAGTGGGCTTATCATATATATAAGCGCTTACCCACATAACTAGTATGTGTGCAATCACCCATATATATACAGAGAAAATGGCCATGAATGGCTCAAGACGAAAATTAATTATTTAAATTGCCTCATAGAGGCGATCAAAATTGATGAATGATATAATATATAACAATTAACTAATAATTGTTAGATAATGAATGTAATGTTGTAATATGTAATATATAATCTAATATAAATGGAAAAAATCAAAAAAATCAAAAAAATCAAAAAACACTTACCATTCCTCAGGAAAACAGCGACCACACGCGACGAGAGTTGAACACACACTAACTGATGTGTTCACCTCGATTGCCCACTCCATTTAACAAGAGTGATGCAATTTTAGTTTTAGGGATGGGTCGATGTCAACCACAGCAATGGCACGTCGGTGGGAGGGTATGATCAATTAAGGAGGTAAAAGGAGGGGGGAAGGTTGGAATTAAGGTGGAGAAGGGGGTTAGAAAAGTAAAAGAATACGTAAAAAAGTAAAAAGTAGGAAAGAAGTGGTTAAAATAAAACTGTAAATAGAAATGACATCCTGCCACTACTGACAGCCCTCATTCGTGGCCTTTGTCGAGGTTAGCGATCTTGTCATATATAACTCTTAATGTAGTTGCTATAGTGTAGGAAAGGTCGAGAAGTAGAAAGATACCCTAATATTAAAAATTGTATTTTATTTAACTTAGCCCTTACTATACTCTACGATATTCCTGCCCGCGTGTGTTAGTAATTGGGGACACTCCAAAAGGCCTACCGTGTTAACATGGGAGAAAAACAATTTGAGTAAGATAGAACTTTTCAAGATTTGCCAATATAGGGCAGAAAAAGGTTAATCCATGAGTCAGTGAACAGGTCACATGAAGCCTATGAGTTGATATCTCCCAATCATAAATCAGGCCATGCTATGCATAAACCCCGAAGGGTAAAGCGGCGCATGACCCCGAAGGGAGCCTGATCAACAGGAGGCCTCAAATGGCCGTGAAACAACCGAACCATAAACCGTCCTTGTTTAGCCTATTTGACGAAGGGTTGTCCAAATGCCAGCCACATTACTCAATCCAGATGCGCATTCAACATTACCGGAACCAGTGTGGGTTGCTATGTTAGGAAATGTTTGATGAAAAACAAGGGATCCTATGAAAACGAAAAAATAAAACATAACACCTACCCACTCCTAATCTGTTTTTTACCTGAGTTTGGGTCTGATGGACCCAAAACCATAAGTCGCATCATTAGTCAGCCATCACGATTAATGACGGAGTTCTACCCTTCCTGAGCTAAGTGAACGATCGGAAGACAATTTTTCATTTTTGTACCTAGCTAGAGAATTGTTCGCGTATGAATTTTTAATTTTTAATTTTAAATATTTTTATTATGAATTATTAATCTTTTAAACTCTTAATTAATCGATTGAGGTTAAGTAGGAAGAATTATTAAACGCGTAATCAGATACTATTGTTTAAATTAGAGAAAACGAGACGGAAGCGGGAATTAAGAGTTTTTTTTACCCTAGTTGTGTTGACCGTGATTTAGAGGTGAAAGATCGGGCAACTAACGATCTCTAACCTCCCCCACTGTATTCTCAACACATCTCTTTCTGCTTAAAGCTATATTCTCCTCTTTTTAGCTGAGCTACACCTATTATGGCTGTCGCGTACGTTTTTTGGATTTGTCCCTAGCTGTCCTAGGAAGAAACAAATTATTGTCAAAATATCTATCCCTATCTCTTTGTTCTACAGTATTCCTACATGTCATTACAAAGTGCAAAAAACAAAACAAAAATGAAAAACATTGGCACAAAAAACACAAAAACAAACAAAAACCGAAAAACAAACAAAAATTGTTATAGAAATGTCAATAAAAGACACTCTCATAACAATTATAAGTAGGCCTTTTTGCCTAAAAACTACTTTACAGGCACCGCCCAGAAACGTTTTTCGTCCCTGGCCTGAAAGGGACTCATCAGTGGGCTTATCATATATATAAGCGCTTACCCACATAACTAGTATGTGTGCAATCACCCATATATATACAGAGAAAATGGCCATGAATGGCTCAAGACGAAAATTAATTATTTAAATTGCCTCATAGAGGCGATCAAAATTGATGAATGATATAATATATAACAATTAACTAATAATTGTTAGATAATGAATGTAATGTTGTAATATGTAATATATAATCTAATATAAATGGAAAAAATCAAAAAAATCAAAAAAATCAAAAAACACTTACCATTCCTCAGGAAAACAGCGACCACACGCGACGAGAGTTGAACACACACTAACTGATGTGTTCACCTCGATTGCCCACTCCATTTAACAAGAGTGATGCAATTTTAGTTTTAGGGATGGGTCGATGTCAACCACAGCAATGGCACGTCGGTGGGAGGGTATGATCAATTAAGGAGGTAAAAGGAGGGGGGAAGGTTGGAATTAAGGTGGAGAAGGGGGTTAGAAAAGTAAAAGAATACGTAAAAAAGTAAAAAGTAGGAAAGAAGTGGTTAAAATAAAACTGTAAATAGAAATGACATCCTGCCACTACTGACAGCCCTCATTCGTGGCCTTTGTCGAGGTTAGCGATCTTGTCATATATAACTCTTAATGTAGTTGCTATAGTGTAGGAAAGGTCGAGAAGTAGAAAGATACCCTAATATTAAAAATTGTATTTTATTTAACTTAGCCCTTACTATACTCTACGATATTCCTGCCCGCGTGTGTTAGTAATTGGGGACACTCCAAAAGGCCTACCGTGTTAACATGGGAGAAAAACAATTTGAGTAAGATAGAACTTTTCAAGATTTGCCAATATAGGGCAGAAAAAGGTTAATCCATGAGTCAGTGAACAGGTCACATGAAGCCTATGAGTTGATATCTCCCAATCATAAATCAGGCCATGCTATGCATAAACCCCGAAGGGTAAAGCGGCGCATGACCCCGAAGGGAGCCTGATCAACAGGAGGCCTCAAATGGCCGTGAAACAACCGAACCATAAACCGTCCTTGTTTAGCCTATTTGACGAAGGGTTGTCCAAATGCCAGCCACATTACTCAATCCAGATGCGCATTCAACATTACCGGAACCAGTGTGGGTTGCTATGTTAGGAAATGTTTGATGAAAAACAAGGGATCCTATGAAAACGAAAAAATAAAACATAACACCTACCCACTCCTAATCTGTTTTTTACCTGAGTTTGGGTCTGATGGACCCAAAACCATAAGTCGCATCATTAGTCAGCCATCACGATTAATGACGGAGTTCTACCCTTCCTGAGCTAAGTGAACGATCGGAAGACAATTTTTCATTTTTGTACCTAGCTAGAGAATTGTTCGCGTATGAATTTTTAATTTTTAATTTTAAATATTTTTATTATGAATTATTAATCTTTTAAACTCTTAATTAATCGATTGAGGTTAAGTAGGAAGAATTATTAAACGCGTAATCAGATACTATTGTTTAAATTAGAGAAAACGAGACGGAAGCGGGAATTAAGAGTTTTTTTTACCCTAGTTGTGTTGACCGTGATTTAGAGGTGAAAGATCGGGCAACTAACGATCTCTAACCTCCCCCACTGTATTCTCAACACATCTCTTTCTGCTTAAAGCTATATTCTCCTCTTTTTAGCTGAGCTACACCTATTATGGCTGTCGCGTACGTTTTTTGGATTTGTCCCTAGCTGTCCTAGGAAGAAACAAATTATTGTCAAAATATCTATCCCTATCTCTTTGTTCTACAGTATTCCTACATGTCATTACAAAGTGCAAAAAACAAAACAAAAATGAAAAACATTGGCACAAAAAACACAAAAACAAACAAAAACCGAAAAACAAACAAAAATTGTTATAGAAATGTCAATAAAAGACACTCTCATAACAATTATAAGTAGGCCTTTTTGCCTAAAAACTACTTTACAGGCACCGCCCAGAAACGTTTTTCGTCCCTGGCCTGAAAGGGACTCATCAGTGGGCTTATCATATATATAAGCGCTTACCCACATAACTAGTATGTGTGCAATCACCCATATATATACAGAGAAAATGGCCTTTGCATTTTTGTACCTAGCTAGAGCATTATTCGCGTATGAATTTATTATTGTTAAAATATTTTTGTTTAAAAATTATTATTATTTAAAACTCTTAATTATTCGATTGGTGATTTTTGTACGAAGAAAATTATTACCGCGTATTAAATTACTACTATTGAAATTAGAGAAAACGAGAAGGAAACGAGTATTAAGAGTTTTTATTGCCCTAGTTGTGTTGGCCGTGATTTAGAGGTGAAAAATCGGGCAACTGACGATCTCTAACCTCCACCACCGTATTCTCAACACATTTCTTTCTACTTAAGCTATATTCTCCTGTTTTTAGCTGAGCTAAACCTAGTATGGCTGTCGCGTAAGTTTTTTGGATTTGTCCCTAACTGTCCTATGAATCAAGAAAATTATTGTCCAAAACTCTATCCCTATCGCTTTGTTCTACATTATTCCTAGTATTCATTATTAAAATCAAAAAACAAAACAAAAATGAAAAACATTGGCACAAAAAACACAAAAACAAACAAAAACCGGGAAAACAAGCAAAAAATTGTTATAAAAGTTTCATAAGAGACGCTCCCATAACAATTATGAGTAGGCATTTTTTGCCTTAAACTACTTTACAGGCACGCCCAGAAACGTTTTTCGTCCCTGGCCTGAAAGGGACTCATCAGTGGGCTTATCCCATATATAAGCGCTTACCCACATAACTAGTATGCGTGCAATCACCCATATATGTACAGAAAAAATGGCCATGAATGGCTCAAGACGAAAATTAATCATTTAAATTGCCTCATAGAGGCGATCAAAATTGATGAATGATATAATATATAACAATTAACTAGTAATTGTTAGATAATAAATATAATGTTATAATATGTAATATATAATCTAATATAAATGGAAAAATCGAAAACACTTACCATTCCTCAGGAAAACAGCGACCACACGCGACGGGAGTTGAACACACACTAACTGATGTGTTCACCTCGGTTGCCCACTCCATTTAACAAGAGTGATGCAATTTTAGTTTTAGGGATGGGTCGATGTCAACCACAGCAATGGCAAGTCTGTGGGAGAGTATGGTCAATTAAGGAGGTAAAAGGAGGGGGGAAGGTTGGAATTAAGGTGGAGAAGGGGGTTAGAAAAGTAAAAGAATACGTAGAAAATTAAAAAGTAGGAAAGAAGTGGTTAAAATAAAACTGTAAATAGAAATGACATCCTGCCACTACTGACAGCCCTCATTCGTGGCCTTTGTCGAGGTTAGCGATCTTGTCATATATAACTCTTAATGTAGTTGCTATAGTGTAGGAAAGGTCAAGAAGTAGAAGATACCCTAATATTAAAAATTGTATTTTATTTAACTTAGCCCTTACTATACTCTACGATATTCCTGCCCGCGTGTGTTAGTAATTGGGGACACTCCAAAAGGCCTACCGTGTTAACATGGGAGAAAATACAATTTGAGTAAGGTAGAACTTTTCAAGATTTGCCAATATAGGGCAGAAAAAGGTTAATCCATGAGTCAGTGAACAGGTCACATGAAGCCTATGAGTTGATATCTCCCAATCATAAATCAGGCCATGCTATGCATAAACCCCGAAGGGTAAAGCGGCGCATGACCCCGAAGGGAGCCTGATCAACAGGAGGCCTCAAATGGCCGTGAAACAACCGAACCATAAACCGTCCTTGTTTAGCCTATTTGACGAAGGGTTGTCCAAATGCCAGCCACATTACTCAATCCAGATGCGCATTCAACATTACCGGAACCAGTGTGGGTTGCTATGTTAGGAAATGTTTGATGAAAAATAAGGGATCCTATGAAAACGAAAAAATAAAACATAACACCTACCCACTCCTAATCTGTTTTTACCTGAGTTTGGGTCTGATGGACCCAAAACCATAAGTCGCATCATTAGTCAGCCATCACGATTAATGACGGAGTTCTACCCTTCCTGAGCTAAGTGAACGATCGGAAGAAACTTTGCATTTTTGTACCTAGCTAGAGCATTATTCGCGTATGAATTTATTATTGTTAAAATATTTTTGTTTAAAAATTATTATTATTTAAAACTCTTAATTATTCGATTGGTGATTTTTGTACGAAGAAAATTATTACCGCGTATTAAATTACTACTATTGAAATTAGAGAAAACGAGAAGGAAACGAGTATTAAGAGTTTTTATTGCCCTAGTTGTGTTGGCCGTGATTTAGAGGTGAAAAATCGGGCAACTGACGATCTCTAACCTCCACCACCGTATTCTCAACACATTTCTTTCTACTTAAGCTATATTCTCCTGTTTTTAGCTGAGCTAAACCTAGTATGGCTGTCGCGTAAGTTTTTTGGATTTGTCCCTAACTGTCCTATGAATCAAGAAAATTATTGTCCAAAACTCTATCCCTATCGCTTTGTTCTACATTATTCCTAGTATTCATTATTAAAATCAAAAAACAAAACAAAAATGAAAAACATTGGCACAAAAAACACAAAAACAAACAAAAACCGGGAAAACAAGCAAAAAATTGTTATAAAAGTTTCATAAGAGACGCTCCCATAACAATTATGAGTAGGCATTTTTTGCCTTAAACTACTTTACAGGCACGCCCAGAAACGTTTTTCGTCCCTGGCCTGAAAGGGACTCATCAGTGGGCTTATCCCATATATAAGCGCTTACCCACATAACTAGTATGCGTGCAATCACCCATATATG
The DNA here is from genome assembly GCA_949629155.1 of Myopa testacea. Classification (NCBI taxonomy): domain Eukaryota; kingdom Metazoa; phylum Arthropoda; class Insecta; order Diptera; family Conopidae; genus Myopa; species Myopa testacea. Next base: position 43,207,988 of record OX451347.1, on the reverse strand, counting down.
TACAGAAAAAATGGCCATGAATGGCTCAAGACGAAAATTAATCATTTAAATTGCCTCATAGAGGCGATCAAAATTGATGAATGATATAATATATAACAATTAACTAGTAATTGTTAGATAATAAATATAATGTTATAATATGTAATATATAATCTAATATAAATGGAAAAATCGAAAACACTTACCATTCCTCAGGAAAACAGCGACCACACGCGACGGGAGTTGAACACACACTAACTGATGTGTTCACCTCGGTTGCCCACTCCATTTAACAAGAGTGATGCAATTTTAGTTTTAGGGATGGGTCGATGTCAACCACAGCAATGGCAAGTCTGTGGGAGAGTATGGTCAATTAAGGAGGTAAAAGGAGGGGGGAAGGTTGGAATTAAGGTGGAGAAGGGGGTTAGAAAAGTAAAAGAATACGTAGAAAATTAAAAAGTAGGAAAGAAGTGGTTAAAATAAAACTGTAAATAGAAATGACATCCTGCCACTACTGACAGCCCTCATTCGTGGCCTTTGTCGAGGTTAGCGATCTTGTCATATATAACTCTTAATGTAGTTGCTATAGTGTAGGAAAGGTCAAGAAGTAGAAGATACCCTAATATTAAAAATTGTATTTTATTTAACTTAGCCCTTACTATACTCTACGATATTCCTGCCCGCGTGTGTTAGTAATTGGGGACACTCCAAAAGGCCTACCGTGTTAACATGGGAGAAAATACAATTTGAGTAAGGTAGAACTTTTCAAGATTTGCCAATATAGGGCAGAAAAAGGTTAATCCATGAGTCAGTGAACAGGTCACATGAAGCCTATGAGTTGATATCTCCCAATCATAAATCAGGCCATGCTATGCAAAAAGGGGGTATCACACCAAAATCGGGGCCAGTCCACTCCTGTTGTTACATATTTAAGACAGTCGACCTATATAATAATACAATTTCATAGTATGAGTATATAACACTAGGACAACACACACAAAAAACACAACTAACAAATATCTCGCTTTCATCTCTTCCATCCTTTTTCCTCTGCTTCTTCTCTAACCAGCAGCCTAGGTTATATGATGACCAGGGTCCCTGCTTCGGCTAAGGCCACGAATGAGGGCAGTCAGGTATACCCAACGGTCATCCGATCTAGAATCTTTCATAACTAAGTTTCAATCCTAAAAACTCCCTAGTAGTGTAGAATAGAAAAACACTATAAAACACACACACAAAAAACGCCAACCCATTCACACTACACCCCCCTCCCCATAATCCACACCAAAATAAAAATCACGAACAAATAATTAACAAAAAGATAACAACAATGAAACTAAAGATAAAAATAAAGATAACAATGAAACCAATAATAAAAAATAAAAATAATAATAAAAATAATAATTATTTAGTAAGTGACCCTTTTTAATTGCTAGAAAAGCCCCCAGAACTGCCATTTTTCAGGGTTTGAGATCGACCCTCCCCTATATAAAAAATACGCATCACCCATATTTATGGGTAAACAATAGAGGTGAACACATCAGTTAGTATGTGTTCAACTCTCGTCGCGTGTGGTCGCTGCCTCCTGAGGAATGGTAAGTGGTTTTTCGATTTTTCCTCCCTAATTATATGTATTATATTATATTTAATGAATTTTTATATTCTATGTATTTATTATAATTAATATTGTTATTATTTAATCTTTTAAAAATTTGGGATTTTTAATTCAATTAATGTAATAGATTTAAATTTTAACTTTAGGGATTTAAGTTCTTTAAATCTTACAATTTCCCCTCCCCATCCTAATAATTGCTAAAAAGCCTCCAGAATTGCCATTTTTCAGGTTTTGAGTTTGACCCTCCCCTATATGAAAAATTTTGCATCACCCATATTTATGGGTATACAACAGAGGTGAACACATCAGTTAGTATGTGTTCAACTCCCGTCGCGTGTGGTCGCTGCCTTCCTGACGAATGGTAAGTGGTTTTTCGATCTTTCCTCTTTCTTCTCCCTAATTATATGTATTATATTATGTTTAATGAAATTTTATATTCTATGTATTTATTATATTTAATATTGTTATTATTTAATCTTTTAAATTTGGGATTTTTAATTCAATTAATGTAATACACTTAATGTAATTATAGGTTTCATCTTAAAGATTTAAATTTTAATTTTAGGGATTTAAGTTCTTTAAATTTTACAAAATTCCCCCTCCCCATTCTAATAATTGCTAAAAAGCACCCAGAATTGCCATTTTTCAGGTTTTGAGATCGACCCTCCCCTATATGAAAAATTTTGCATCACCCGTATTTATGGGTATGCAACAGAGGTGAACACATCAGTTAGTATGTGTTCAACTCCCGTCGCGTGTGGTCGCTGTCTTCCTGAGAAATGGTAGGTGGTTTTTCGATTTTTTCCTTTCTTCACCCTATTTATATGTATTATATCACATTTAATGAATATTAATATTTAAAGTATTTATCATATTTAATATAGTTATTATTTAATCTTTTAATTTAGGATTTTAAGTCAATTAATTTAATACACTCAATGTAAGTATAGGTTTCATTTTAAAGATTTAAATTTTAAGTTTAGGGGTTTAAGTTCCTTTAAATTTTATAATTTCCCCTCCCCATCCTAATAATTGCTAAAAAGCCTCCGGAATTGCCATTTTTCAGGTTTGAGTTTGACCCTCCCCTATATGAAAAAATTTGCATCACCCATATTTATGGGTATGCAATAGAGATGAACACATCAGTTAGTATGTGTTCAACTCTCGTCGCGTGTGGTCGCTGTCTTCCTGAGGAATGGTAAGTGGTTTTTAATTTAATTAATTTTTTTCGCCTATTTATTTTATATTATATTATATCATTATATATATTATATTATATTATATTATTATCATCTAGCAATTATTATATTATTAACATCTAATAATTATTATATTAATTAATCATTATTTAATATAATACTCATTAATGTTTGTCGCCTTTTGAGGCAATTTTAAAGAATTAATTGTCTCCTTTAGCCATTATTGGCCATTTTCTGTGTATGTATGGGTGATTGCACACATACTGGTTATGTTTGCAAGCGCTTATATATACAAAAAGCCCACTGATGAGTCCCTTTCAGGCCAGGGACGAAAAACGTTTCTGGGCGTTGCCTGTAAAGTAGTTTTAGGCAAAAAGGCCTTCTTACAATTGTTATGGGAGTATCTTTTTATTGACACTTCTATAACAATTTTTTTGCTTGTTTTATCGGTTTTTGTTTGTTTTTGTGTTATTTGTGTCAATGTTTCTCATTTTTGTTTTGTTTGTGATTTCTTAACTAATTCTTATATATATCGTATACCTTACGTATACCTTAGCCATATACTTTTATATATATATTACTTGTTTATATTATATATTTATGGGAAATAGCGCTAGGTTACCAGGATAGGGAAATTCGGAATAGGGGTAATTCATTAGGTAGTGTATTGAGTAGTTTCACCACACAATAACAATAATAGTAATGATGACAACAATATTAAACAATATATGATAATAATAATTTATTTATTAAACTAAAAATAATAACAATAATAGTAATGATAATAAACACAATAATAATAATGACAATAATAATAATCCCACCAAAACATACACAAAAAACAGGGCAATGAGACGATCGGTTCACCTCACGAACCAAACACAATACGAACATAAAAAGAGTCATCACTTTTTACCACAACAAACACACTTTTCACAAAGCTGTAAGTAGTCAGATTCTGGTACAGACAATCATGAGTGCGGGGGAGAGGAGAAGGCTGCTCACCTGCCAACCGTCACAATAATTGATTTTCAGCTCTGCACATTAGGGTCCATCTACGCCAGTGTGTAACTAATATATACGTGTCCTGACATTCGTCCAGTTCTTATGCATCTAATTTCGCATTAATATCACTAATTTAACACAAGCAGACATTCCGCACCTTCCATACTCTTCCAGTTGTATGCATCTAACTTCGCATTAATTTTCTCAATAAAAAAACATTTGCAGATATTCTGCACCAAAAAAGGAAAATATTTTCCATCAATGGCGTTACACACAACAGATAGGGACAAAAACATATGTAATTTTCGTCTTGAGCCATTCATGGCCATTTTTTCTGTACATATATGGGTGATTGCACACATACTAGTTATGTGGGTAAGCGCTTATATATGGGATAAGCCCACTGATGAGTCCCTTTCAGGCCAGGGACGAAAAACGTTTCTGGGCGTTGCCTGTAAAGTAGTTTTAGGCAAAAAGGCCTTCTTACAATTGTTATGGGAGTATCTTTTTATTGACACTTCTATAACAATTTTTTTGCTTGTTTTATCGGTTTTTGTTTGTTTTTGTGTTATTTGTGTCAATGTTTCTCATTTTTGTTTTGTTTGTGATTTCTTAACTAATTCTTATATATATCGTATACCTTACGTATACCTTAGCCATATACTTTTATATATATATTACTTGTTTATATTATATATTTATGGGAAATAGCGCTAGGTTACCAGGATAGGGAAATTCGGAATAGGGGTAATTCATTAGGTAGTGTATTGAGTAGTTTCACCACACAATAACAATAATAGTAATGATGACAACAATATTAAACAATATATGATAATAATAATTTATTTATTAAACTAAAAATAATAACAATAATAGTAATGATAATAAACACAATAATAATAATGACAATAATAATAATCCCACCAAAACATACACAAAAAACAGGGCAATGAGACGATCGGTTCACCTCACGAACCAAACACAATACGAACATAAAAAGAGTCATCACTTTTTACCACAACAAACACACTTTTCACAAAGCTGTAAGTAGTCAGATTCTGGTACAGACAATCATGAGTGCGGGGGAGAGGAGAAGGCTGCTCACCTGCCAACCGTCACAATAATTGATTTTCAGCTCTGCACATTAGGGTCCATCTACGCCAGTGTGTAACTAATATATACGTGTCCTGACATTCGTCCAGTTCTTATGCATCTAATTTCGCATTAATATCACTAATTTAACACAAGCAGACATTCCGCACCTTCCATACTCTTCCAGTTGTATGCATCTAACTTCGCATTAATTTTCTCAATAAAAAAACATTTGCAGATATTCTGCACCAAAAAAGGAAAATATTTTCCATCAATGGCGTTACACACAACAGATAGGGACAAAAACATATGTAATCGTAGAGGTGAACACATCAGTTAGTATGTGTTCAACTCTCGTCGCGTGTGGTCGCTGTCTTCCTGAGGAATGGTAAGTGGTTTTTAATTTTTTCGCCTTTTAATTTTTTCGCCTATTAATTTATATTATATTATATCATTATCATTTTAAAGATTTAAATTTTAAGTTTAGGGGTTTAAGTTCCTTTAAATTTTATAATTTTCCCCTCCCCATCCTAATAATTGCTTAAAAACCTCCAGAACTGCCATTTTTCAGGGTTGAGTTTGACCCTCCCCTATATGGAAAAATTTTGCATCACCCGTATTTATGGGTATGCAATAGAGGTGAACACATCAGTTAGTATGTGTTCAACTCTCGTCGCGTGTGGTCGCTGTCTTCCTGAGGAATGGTAAGTGGTTTTTAATTTTTCGCCTATTAATTTATATTATATTATATCATTATATATTATATTAAATTATTATCATCTAGCAATTAATATATTATTATCATCTAATGATTATTGTATTGATTAATTATTATTTAATATAATACTCATTAATGTCTGTCGCCTTTTGAGGCAATTTTAAAGAATTAATTGTCTCCTTTAGCCATTATTGGCCATTTTCTGAGTATGTATAGGTGATTGCACACATACTAGTTATGTTTGCAAGCGCTTATATATGCAAAAAGCCCACTGATGAGTCCCTTTCAGGCCAGGGACGAAAAACGTTTCTGGGCGTGCCTGTAAAGTAGTTTTAGGCAAAAAATGCCTTCTCATAAATTGTTATGGGAGTGTCTCTTATGACACTTTTATAACAATTTTTTGCTTGCTTTCTCGGTTTTTGTTTGTTTTTGTGTTTTTTGTTTTCAGTGTTTTCATGTTTGTTTTGTTTTTTGGTTTTTCATTTTTGTGTTCTGTCAAAGTTTATTTATCTATTTTATTATTATTTTATATGGATAAATCAGGCAGGCTTTTAAGTATACAATTTTTTTGGTTTTTCTTTTTTCTTTTTCGAACCGGGACAAATGACGTACGAAACAGCCATCTTAGTATAGACTTCCAGATTAGGTAGCTCTTACGTAGGGAAAAAAAGTGATGATTGTGGATGAAATAAACCAGGGTTAGGAACCAATGGTTGCTTGGTTCTTCACCTAGGAGTTGCCCCAGTCAACACGTGTAGGGCTTAGAACATAAAAAACGGGAGAAAAATTAAAAAATTTTTAATTAACATTTATTCATTTCAATAGAAAATTGATTAAAATATTTAACGATTATGTAAAATTTTCATATTTAGATTTATCTTAATTAACATTCAACTCATTTTAATAAAAAAAAAAATTGATTAAAGTATATAATGATTATTTAAATTTTCGTATTTAAACTAATTAATAAATATTAAAAAACTTTCATTCTTAACGGTTAGTTTTAGCCAGGGACAAAAGCTTAACATTGTGTAGTTTCACCGCAGTAGAGTATTGAGTAGTTTCACCGCACAATAACAATAATACTAATGATGACAACAATAACATACAATATATGATAATAATAATTTATTTAATTAAACTAAAAATAATAACAATAATAGTAATGATAATAAACACAATAATAATAATGACAATAATAATAATCCCACCACAACATACACAAAAAACAGGGCAATGGGACGATCGGTTCACCTCACGAACCAAACACAATACGAACATAAACGAGTCATCACTTTTTACCACAACAAACTTACTTTTCACAAAGCTGTAAGTAGTTAGATTTCGGTACAGACAATCATGAGTGCGGGGGAGAGGAGAAGGCTGCTCACCTGCCAACCGACACAATAATTGATTTTCAGCTCTGCACATTAGGGTCCATCTACGCCAGTGTGTAACTAATATATACGTGTCCTGACATTCGTCCAGTTCTTATGCATCTAATTTCGCATTAATATCACTAATTTAACACAAGCAGACATTCTGCACCTTCCATACTCTTCCAGTTTTTATGCATCTAACTTCGCATTAATATTCTCAATAAAAAAACATTTGCAGATATTCTGCACCAAAAAAGGAAAATATTTTCCATCAATGGCGTTACACACAACAGATAGGGACAAAAACATATGTAAACGAAATTCGATTTTTTTTTATTGCTTGGAAAATTCATTCACAAGGCAGCTGTTTTAACTATTTTTGCATGGTTTTTCCCAGTTATTCTTTCAGTGTTTTCGTGCTTTGTTTGTATTGTTTTTTTATCATGTTGTTTTGTCGCGATTAGTGTGTGTGTGTGTGTTGCGTTGCGTTGTGAAATGTTGCCAATAATGAACGACATTTTGTGAGTACGTTTTATTATAAACCCAAATGAATGAATGAATAAATGACAGGTACTCGTAACATTTTGCACGCTACTCATTCAGACTCTTTATTAATTTATACAAATTGTGTATAGTTTCCAGTGCAAAAGTGCAGTTATAATTATCACTTAAGTATTAAGTTTTACCCGTTTCTTTGAGTAATAATTTTGGAATATTATAGTGAATTATAATGAAGAATATTTAAAAAGCCTATATAACGGTACCAATATTGTCGGGGTAACCTTTTTAGTTAAGACAATATAAGCGCCTTGTAATAATATAAATCTTATAAATAATATTATATAATATAATTTGCAAAAACTGTTTATCATTGAGGGTCATACAGATGTTTTCTTGTTGTTAACTATTCATTGTTATTATTATTATTATAAAAATCTGTATTCTGGTGATAAGATGAGTTCAAAGGAAAAATGAGAAAAACCAGAAACAAAGCAACAAAAAAGGAGTCCAGTCAGATGCAAATTGAATTATTATCATTTCCCTGCGTAGAGCGGCGAACCTGCTTGTTTACATCTCTGTTTGTATATCAGTCCACTTCTATCTGTCTACTTGTCTATCTTTCCGGCTATCTGCTTGTCTGTCTGCCCGTAAAAGTGATAACAGAGTGAAAGCTGCGCCATATTCAGCGCTTCGTAGAACCAAAACAATGCGAATGCGGAACGAAATCGCGCTCATATTTAATTACATCGGCAAACCCAACAACACTACAGACTTAATTTTAATTATAATATGCTTTTAATTATTGAATATAATCTCCATTGAGTCTCGTATAGAATTCGAACGCGATTCACTTTCAGGCCGTCGATCTTTTAAACGACTCTCTGTGCGTCGCTCGCTTGTTATCGATCGAAGCACCGATGATGCGGCGTTACAACACGCAACCGTCTGCTCACCGTAGAGAAAATATTGAAAAAAAGCACTTCTGTAGAATTCTTTTTTTTTAGTTTTTCTTTTTTTAGTTTCTCTGTTTTTTAGTTCACTTTCAATATTAATGCTCTGAATTTTGTCGCTATAAAACATGAGAATGTTGCTGACTTTGTACTCAGTAGAGAAGCGGCTATCAAACGAAACGGCGAATTCTAAACAAAAAGCGAATATTGTAAAACGAAACGAGTGAAAAATAACCAGAAAAACGGGAACGCTTTTTTGTATAAATTTTTAATTTGTTTAAGTGATTGCAATTTTTACAGAGCAGAGCAGAAACGACAACATTTGACAGCGAAAACTCTGCCAACAACAACAAAAACAACAACGAGTAGTGCAACAAAACCAACAACAAATAGAATAACAAGCTTAGTTTGCTGTAAATAGCAAAAAAAAAAAAAACTAACAGAATACAAAAGCAACACAAAGAACAACAACAAAAATCATCGAAATGTTTGTCCATTTTATGTGAGTTGAGTTCGCTAAACTTTTGACCCGATCTTTGATTGGATGTTTTTTTCCCAAGTGGCTTTGTTAATTGTTGAGCTTTTGTTTTATTTACGTTTCTTTGATATTTACGAATTCTGTTTGCCTTTCAGTGGATTGATTGCTGCACTTCTGCTGACGTTCGGTGGGTTGTCGGAAGCGCAGGTGCCATTCCCCAGCCACTGTCCCGATGTGAAGCTGGTCCAAGACTTCAAACTGGATGACGTAAGTTTTAGAGACGTTGTAACTTTAATCATTACCGAAGAATGTCCGGCCCTCAGGCCCTTAAAGGGAGACCAATTCAATAAAAGTTCCTAGAACAAAAAATAATCATTTCTAAACTATTTCATTGAATAACCTTTCCATCTTTCTGTACCCGAATAAAGGTCCTTCCTTCCTTTTACAGTACATGGGCATCTGGTACGAGTACGCCAAATACCCCTTCGTTTTTGAAATTGGCAAGAAATGCATGTTCGCCAGATACGGAAACATTGGCGACAACATGGTCTCTGTGATGAATGCCGCCGTCAATCGACTGTAAGTAAAACCAGAAGCACTACTGGAGTACTGCTTCCATGCAATACTCCGAAATACTCTTGAGTAACACAACGTGTTTTCACATCTTTTGGCAAACAGCACTGGCGACAGTTCGAATGTCACTGGCAAAGCGAAGGTCATGAGTTCGGGTGCCCTGGCGGTTGACTTTTCCAAGAGCGCCAATCGTAAGCGAGATTTTTTCGTCGAAACCAATGAATTCAGATTTTTAATCACTTTCTGTTTTTGGTTATTTTTCAGCAAAATTTGAAAAAGCAAATTATTTAGTGTTGGGCACCGACTACACCTCTTATGCCGTGGTATACAGTTGCTCAAACTTTACACCTGTCGCTCATACAAGTAAGTATACGAGTTCATGTGATGATCACCGTAATCTGATTCCATTTTATAAATCTTCCTTACATTTCTATAGAAATCGTTTGGATTCTAACACGTGATCGCAAGCCCAGTGCAGAAACAATAACGGCTGCTAAGCGAGTCATGAGCGATAATAATGTGACGCAATCCTTTCTCATGGAAACCCTGCAAGACGATTGCCCCAATGTTCCAGATGCCTCCAGTGAGACCTCGACGGAGACATCAGCCACGGATCGTGATCTACCCTCCACTACCACAGATATAATTTCTGCAGCCTGAAGTTCAATGATGGAGGGTCTCGAGGGACTGAAAAGGCTATTCTTTAGCATGCACTTGTATTTGTTCGACTTGAATGAAATGGCGGAGGAGGAAGAGAGCGAAACTTAACCACTTAAACACCTATTAAATCCCATTCCATTAATAATTGCTTTTCCCAAACAACATATCCAAACAAACTATTATTCAATGCTTCAAAATACAATATAAAGAAATATTAATTAAATATTAAAACCAAATGAAATCATAATCATTATAATCATATATCAGTTATGAAAGAAATGTTATTAAATCATCATTCTTAAAGATTGTTACATGTTTTTTCATTTACTACTATAACAAGTTTAATTTAGAGAATTCGTTATTCAAGAACAACCATGGTTATCATCACGAAAAGGAAAAGAAAACATCTCGCTACACGGAAAAACTATCTCGAAAAGAAACAACAAACAGGAAAACCTACGAAATGAATCACCAGAAAATTCAAAGCCATGAACAAAGGAAATGAAAAATAATAAAACATCGAGTCTGAGAACCGTGAAATGTAGGAGAGCAAAAATAACAGATACGAGCATGAAAAATGAGAGAAAAACCAAGCAAATTTTCGGAAACAAATCACACAAAAAAGACATCAGAAAGAGAAGAGCAGGAAGGAGGAGAGGAAGAACGCAGGATATGAGTTCAAAGAATGAAACAAAAGTAAACAGAGAATGTCGCGTAGTAACTCTGCAGAAAGACAGAGCACACACACACACACACGCACACACCTACGTATACAACCAAAAAATAAAAATGGTACACGGACGAGTGCGTTCTTCCAGGTACTCAATTTTCATCCTCAAACTATAGTATACACTTGTGTGTGTTTTTCCGTGTGTATGGATGTATTCTCGCTTATGTGTGTTTGTGTGTGTGTCTGTCTCTGCGTTGGTGTTCTGTAAATTTACAAAAACTCTCACGTACGCGGTGTTACACTCGCTTCTGAGTCAATTCTAAATTTCATTCCCTCAGAACAAAGAAAGGAGCAGAGATAAAAAACTACGAACGAACCCAGGAGCGAGCGAAAGGACGCTTTTTTCCTTGTGACTCCTAGGGTTCGGTCATGAGTATATTCCCCGAGTTGGTTTGTGGTGATTGTGTTTGTCGAGCGTTCCGGCCCGTCGGCTACTGATACGTCGCGTACGCGACTCGGGTTACTTACAACGGTTAGTTTTGTAGTGAAGCTTCTCGGGTCGGAGGGGAGCGGGGACGCAGAGGAGCGGCAACGGAGAGTGCGGAAGGATACTGCAAGTTTTGGAGATTCTCGGTTTATTTTTCCCCTGAATGTACTTTGTTTAAACAGCTGGGAGTTACGCAGTCAGTCAGAGCGTCCGTTTTTTTGTCGAATGATGGAGTGGAGCTCACATAGCATAGTAGATGCATGGCGTTGCCAACTACAATAGTAAACAAACATATCGAAAAATGCAAAATCCACCAAGAAAATGACAAAGAACACGAAAAATGTTAAACGAAACGAGAAGGAAAAACACACCAAGTGACAAAAAAGCATACAAAAAGACGCAAAACAACAAAAACCATGAATAAATAATTTCGCTGTAAGCAGCCGCCGGGGAAATTTAATGCATCAAAGAATTTTGAGTTTTTTGTGCTCTTATTTCTTTTTTTTCCCCCTTACAAAATAAAATATTTTCGACACAACACACAACAAGTTACGCGTGTCCTCCTCTTAACGATGTTCCGCTTACAGGAACGAAATATTAAATTAATTTAAATAAAATAAAATATTAAATATCATTCCACTGTACATGAGTAAAATAAAAGGCTTTTATAAATTCAATAAAGTGTTAAATCACTTAAATTACTTGAATTAACTTCAAGTTTTTGAAGAATCTTTGGTTTTAGCGTGTTAAATTAAATTAAAATCCAGAATTTATTCATTCTTTATAGATTTATCTAGAATTATCAACACTAGCAATTAACTGTAAAGGAGTTGATTGAATTTCTCCTGAAGTCCCGTGAAGAATTTCAATTTTCAAACCTTGTGAAACATGATAGTTTAAAGAAACTTTTTATTTTATAGTTAATTCGGGAAACTCTTATGCTCATAAAATTTAATTAAATCCATTTTCCGCGTAACTTTAATAACTTTAGCAGTTTGTGTTAAATTAGTTTTAAAATGTTGGACTTTTTTCAAATCTCTGAGCGCATCCTTGTTGTTGTTGTTGTTGTTATGTTTACAAATTGTTTAACATTTTAAGTCAATCGCTCTTGCAACCAAACCTTATGTTTCCTTTTTTTACTCCATTTACTCATTTTGATTATAATTTTAAGTTTTTAACTGGACTAACATTAAACATTTGGTGCTTCAGGGACCAAGCAGGACACCACACAACATGGTTTCTATTTTTCACAGGACATCGAGCACTGGCAAGGAAGAGGAATCGAGTGCAATCGAGGAATAAAAAACGGTGTGTGGTGCCCGTAGAAGGAAAGCGAACGAAGGAAGAAGAGGAAGAAAAGAAAGTAGTCGTTGAGTAGGAGGAGCTGAAGGACAGGGAGAACAGAACTTAAATCCGTGGTAAACATTTTAAAGAAGCTTCACGAAGAGACAATTAAATCCCTCAAGTGATTTGCATTAAATTATCAACAATTACAAGGAAGAGCATTAACAACAATAACAACAACAACAACTACAGTTATAGAAACAACAACAACTGAGTGGAAAGAGCAAAAAACATGGACACCAACAACAACAACAAAAGCTGATTAACGTATCCCGTTGTTGTTGCTGCTGCTGTAGGCGATCGTTTAAGATTTGGCACGTGAGCTAACAACAAAAACAACAACACTGGCAACAACAACAGAAACTGCCACGTCAAGCAATTAAAATGAAAACGTCCTGCAAATGAGATGCAAAACAGGACTTCAAGCTAAGGATATCGCTAGCAAAGTTGTGTACAACTTCTGAACAATACCAACAACTCAGCCCGAGGAAATAAAATTAAAAAAATCGGTGGGAACACTGGGATGAAAACTAGGGGGAACTCGGGGAGAAAACTGGGGAGCAAACATCATTTATATTCTATAAAAAGTTTTAGTATAAATAACATCAGTTGTTTGGTTATTATTAATTTTCAGGGTTCTGATTTTGTTGCTTCTGAAGTCTGTTGTTTTTGGATGGTAACTTTTTTCTCCTATCATCGCTTTTAATGAGTTCTTTCAGCAAATCAACACGAAAGTTCGAGAATAAAATAAGCGGCAGACATGCAGACGCACAGGCAGACAGACAGACAGACAGGCGGGCTTAAAAATGATTGATGACGTTACTTAAAACAGCAAAAGAAGCTGCAGCAACGAAAAAGCGTCTCCCCTTCTTTTTTTGTATATTTTCTTTGATGATTTTGTTTCTCTTTTGGTTTTGTTTTTTGCTCTTGACGTTAACATTGGCAAAAGTGCAGCATAAACATTCAATTAGATTTCAACGCACCAACACATACACACACTCACACAGGCACACATGCATATCTATATTTGAATATACACAAACATGCGCTTGAATCATACAATCGTGCCAACACATCGTCTGTACACAAGCACATTTACGCCTAAAAGCACTCCACAGAAAATATGATGAAGTTTTTCTTGGCTTGTGTTAAACTTGCTCTTATTCGGGCTGAATGTGGTGGTGTTGCCAGATCTTCCAACTGACGCTTAGATTTATATTAAAACTGTCTCTCTTATTAATATTATCTCTATTATTTTTTTATTTCAGTTTTCTTTCTGCAATTTTATAATATTTTACGTTTAAGTAGAACTGCTTTCTTCTATAAAATTTTATACCCTTCTTAAGAAAGAAAGAACTATATAAGAACTTTATAATACTATCACATTTTATATATGTATTATGAACGATGGCAACTTTTCTTGAACTCTGTTTAAAAATCATGTATTCCAAATCATCTCAATCACTCAATCCTTTTCCTGCCGAAGCAATCCTTTATTTTGCAGCAAAATTCGTAGCATTTTTTATTCGTGTCGGTTCACAACACTTCCGTTAGCAACTCCTGCAGTTTGTCGCCTTGATGGTGACGGACTGCAAGAACGTCGATGACGCTGGCGCCCGCTGAGCAATATTCCTCGAATGCCAACAAAAACATCGAATGCCAACCACTACAGAGAGCCAAAAAAAAGAGAACAGACAATAAGGAGAAGAAGAAGAACTCATGAAACAAAAACCCACAACAGCAACGGCAACAAAAACAACAACAACAACGACCTTCTCCAGAATAATATGATCACCACAAACGTTGCCCGTCAACTGCCCCCGCTTTAATCAGTCCCGGAGAATAAGAAATAAAAAACTACAAAAAGAGCTACAATTCTAAAAACCCTAAAACGTGTGCAACATTGTTTCAACTTTGTTCGGTTGGCTGCCCTGTTGCACTTGAGCCTCTTATCACCCGTCTCCCAAAACGAGCCCCTCGTCGCTCATCCTCCTATAGTACCACTTTAGTTTTTTATCCAGTCTGGCAGACAAACGGCAATCGAATCGACGATAAAGTTTGGACGCATCCGCCTTTGGACTCATCGGACCAGCAGAAGCAACTCTGCAGCTACTCTGTGGGTTGGTTTAGCGACCATGCGTGGGCCGTCCCTGAGCTTATATGCACATGTACTATATGTCTATCCTCCTGTCGGCCACTGTCAGTGTCAATGTCTTGTGGCTCTGTAAATCGCGCGACCCCGCCGCGACCCTCTCTAAGTGGCATTTCAAGAGCTCCTCTGCGCTCGCAATGTCAAAAGATAGACAGCAACATCGGACGGCGGTGGAAAGATATGCCTACTCTTTATTGAGTATAAGTGTGTGTGTGTGTGGGAGTGTATGTGTATGTGCGTGTGGATGAAATTGGGGTCTAGTAGCTTGTCGTTTATGTGCGTCTAATGGGTTTTTATGCGTGTGTTCTTCTCTCTCTTTTCTTCTCTCTTCCTAGCTATCTCTTCATCCCTCTTTCTTTCCATCCCTCTCTTTCTCTTCCTTTCCCACTATCTTTCCCCATGTTTGCAATGAACACAAATGAAATTGCCGAGATTCTCCTAAATAAAAAATGCATCTAAACCAATAACTCCTTGCAAGAAAATGTAATAAAAACCCACGCTGAGGGGACTCACTACGAATGTGAATGCGAGTGCGAAGGATGACAAGGATACCCTCGATTCTGTTGAACCGAAGAAGGAACCAAGCGAAGTCATATGAAAACATATTTTTTTTAATATCAAGCCTGTTTTTTATCTCATCCGAGTGCCAATAAAAAAAGAGAATAAAAAAATAAAAAACAATAAAAAAACATATGTGATTGCGATGTGATGCCGTCACCGCATCGCGACGACAGTAAAACGAATATCGAGAAACGTAAGCAAAAATATTTGTAAGAGTGCCTAAGAAACAATAATATAAAGATGAAAAGAGAGAAAAGGTAAAGATAAAGAGGGATAAAGACGAAAGAAAGAGTGATAGCCTTGATTAAATCCTAAATTGTATCCCCCTCATTTAATATTATTTATTATTCAATGTTATTCTCTAAATCCTTATTTTGGCCCACTGTAAGATTGCTCATTTCCCTGGCAGCCTTCCAGAGAAGTCGGCGGCTTCAAGTGTAGCCACTTTAACGACTGCTGCTGCTGCTGTTGTTGCTGCTGCTACTCGACGTTGACCTGCTTAAATATTAAATTCTGTTGTGATTGCAATGGGAATTGTGATTGACTTTTTATGCCCCGAGTCGTTGATCGAAGAAAAGGGGGGAGGATACACCACGACCACCGTCACCTGTGTCACTTCAGGAAAACAACAACCCAAAGAAATAAGACTCAAGGCAGCTCATTCCGAGCCAAAAATCCAATAGAACAAAAATCAAAACAACAAATAAATTCAACTCCAGCAGACTGGTAGAGAGGCCAGAGATAGACATACAAGTGAGGATGGGTGTAGGTGGGGGATGGTAGGTAGTTCGAATGGAAACACTTGAATCAGCGGGATCTCTCCAGAGACCTCATCGAAGACTAGTTGCCACGGGCACCGCCGCCACCCCACTTCACACTTCACATACTAAAAGTGGCAATGTTCTTCGTTCCACCAACTGAATGTTTCCCCATCTTTTAGATTCTCCCATCCTCAAGAGATACAGTAGCTGGGTGGGTTGGTGGATGGCGGTGATTGCATCCGAACCGCACTGCGATGCTGTGTACTTAATGAGGATGCATGGAGCTCGAGCACAAGTCTACCATTTGTCTAAGAGTCCGTCCAGTTGTCGGCGCCCATCCTCCGAACTCAGGGCACACTCAGTCGATTATCAGTACTATTCGCATTGTTAACTGACCGGAGATTTTCTGCTACTTGATAACCCTGAACTACAGCCGGAGAGCAGCGTCTTAACTTCTCCCCTTTCGAACTGATACGTGAAGCGGAATTAAATGAATGGGCCGAAACACACGCCGCCAGCCCCAACAGTCAAAGCTTAACGTTTTTATGTATTCCGAAAATTAAACTAATCAATGAATCGTCATTAGAAAAGCCATCAAAGCCAACACGAAGGAATCACTGCGTTGCTCTCAGAGTTAATCATGAGCTCAAGAGTGTTATTTGCACAGTTTTTATACTATAGTTGCATACAGTTACTATAGAAAGGTCCAAAAACATTCGAATGGTGAAATTATTAACCTCATCGTTATCTGGTTTAGGAAATTATTGACAGCAGCTGCTAGATTTAACAACTGATGATATAATGTATTACTTGTTGTGTATCTGTTGTATACTCATATCAAGAAAACGATAATAAAATCTTATTTTCATGAAAATATTTGTCAATAGAAAACTAAAATAAATAACAAATTAAATTTATTTCAATTTTTATTTCCTGTGTTTTGGCACTGCTTTTGCAAATGTTGCGTTCAACTCTTTCAAAACTGACGTCGCTTCTTCGTGGCCCTTCTGGCGCCTGGACCACTGGGGTCACTTCCGAGCTGCGTGCTGCACGATTCTCTCACGAGGCTCCGGAATCGGAAGAGGAACTTATTGAGCACTACGAAACTTTCTTCGACCGCTGGGACATCGACGGGTGGGAGGTGCGCCAGGCCATGACGGAGCTGGTGGGTATGGACCTGGTGCCCGACCCCAAAATAATCATAGCCGCCCTGCACGCATGCCGACGCGTGAACGACTTCGCGCTGGCCGTGCGTTGGTTGGAAGCGTGCAAGGATGGATGTGGCGATCGAGTGGACACAATTTATCCCTATATAGTGAAGAATATACGCCCCGTGTTGGACGAACTGGGCGTGCCTACGCCCGAAGAGATTTACTACGACAAGCCGGAGCTGGCACTAAAGTCGGTCTATGATATGTAGTCATCGATGAAGTCATTCTATTATATATTATATAATGTTGGTATCATAATTAAAGAATTTCAAATTAACAAAAGAATATAAAGCGGTTTATTAAATTGAGCATTGAATCATCGACATCAGGTGCAGCCGCGGGAAAGCCGACGACAAGGGCGCCGCTTGCGTGGTTAGAAGTGCACCCAAACTAAGTACGAAATCTGGCACATAAATTAAACGCTTTATTGCCGCGTTTGTCCGCATTTATTGCCATTTTCGGTTGTGGCTTCGAAATGGTTTCCGGTTATATTTTGACGGTGTCACAAAGCGCACCTCGACTTCCGCCTCCACGTTCCATGCTAGCTTCACGTGCGCCGGCCACAAAAGCATCTGCTGAACGCCAGACGCGACGCTTCGTAATGTAACGATTTTTAGTGTCGCGTCGGTGTAAACGTTTAAATTAAATAGCTAATCGGCATCGCAATCGTCGTCGCCGTCGCCGTCGTCGTTTTCGAGAGCAACAACTTTTGGAAATAATTGCGTCCATTAAATGTGGACAGACGGACAGACGGACAGACAGACAGACAGGGAAACGTTTATCGTTGCGATGCGGCAATTAAAGGCAGCCGTTAAAGGATTCGATTGGAAACATATTCGAAATCACATAAAATCTAATGCGGGTTGAAAGGAAGCTGTTCGAAAGTTTTTTACGGCACTTCGTAAGGGTCATGATTTTCTTAACGATGTCCTTTAGGACTGTGGATTGCCTGGTGTGCAAGAACAACAACAACTATAATATCACTAAAGACGAATGAAATTTAATTTTGAGTAGAACAAAGATAAAGTTGAAAGTAGTGTTTAAGACAGTCGAGTGGTAGTTTTTATTGGATGCTTACATATCAATAGATGAGTATCAATACGAAGAAGAAGAAGTATTTATATAGATCTTACTTAGAAATAGGAACAATAAGGAATCAAAGACATCAAGAAATCTAAACGAGCAGAAAAGCAGATGAACTTTTATCATTGGTCCCATCCAAAGACATTCTGGGAAAGGTGAAGTGAGTATTGGCCGCTGAGGGGGGTGGGGAAAGAGCAAGTCTTACAATACACCGTTTGGTAAATGGAATCAGAAACCATATCATCGAATCCATGCAAGAACACTTTGAGTTGTCTTGAACGACTTTAAGGATATTTCCGGAGGTAATTTTTATAAAAATATCGGTGATCTATCATCTGTAGACATAAGAGATCTATACTTTATATTTGGTTGCAAAGAAGAATAGAATAAAATTAAATAAAAGTGAGTATAGAGTAGAAGGAGGTCCTTCAAACTGATCCATTGATTTTGAATTTAATAAAAACTTTGATATGTTGTATTATGTGGTAGTCTTTATGTTGTATCTCTTTTAATCTGAAAAGTTTTTCTATGTATCGAGAGTTGCAATTATTCTATTTTGCCGGGTCTCCTTTCACTGTGATCTGCTCAGTGTAGACCTCCCGGGGATCCACCGCTTCTTCCATCAAATGCAGACCTCGCGAGAAACACTGCGTGCAACTTTTCGCATTTAATTACTTCGACTTTGTGCGTCAAATCATCATGCGTCGACGCAGCAGCCAAGGATGTACGGCGACAAATGCAATCGATGTGAAATTCCGACATGAATGTCATGCAAGAAAGAAGTTCTTAGTTCTTAAGTCGTCAGTTGATGTGGGAGCCAAGAGCGTTGGCGGCGGTGGCGGCGGTGACGGTGACGGTGGTGACGGTGACGGCGACTGCAATGCACGAGCACGATGCTCTGTGCTTGGAACATGTGAAAGCTGAAAAGTTATGTAATTGATTAAGCAGTTGAAACAGCCTGGTTGAGTGGTGGATCGTCTGAAGCTGGATGAAGGAGGGCGGGAGGGAGGGAGGGAGAATGAGAATAGAACGAAGTAAGGAGCAAACTTTTTCAGTGGATTCCCAAGCAGCTGCAGGAATGCAACTTTGTTAGTTTTTGGCAGAAACTTTTAACCAACACAAACTGTCGATGACAAGACAGCAGCACGGGAAGGTGATGCAGATGATGGGGGGGGGGGGGGGGCAAAGTTTTTCATTCCAATTCTTTGGATGATGAGTGAAGCTTAAGTAAACTTGGGCAACGGAATGCACTAGAGATGTGTTGTCCTTGTTGTTGTCTTTATTTTGGTTCGCTGTACAGACGCTTGTACACATGTCATGTGTGTGTGTGTGTGTGTTTCTGTATGGTTGTAAGTTTGTCTGAGTATTTATCTTGTGGTTTTCATTAACGACTTGCAGTTGTTGGTACAGCATCGCGTCGCGTTGAGGCGGTTTCCTTCCCGCCATCCTTCCCCCCTCCATTCTTTATAATTGATAACGACAAACAGCCCGAAGATGTATCGTAACCACTGTGTACACTTACATACACAAGAGGGAGTATAAAACACACACACACACACACACACACGAACCAGATCCCTGCAACCGTAATTAGTTTGTGGAAGAGTTGAGGAAACCCGTGATTAACCCGCTGCGTGCCTTCTGCTGCTTCACTTTGTCAGTATGCAAGGCAAATAATAAAATTATGAGCGACAAGCAAGCAGACGAAAATTAATTTAATTCCGAAATTTGAATTATTTGCCAAGTTTGCGTATAGTGGAGTATGTCTGAGTTTGTGTTAGTGGGTGGGTGTGAGTGAGTGTGTGTGTGTGTGTGGAAAAGGAATTCAAGTTTTGAACAGATTTTATCACTATGAATGCGAATAGTGACTCTGTGACCTTTGAGAGTAAAGCACAAGCACGTTATTCACATTGATTTTAATTAAACGTTTTTCAGTATCATCATTGTCACCATCAGAATCAGCATCATCATCATTATAATCATCAGTATTATTATCAGTATCAGTAATCGTCTTGATGTCATCGTCCTCATTATTATTCTCATTTAACTGATATTTTTACCAGCAACAAAAACTAAAATAAGACTAAATAAGAAGAAGAGGCTGGCAAACTGAGTGACACACTGTCGGGAATTGAACCCAGATACGTAGGCATGCACATCAAAACATCTTCATATCATAAAATGTTCTTAAGTACTCGTATTTAAAACAAAAATCAACAGCGTTGAAACTCATTAAAACGGCGTTTTTTACTGAATAAATTAACAGCCACTGACGGCTTTTATGAAGCTCTACCGAAACCTTTTTCCCGACACTTAAAGCCAACCAACCTACTAGCTAAGCAGCCAACCAACCAGCCAACCAAGCAGCCAACCAGCCAACCAACCAGCTAACCAACCAACCAGCCAACAATCCAGCCAGCTACGCAGAAAAGCTTTTAGTGCCAACAAGTCAGAGTGGCAACACCGTTTAGTGTAGACGACGTGCTCTCGTTGAAGACTCTGGTTGAAGGAAAAAAAAATACAGCAAATGAAAAAATTCCAAAATGCAATGCAACAAAAAGTAGCTTAAAATTCCCTGCGGTGTTGCGAAGGGAAATTTAATTAAATCAGTGGAAAACAAAACGTCTCAAAGGCAAATCTTTTCATATATTTTTCTCTGTTTTTTTGCTTTTCCCTTTTTTTCTGTTGGATTTTCGTGACTTGACATTTTTTCGAAGTAGAATCCTCTGATTCTAGAGAGAAGTAAAACCCTTGAAAATAGTTTTAAGGGTATTGCAGAGGGATCTTTAAAGTCCTACATAAGTGTTAAACTTTTATTATTTCAGAATTAAAAGGAATCATTCTGTGAGTCTTCGAGCGAACTTTATTAATATAATCACATAAAAAATAAAGAATAGACAGAGTTTAAATTATACTTGTAGTGTAAAAGGCTTTTTCAGTTGTTAATTAAACAAAAGATAATTTATTTCTTTTTATCATACGAGAATCCGTTGCTTTATTATGGCTCAACGTCACTCAATTAAAATGATTTTCAATTGAAAGTCACTCATACGCCACGAGCAACAAAGAGTTTAAATGAACTCTAATGAAAGTTAATGGATCGAAATGGATCGTGTTGAGATGAAATGCAGTGAAGTGGAATTGATTGAGATATTTTATGCAAATTTTAAGCAAATTCATTAAAATCTTTAACTGTGTGTTAATAATAACAGGTGTTGATAATGCTAAAACTCTGCATCTACACAAATGCAACAAATTGTGAAGGAAAGGAGTGAGAGCGAGAGAGACAACTAAAGATAGCAGCAACTCTATAACTCAGTCATGCAACACTTAAACAAATGAAAAGAAATCCTTTAAACTGTAGCTGAATGAAGAAGTGAAGGAAATAAGAACGGATCGAATGAGGCAGAATCTCTGATCGCTTTCAGACAAGCAGACAGACAGACACTTACATAAATACTCAATAATAGGCAAACATGGACAAATACTCATATTTAGACAAGCGTATGCAGGGACAGACAGAAAGATAGACAATCAGGCAGACGGCCAGACATTCTAGACGATGGTGCAGTTGTTCAGCTTTTTAATCATCTTTATCAAAATAATATTGCATTCTTCTCCTTGTCTTGTCCTCTCTTATGACAGAGTGGGGGGAAGGGGTGGAGGCCACTAGGAGTAAGGCTGTTGGTGGATGGCTTAAGAAAAGCAACAACAAAATATTGATCATGATTTTCCGAGTTTTTGATTCCTGCTTCGAAAGAGCTCTTCAAATGAAGCTCTTTCATGCTCTGGAATCGAGGAGAACACCATCACTACGATGAACAAACAGACAGAGCTGAATGGACAGACGGATAGAAGGATAAATAGAAAGAACGAATGCCCAGCCTGATAGACAGGAAAATCTATACACAAGTGGATGTGAAAAGATGCACTTCATTGCATGCATTTGTAATGAACACAATAAAGTACAGGCTCTTACAACAGCATCAAAAAACAAATACACATGCAGACCCACACGTACACATACACACTGGCATACATAGTATATGTAGCTGTATTGTTATGAAGCATTTAATAAAGTCATGTTTTGTGAGCATATGTTAATAAAACAAAAAGAAATCAATTCTTTTTCAATAAAACTCAAAGGAAACTTAATTGAATGCTTCATCGCTTAGTTTGGATTGAAATTATGGTCATGATGATGATAAAACATGTATTCTTTTTAAGGTCAAAGATAGCCTCTTTTGAGTTATTAATTCCTTCATCCCAAATCGATGATCTAATTCAACCTTAAAGTCGGCGCAACAAATCCTTTAAAAGAAACACATGTCAATTCTATTCATATACAATCTTCCACACATACATACATATGTATATATGTATATTTGTATATAGTATGTATACCAATTTCGTTGCATTTCTAGAGCAGAGGCTGATGATTTTGCAGTATGCGAAATTCGAGACATGTTTCCGGTGAATTCCAGGCAGGTTTCTGTCATCCTTCATTGTGCTTCATTGTATTCACCTTTAACCAGCACTCTGCCGACGTATAACCACTCAACCTCTGTCTCCCGCACACACACACATACTCAGATATCACCACACATGCATTTACTCATCTATCTATTCATACAATGCCGCAATCGTTCGCTTGCTCGCTCATTCGTTCATTCATTCGCTCGTTCGCTCGCTTCATTCTTCATACATAATTCATGTTGAAATGTTTTTAAGTTCTTCCGTAACGCATGAATATTTCATCAGGTTTCGCATTTCTAATAGATGCGTAAATGTTAGTGTTGAGTGTTGTAATTGAAAGTTTGGCACATGTCTGTGCCATGATCATCATGACGATGAGTTGAGATGAGTTGACAGTCTGAGTGTGAGCTAGAGTTCGAGTGTATTTTCTGGTTAAAGGATTAAACTTTGGATGAAAACTTTATTTAAATCCAGTGAAGATTTTTCAGTATAGTCGCATAGAAAAGCAAAAAAGTTTCATTGAATATTATTTTGAAAATATTATAGTTTTCCCTGTATAAAAAATATACGAAAGCTAAACGCGAAACTTTTCTTGCTGTCAACAGAAAAGAATGTCTGGAAATATTAAAAGAGACGCAGCTGCAAAATATAATTCCCTGGAGAGAGAAAGAGAAGGTTAGATGGAGAAAGAGAGGGTTAAATGGAGAAAGAGAGGGTTAAATGGAGATAGAGTAACAGAGAAAGATTAGTTTGTTAAAATTTCCTGTTAAAATATCTAACTTAGAATTGAAATTATTCTTTGGTAAATTCGATTTTTTCGACAGTCTTTTGGAAAGCTGATCGCATTCAATTATATTCATCGTTACTACTTTCGGTGCTTGAAAAGATACCATTTTTTATTTCTGTTGTTCTCTTTGATATACTCGTCCTCTAAATATTCAAAATGGACTTCAATATTTGGACTTTCAATTGTGAGCTAAGAATACCGACTAGTATGTGAAAATGGCGTAGAAATCAAGGATGCTAAGTATTGCTGTTGACCTGTCGTTATTCCTGTAATTTTTGTTGTTGTTCTACTTGCTTCGGTCGAATCAATGTTCTACCCGGAACCAAAGCCGATGCTGTTACCGTTGCCGCTATCGGTGTTGACTCTGATTCTGCATGCTCACATTTGTTTCATAATTAATTGTTTTGTCATACGATTCCTATCAGTTTCATCGGCTCCTATGTTTCATCGCGCTCTTCGTCTGAGTCGAGACCAGTGGACAACCCTGACCATCACGGTAAAAGGAGAGAAAGACTGAATATCGTACTAAATTCGATAATTCATGAACCAAAGTTAGAGCTATCTTCGGCCTGGTTGACACATGAATCGTTATGCATTCGCAAATCGTGGGCGAATCACGCCCTTTCTTGGTTGGATTGCTATTTTTTATACTAAATGTTAGGGTTTGACAGGGTTAAATGGAATCAGGAGGTGGCGAAAGAGATCATATACTGTTTCATGGCTCACACGCCTCCTTCTGTGCCCTTGAAAAGGAAGGACGAACCCTTTTATTACCGTTGGTAGGGTATAAAAACAAGGCGACCAACCTGACAAACCAACCGACAAACAAACAAACAAATACAACGACTAGAATCGTCGCCGGACCAACCCACTGCCCGGTGCAGTATCGGAACCCAACCCCGCTTGTCACACAGGTGAATCCTGCTGAGTTCTTTGAAATTCGTGCATGTGTACAATATGTGCGGATGAGTGAGTGAATGGATGTGTGTTTGTGTTGAAGAGCTGAACAAAGGATGGTCGATGGTGTGTGTGTGTGTGTGGGTTTGTGTGAGTGGGATTTTTTGCCGAAAAATGATTTTCTACTTCGAGTTTTTCGCACCAGTTTAATGACGATGATGATTATGATGATGATTACGATGATGATTATGAATTCAATGATTATGACGTCGGTATTCTTTTTGTTGTTTGTATTGTTTTTATTATTAATGCGATCGGTTTTTGCTATTGCTGTTGTAGTTGTTGTTGTTGTTTTTACTTTACTTGTTGTTGCCATTCAACATGCATGCAGCATGCGGGCCTCGCTAAAGTATGCTTTGTGTTGCTGTTGTTGTTGTTTCTGTTGTTGCTGTCGTTGTTGTCGTTGTTGTCGTTGTTGTTACAGCTTCGGCTCGATTCGCTCGGTTGCATCTGTATGCAAATCTGTGTGTGTGTGTGAGTGTGTGTGTGTGTGTGTGTGTGCATTTGTATTGTTTTGAGTGCCTCTCTTCATCTGTATACGTTCGCTCAGGTACCGAAATGACTTCGTTTAATAAACCCTCTGTTCAATAATTAAATCTATCGATAACGCATCAATCAAGCTTTTTCTATGCGCTTTCATGATGTCTCTTTTGAATGGACATGATTCCGCCGTTGTTATTGTTGTTGTTGTTATTGTTGTTGTTGTTATTGTTGTTATTGTTATTGTTGTTGTAGTTATTATCGGTATGGTTGCTCTGGTTACTCTGGTCATGACCATGACTATGATGATGATGATTTTTTAATGTTGCTACTCTTGTTTGTGTTGTTGGAATGCCTGCGATGTTGAATTCTCACCAGAAGCTGCCTAAAATTTATGAGTAGTTTTAATTTTGTTAGGATTATCATGGTTTTTGTTGTAATTTGTATGAAGATACATATGTATTTACATATCTAAGGAGTGGGAATATTTATTAAAAAAAAAGTAGTGGTAGTTGTTGCTGATGAATATTGGACACATTATTACAAAGTTCTCGAAGCTTGAAAAGGTTAAAAGGAAGTTTCCCCCAATTTTTATGCATCAGCCTGCACCTGGGATATGCTGCAGGCTCCTTCCTCCCCTCCTCCTCCGACTCATACTCCACCACTGGACGTCCTGAAATTCATGTGGCCAGCTGTTGCCATTCCGTCGTGCTTCAGGTCTCGTCCGTCGCTCAGCATGACGCATTAAAAGCGACGCATTAATCATTCGACGCGCACAAATAAATGTTAATGCGAATTACAAATACACACAACCACACTTACGCACACTAACAAACAGACACTAACACACACACACTCACAAACTAACATGAACACCCACACCCGCAGCTACTCTCGTTCACCATCGCAAAAAACCGGACGCACTCATTTACACACACACACACACACTCACCCTCGTTTACAGTTCCTCACATCCTCGGGCATAAATTAATCTTTACCATTCTTCTTCTTCTCTTCTTCTTCTTCTCATATGCCTTCACGGGAGGGAAGTCAGCGATGGTGAAGTGGCTGGGGGGAGGGGGGGGGGAGTTAGGTTGGGTTAATTTTTGCCAACCGGAAGTTGAGGGTTGAATGCTTATAATGAGCGACAATTTAGGCTCCAATCCGCTTGATGAATGCCACTCAGTGTTGTTTTGTAAGCGACCATCAGTTGTTATTTTAGTTGTTGTTGTTATTATTGTTGTTGTTGTCGTTAATGTTGAGGTACAGCTTTAATCACTAAGTTGCGAATATAACTTTAATTTAAGAGTAGTTCAACAAAGACATTCATTATAATCTCGCATGGAAATTCGCAAAGTGAGAAACACATACATACATGCATGCTCATACACTGACAGAAACACACACACACACACCCTGACTTAAATCCAAAAATGCTTAGAAAACTCGACTGTTGACGTTGTTGCTTTTGCATGGATTCATTATTCTCTAGCTTTTGAGTTATTATGTTGTTGTTGTTGTTGTTGTTATTCCTGATGTTGCTGTTGTTGTTGTTATTATTTGCACTTTGAGTTATGTGTTGGCAGCACATTTTCTGAAGGTTATTAACTAAATTGCATAGATTAAGAGTTTCAACGGCGCGCTCTACTTGATAAAATACCCGTACCGCTCACCCCCCTCACCCGATCACCCTCTTGATCCCTGAAGGCACCTCAGCTACCCGGGACCACATTTCGGTAGACGGAACGCTGGTGGTTGGTGACTTGATTGTTGCTGATGTGTGCACATTTCCTGCAACATCCTGTGCGAGTGCGTTAAATACGTAACAATTCTCCTCTTCGGCTCATCATCATTGTTGTTGTTGTTGTACTCCATTGTTGTTAACCGTTGCTGTTGTTGTTGTTATTGTTGTAGTTGGAGAGTTTTATGAGGCTTCCTAAAGAAAGCAGCAGCTACAAGCACTCTGGTTCGGGTTCGGTAGCTCTTGTTGTTGTTGTTGTAGCTCAACGTTGTTCTTGTTGTTGTTCTATTATTGTTGTTGTTGTTGGTGGTATTTTTATCACTCTCCGTACTCACACCCTCGCCTTGACCCTGAGTGTTCAAAATGGTCGTTGTGATTAACGAGAAGGTGACACTTTTAGTGCTCGCATTGCTTTTAATTTCATGACTTTTAAATCATTTTGACCCGGTTGTGGAAAAGTTTATGCATCAAATCATCGCATTTAAATATCACTTTATTCGGATTTAAAGTTTTTCCAATAATAATTTTAAGTTCCTTTCCTTTTACTTTACCTTAGAAACAATTTACTATAAATAAGTCGTATCCAAAGATATATAGATACAAAGTATAATAGTGTAGGGTGCTTTTACTCTCTATCATGCCGAAGCACTCTTTCTCATTACGGTACATCGAATACTTCTCTGAATAACAGGGCACCCTTGAAACCCCGAAACTGGTCACGTGTTTATGTGATGTTGGTTGTGGCACATGACATTGACAGCCTTAAAAGCTATCCAAAAACTCTGATCATGATAGCCGAGAATTCGAATTCGTAGCCACTTCATTTAATTCTATCCACTTTCGCTGTCATCCGCAATAAATAACTCCAATGTTTTCGATAATTTTACTAAGGAATTTGCTCACATTCCCTCCACTTCCCCCGTTTCTCTAAATTGCCTCCTTGCTGCATGCATTTAAGACTCTTAACACGCAATTCATTCAAAATGTTTAAAGTTTAAAATGGGTTAATTTTGTTGTAGTTGTTGTAATTTATGTCTATCAACTGTTTTCCTTTTGTTGTTGTTGTTGTTTTCTTTATTCCGTAATTATTAAGGTGAGCATTTCTGTTGTTGTTGTGTAAATAGCTTGACAAATCCTCGTGTTTGTTGATTGCTTTTCATTTTAACCCATAATAACCATTAATAGAAGTTTCTTGCATACATTGTGGCGTATGAAAACTGAAGTTGATGTTAATGGAAGTTGATTCAATTTAATATCCAAGGAAATAATTGGAATATTTTTCTTAGAATGTTGTCGATATAAAGTAATAGATAAATATTGAGTTTAAATGGATACAGAGCATCTTAGAAGTCCCGATTTTCTCACTTTTGCCTTAATACTGCATGGTTACATCATCGTTATCTGTTTAAACACATACTAAAAGAGTTTCCTGAAGAGAGTAGATTGGAAATGAATAACCAGTGGAACAAATGAGACCTCATTCGCTCAGATACGAGTGTGGAAAATTTGCAAACCACGGACAGAGCTCGAAATCTGCTGAAATCCTTGGAGCTGAAAACTGTAAAACCCAGAGTACAGACATATACACAGACACAAAAGAGAAAGACACAACACACACTTACACACATATATACCGTATATATACAGAGAAAGAGTGGAAAGACAGATAGGAATGAACTCCAGTCACGCTGACATCTGTCAAAATAAATTGAACATCGTTTATCAAATGGAACGACGGCCAGCGCTTAAGCGAAGACAAGCGAAACGAGGCAGCAGCCAGCCAGCACACAATCAAACTCAAACACAACAACACACACACACACACACACACAGACGAACATACACTCAAACTAAAACAAAAAGACTCTTGTATAGAAGCATGTTCATCGCAGTAGAGAAAATTTAAGCAAATATTCAAGAATAATTCAAAGGGAGTAATAATAAGTAATCGATAAAAATTATTAAGATATACCATATCGAGTACCTGACTATCGATTGGATAGAGCGAGAGTAACAATGTATTGATTGGATAATTAAAAATCCAGCTTAAAGGACTCTCATTGTCATGACCTCGTTTATAGATTTTTTCAATTTTTAACTCCTTCAAGAATATTTCTTTGATAAATACACGAATATTTTTAAGTTTCCTTTTGGGTGAATACAGCGTAGCATGAATTCGAAGCAAACGACCAGAACAGCTTTGTTACGGACACTGGCACGGGGACCAAACCAAGAGGATAACGCAGATGATGATGATGCTTATGATGATGGCGATAATACTGATGATGATGATGACGCTGATGATACCGATGATGATAATGTTCGCTTGGATTCACAGTTGTTTGAAAAATGAAGTCAGCAAGTAGCACAAAGAAAAACACACACTCACAGATCCGTATACCCACACCCACACATATGTACTACTAATACACAGACATACACACAGACACAGATACACTCATACTAATATACTATTTTATGCTGTTGCACTCACTTACGTATCTGTTTCCGTTTCCGTTTTTATCTTAGGAGTTTCTGCTCTTCTTCGAATGTAGTTCATTCATCTTTGTTGTATTTTCATCCCATTCTCTCGATATTCTTCTCTTTCTCTCTCTCTCTCTCTCTCTCTCTCTACACCGCCCAACATTTTCATTACTCGGACCTGGAATCCTTTCGTTTTTTGACAGCGTGTGATTATTTCTACTTACGAGCGTGATTATCTAGGAGTATGCATATCTTTATACTTGTGTGAGTGTCTGTGTTCATGGAACAGAGTAGAGTCTATAGAAAAGAATGTTTTTTTAAGATACTTCGATATTCTGTTTTATTACCTTTAAAATAATTTATCCCAAGGCTGGGTTTGGTCTCTGCATTTCAATGATTATACCATCTTGTTGTTGTTATTGTTGCAGTGTTATTTTAATTAAAAAGAACATAGAAATTAATTTAATTTATATTTTCTTCTAGGACTCTTAACTAATTCTTAACCATAATTTTTATATAAAATTTAAAGGCTTCTCAATGAAAACGACTTCTGGTTTGGTTACCTTATGGAAGCCCGCCTTCTCATCGCCCACAGAAGTGTGGGCAATAACAATAAAGACCCCAACCAGACAACAATAAAGACCCCAACCAGAAAAAGGGCCGGGATCCAGAGCACCTTCTGTCATTAGTCATCGTCGCATGAAAATGTCCTTAAATATCCATTCATATTAGTCAATAATATTCACACATACACCCACACACACGCACACACACACAAATACATCCGTTTTAAATACACATGTGCTTAGATTCATACGTGTTTATCTTCATGTGTCTATAAAGCTTTATTATTCAAACATTTAAATGTCCTTCTTACAACGCTTAACTGATTTATGATGTTGTTTAACATGAAATCAAGTATCATCAATAATTATGCATCAGTTGCCGTTGACAGCAGGATGTAAAGGATCATATTATTGTAGTTAACTTTGACATTCATGATTCTCTTGTCGTACACTGTAACAAATAACTACGAGTTACTTATTTTGCTAGTATTTTTCTTTGTTCTAGTATAAAAACTTAAGCGAAAGTCCAGCCTTGTAACAAGTCTTAAAACATTATAAACAAAGAATTTGTAACAAGTTTTTTGGTGTTGAGTTTGGATGCTCGTCTCAGAGTTAAGTTTCGAGTGGTACTGCCAATAATAAACCTGAGGATGAGGAAGCCTAAGAAGCCACTCTCCGTGAGAGGGGAACCGAAATCCAATAAAGTAAATATAACATCCATCAATTCATTCATCTAACAAACATTATTATGTTTGAGGTTTTTTTCTACTAAAGCATCTAAAAAGTTGTTGAGCGATTTTCAACTCCTTACTGACCAAAAATTATGCTACTTCCATGTCAAATTTCTACCCGAATAGGTACATAAAAGAAACTTTCTTCATCTAAATAAATTTTAATCACAAAACTTTTCAATTATTGCATCGTAACGGAAACATAAACGAAAAACAAACAAAAGGAAAAATTATCCAATCCATTTAAAATTTCACATTAAAATTTAACACAGTTCAAAGAATGGAGAATATTTTCTGCTTTCGGTCGTCGTAACGAACTCGTAATTTTATGGACAGCAGCGGCACTAAGATTGGGTGATGGGGCCGGCAGCTGGGGGTGGAGGTGGAAAGGAGATGACTTGATTGCGACTTGCGGCTTAAATTGGTTTAAACAGTTAGAAGTTGAATAGTTGGATTTTGTTCAAATACCGAATTTGAATTGCTAAATATTAAAGGACGATGCTTGGTGGTTGTTGGGGGTGGTGCTTTACGTCACGGTAGAGGAAGAGAGAAAAAAATATGGGGCCACCCACTTGTGGCCACAATCACAGAAGCGCGATTCTGCGGCGGCAGCAAGAAGCGCTACCAGAAAATGTAACCAACGTTTTATGGCGGCTGAAAGGGCCAGTGATTGGGTTAAGTAATTTGGCTGTGGGCACACGAATTAATTTCAAATTTAAAGCGCTATTTGAGCAGAATTTTCTGAATTCAGTGGAATGAAGAGAAGAAAGGGAAGGGTAACAAATGTGGTATTTTTCAGTACTGTTATTATTACGAGTACGATTATTATTATTATTGAATAAATGAATAAAAGAAGGGAAAAGTAACACAAGTATTCAATTTATTTGTCTATTTTTTAGGTGGTGCTGAGAAAAATCTAGAGCATATAAATTACAATGCAATGAAAGAGCAACCACGAACTAAACGCAATCTGCAGAAGAAAAGCGGAGAAGAAAATTTCACAGCTTTTACTGCTTTGATACGACCAACAAAAACAACAATGAAAAAATCGAAAATAACAACAAAAGCAATAAAAAATAACAATAACGATAACAATAACCAGAGCAAAAACAAAGAATTTAGAAAAGAAACGCATCGATAAAGAAAACCCAAGCGAGAAGGAACAAGTGTCAAAAGTGTCACAGCACCCACAGACGTCAGTGTCAAAGTGGAATTGACAGGATAGCGCAGCAGAGACACAACAAAGGCGTAGAAGTCAGAAAGTAGAGCATAGAAACGGAAAGAAGAACAACAAGAACAAAAATCAATCAAGAAAATAAGAGAAAACAACCAAATGAAATTCTGAGATGCATGCAAAGTACATGAGTACAGTGACAGAGAGGAGGAGGAGAAAGAGAGAGAGAGAGGGAGAGGGAGAGAGAGAGAGAGAGAAAGAGAGAGGTAGAGTGGAGTGGAGTGGGATGGTTTGGAGATGTAAAATAGAATTAAAAAAGAATGCTGTTTGTATTGATAAAGCAAAAATGTGTTTACAAAGGACACACATTTATGTAAATATTAAGCAACCCACACACACACACATATTTAAAACAACCCACACACACACCCATATAAAGTAAATAACATACATATACACCATCACTGTTACAGACTATGAGGTTGTTGCTGATACCCAGCTGCTCGTATGTTTATTTTTCGGTTGTTCTTCTGTAAGTCTTCAATGGATAGATGAAACCAGCTACCAATGAGTGACAGCTACGTTATTGCAAAAAGAATTCAAAACACTCTTACTTATTCAACCAAATCAGGACATTTGATAGACGATATGGAATTATGTCAGAGCAAATATCTTCGCCGAGTAGTTTTTTCACTAATGGTTTTACTGCTCTCTATTTTTGGAGGGAAGGGACACTGAGTATGTGTGTTTATGTGTAACCAAAGTTAAAACGTCCATCCTTCTAAAAATAATCGTATGTGTCTGTGTCTTTAATTAAATTGAATCTTTTTAGTTCAATTAGTTCAATATTTTAAACTTTTTTTAATTGTCCAGTTTTTACATTACTATACATGCAAATTTTGAACACTTTTTAATAAATTTTAATTTAAAATTGACTCATCTGCGTGATTGGCTGGGTTCCTGTGGCTCTTGAATTATCCACGGCGGCGAGAACGTCGGCGACGACTCCGGCTACGACTGCTTCGCCGACGTCTGCCCCGGTCTTCCATATCGGTCACTTCCGTTTCCGGGTTCTCGGGCTCACTCTCCTCATCTTCCCCGTCTGGCCTGGGCCTTTTCCGGGACTTTTTCAACTTGGGCCTTTCGTCTTCCGACTCTGGAGCCTTCTTCTTTACTGGCGCTGCGTAATACTTCCGATTTTTGCGATGCAGGAAGCCATAACGTATGCCGGCCTCCAGAGTGTCTTCGACGCATTCCTTGACTTCACGGCGTGGCTCCCCTGCAGCACCTTTAACGAGTGACATTATTTTTGCAAAAGTGACTGGTTCGCCGATACTTTGTAAAATATTCACAATAAGTTTCCCATTTTCATTATTCGCCATACTTGAATTTTGGATGAAATTTTTTGTATTTAAAAAAATTAAAACACGTCTTTATACAACCAATTTGAATAAACAATTTTATTGAATTGTCAAAAATTGAAACTCGTTTTGAATTGATTGCTTCTTTCGTAGAGTAGCACAGTAGAAGCAACTCAGGTGTATAGTGTACTAGAAGCAAATCCATGCCATGGCTGGCTACAGCTCAAACAGATTTTGAATACTATACTCGGGTTATAAGAGTTATATTCAGACCGATTTCTTCCATACGAAAACACAGAAACACACATTCAAGCAAACTAAATAGTTAGCAAATGAAGCAGCTGCTGGTGCCGAAGTTCTATAAAAACTCCACAAAAACTTGGCTTCCAAAATTAAGTTAGAAGTAGAAAAAATGATCAGAAGTTCATCCTGGCTGTCAATCCAGTCAAACAGCTTTAGCCACACCAAAATGCCCTGATTTTTTCCCCTGAACTGAAGACGCGTTCTCTCGTGTGTCTGTACATGTACAAGTATACGAGTGTATGCATGTATTAATGTGTGTTTATGTGATTGTAGATTCTCTGTCACATTAGTTTATATATCACATGAAATGTATCCAGATAACGTCCCCTAATACATCATCAAACGATACTTCATGGAGTTTTTTTCGTTTTCAGGTTTTTTTTGATGGATTCGATTACACGCTGTTTAAAGATAACCAATATTTTGCCTAATTTTCTACGGAGTCTGAGAGAAGAAGACAGAGTCAAAGATAGCGAGAAATAAAACAAGAACAAGAGGTACATATGGGACTCTTCCTGTCCGGAATTTCGCTAAGAAAAACCTTACTTAAATTAAGAAAACTCTTTAAATGACCGAACCTGTTCAGAGAAACCTTTAATTTCATCAGAGGATTTTTTTGCGAGTTGTAATTAATTAAATGTGACCCGGTTCAAAGAAGCCCGAGTTTTCTGCTTTTATTGTGTGCTCCTTTACAGCATTTATAAGCACAGACTTATAAGGATAACTCCTAGTATATTCAGGATATTCATCCTTACTTTGAACATCATATTAAGCTGATTAGAAGATTAAGCACGTGCACTGAATAGTGTAAGTTAGAGGATACTCAGGTTACTGAGGTGGACCAGGGTCAACCAGATACGAGTTGAGAGATTGTGTTTGACATGAGAGAAGGTTACATTCAAGAGTATGCTTAATTCGAATTCAATGTGAACGAAGGACTAACAGATTATTGTACAGCTTCTTCTCTCTATCCACCTCTCACTTTCCCTCTTTCTCAACTCTTCTCCCATTTCTCATGCGTTCTCTCAAGTAGATCATAAAACAGATTTGCTTAATCTATCTTTTAAGCTCCCGGACTTAAGCTTTTTTGAATTTTTCTTAGGTTATTCTTAAACTCTACAAATGTTTTTCAAACAAGCAAGATAAACTGGTATCTTCTCCATAATAAACTCTTTTCAAGTCTTGCTTCGAGCCATTTTTAATGGGTCTCAAAAACTTGACTTTATAACTCATACACTAACCGCAGAAATGCAACAAATAGC
Organism: Myopa testacea; assembly: GCA_949629155.1. NCBI lineage: Eukaryota > Metazoa > Arthropoda > Insecta > Diptera > Conopidae > Myopa > Myopa testacea. The sequence continues at coordinate 43,173,248 of OX451347.1, read as the reverse complement.
TTCATTTACTACCTGAGCTTCAGCAGGTAGAAGCTCATTTCTCCATTTCAAATTAATTCACCTTAAAAACCCAACATCCACCTACCCAACCATCTATCCACTCATTTATCCATCCATACATGCATCCATCTAACGTCCACAGAGTTGAAACCAGAGGTTGTGACCTAGTTTTCATAACCGCCACTCACGATTTCGAATCACAATGTTACAATCTTACAATAGTGGAGTATCTACTTTGCTTTGCATAAAAAAAGAAGAATCCAAACGAAAAACTTTTACCTGAGACCCGCTACACTCCTCACTGTACATTCAATGTTTCCACCTACGACATGGTTTCTCCATCGACACGGTTTCCTTCCCATCCTTTTCCACCCTCCTCTATTCGATTGTAGCGGAACGAAAGACGAAGCATCTTCAACTCCATCCAACCTCCCAGCTCTCATCTAGCCTCATGCCAAACCACAAGAAGGACGATTATGTAGCGGTAAAGAACACCTGAGTAATGGTGAGTTGAAGGAATGATAAATTACGCAGGTCGTCAGGGAGAGAGAGAGAGAGTTGGAGTTATTGTTGTTGGTGTTGTTGTTCCGTATTCTCCTTCCTAAGGTAAGGTGAACAGGAGGGAGGGAGGGAGATAAGAGTCTCAAGGAGGACCCTTTGGAGTGAGTATTTTTTGCTGACTGACTGGTTTTTCCTTTCATAACTTCGCTTTCATCCTGAAAACTGAACTCGGTAATAATTACAGAGGCTAAAATAAGTTTCTGCAACCCCAACCCCTTGAACTCCCTTCTCTCTCTTGTCTTTTCACACTCTCTCTCTCTCTCTCTCTCGCTCTCTGTTCTAGTAAAATACAAGACCCAGGAAACCTCTCTCTGGAAAGACGTCGGCGGCAGGCGGCCGGTAACAGGCTCAAGTTTCTTGGGTCTTTAAATGAATTCAACGTCTAATCTACGGATGAATACAAGAAATGAGCCGTCTTTGATTGTTGCTGCTCCTGCTTCTGTTTCCGCTCTTGCTTCTGCTCCTGCTTTGTTGCTCTCATTCTGTGGAATTTCTCTTGCAGACCCATGATTGTTGCTGTTGTTGAACTAAGGCTGTTGTTTGCTGTTATTCTTGTTGTTGGAATTGTTATTGTTGTAGTTGTGGCTGTTACCCTAATTTCATTAAGGATATCCGTAAAATTATAGAGAAAAGCAGAACGCAGAACGTTTCATGGAATGCTTAGCAAAAGCAACAACAAAATAGATCGCATCAAAACCACACCACACTCTACTCGGCCCTCTCCCTTCTTTGGACTAGTCATCTAGTCTACTCTTCAGGTCTGCTCTTCTTAACTCTGTTGTCCTGGTGTAGAGTAGACTCAACTCTGTTGTATTCCGTTCTGCTCCGGCCTGCTTCGTCAGCCGTTGATGGGGTGCAGCAAACTCCGGCGGGGATTCGACGGTGAAGTTGGCTCGGTATCGTCTTCTATTGTTGTGGTTCTTCTATTGTTTGGCGATTATAACGCGAGCAGCAGAGATCCCCGTACAAAATGTTGCTGCACTCGGTTCCGGTTGAGAGCAACAGCAAGAACCGCAACAACAAATAACAACGGGAACAGCACCGGGAATAATTTTGAAACTTGTACAAAATTAAGAGAAGCGTTCTTTGGATCGGTTGAGAAGCGGGCAGCCGCGGCGGCGAAGAGGTTTCTGACATGGTTCATTTTCAAGTTATTCTTTAAGTGGTGAAAAGTTTACTTCAAACACAATTATGAAGGTGCTGCAATTCTATTTTTTATAATTGCGGATTTAAACAACGTGGTCAGTGGATGGAAAGGATAACCAAAAAGGAGGGTAAAAGAGAGCTCCAAGGGAATCAAGTAGAGGGTAATAAAAAGTTAACGTAACGATGCAAGTACTTAATTTAAAGAGGAAGGAGATTTTAAGGAAGTTTCAAAAATGGTTCTACAACAATCATTATTCTGCAAATGTTAACATTGTCAAAATTAATAAAAACACAACATTGAAACTTTATCATTTACTACTCGAGAAGCTTTAGCTTTAGTTTATTAGCATTTGGATGGACTTTGGATTAAGTATATTCAGTGCTTATAATCAATTCGACTTTAATGGAAAAGTCTATGGAATTCATGTATGATTTGGAGACAAGCCGGTTTCGGCGTTACGCCATCTTCAGTGTTCTTTCCGTTCATGTTATAGAAATATTAACATATATTTTTCATGTTATATTATTTTATTGATGACAATCGAATTTAATTAAATTGTACACTGAGGACTTTCTTCAGCAGCCACTTGTTCACCGTAATCGTCCTTGAGATGGTGTTAATCTTTAACGAGTAGAGTCTAAGTACTCGTTACTAGTTGCTTTGAGTTTCCTTCGTACGCATTTTCGTTGCTCGTGAATTCGCTGCGTTTCAAAATGCCTGAAGTTGGAGCGCGTGGAGAGATGAGCGAGTGGTTGTCCGAATGCGTGGGTGGTTGATTTTACATCAACGAGGGAGAGAATTCACTCTGAGAGTGATTACAATATTTTACCCTCGACTGAGCTGAGCGCAAACTCACCACTTTTGCCGGTCTTTTAAATACAGAGAAATATTCTAAGTAACGGATTTTTGCAGGGAAAAAAGTGAATACAAACAACGTAGAGGACCGAAGATGATGTGCTGAAGACAAGAAAAATTAAATAATAATGTACAAAGTAATTCCTAGAATAAAAACAACATTTTGAAATGACATTATTTTAAATCATTTTATAGGAATTTCAATATGCTGTTATTACAATAGTTAAATAAAATTCCTGTCTTCCTGCTTAATTATTAATTTATTTGCATCATATGTCGATTTTTTATTTATGAGCTTTTTAATTTATATACAATATTTCTTTTATATTCATTTATTATTTATTTGGTTTATATATTTCGTCACTTCGCTTCACTTTATGATTATTATTATTGTTATGAAACTCGTAAAAATTCCACCGGAGCAACAAATCAGCTGTTTCTGGTGAGTTTCACTCTCCGAATTTCGATGCTTCTTTTTTTCCAACCAACGAACAACCAACTAGCAGCAACTTCTACACTCTTTCGGTATCTCAATAAACGAAGTCCGAATTCCGAATTATTTCACTTCGGATTACTATACACAACTTCGGCTACCATGCGGAGGGAGTTCGCTGTGCAATTCGCCGCACGACTCGCTCCGAATAGCTTTGGAGTTCTGGAGCTCGAGCAGCTCGCTCCTTCCTGCCAGGACTCGGCATCAGTTGAGCTTTGGATTTCGTCGTGTACAGGACAGTGTTCGCGGATAACCACAAGACGTCCCTCTCTATCCATGCACACACACAGAAACACACACACCCACATAAACCCAAGCACACAGTGAAAGCAAACATGCACCCGCTCACACAAACACACACACATTCAAGAGAAGCGAAACCGTACCCGGTGCCAGCAGCGTCACTAAGCGATGTTACGTTATTCGATGTCGTTAAACAATAAACAATAAACAACAACAACAAGAGCAGAAACTCCTCGTCGATTCCGTAAAGTGCCGAATTTGATTTAAGGACACTCTGGTCGTTCGGTGTCGTTCGGTGTTCATCGCGGTGTTTAGTTCGTTTATCCTTAAAAAGCTAGCAACGTTATCGTCCCACGTCGATGTCGATGTCGACGCGTGAGTGTGTGATTCGTGTTTGTGCCAAATCGTACGAACCATCAGCTTCCAGCACTGAACAATTAATTAGGAAGTGTGTAGGTGCAAAGTGAGAATTTAAATTTGTGTAGCATACTTTTGGGATCTCTGAACAAAGGGGGCTCTTCTCCCCCGCCCTCCCTCTGACCGTCGACTTCGGTTTCATGTTTCCAATTTACAACAATTTTAACTGAGTGCAGAATTCGTCACAGAATCGTAAGTGTTTTTAGCCGGCGCTTCATAAAAGAGTCCGAATCTAAAGGAGACACAAACAAAAAGCACAGTGAATAGTTTCAAATCACTTCAGATGTGGTTAATAAACAAAGATAGTTAATAAACGTCATTGTAAAGAAGACACATACACAAAATCAATTGAATGAAAGAGTGAACAAACGATTAACAACATCAATTAATTTATTGAGAAATGTTTTTAAAACGTTTGTGCTGCTGCTCGAAGTTAAAAGATCACTTAAGCATGGATTTACGACTGCTCATCATCGTCTTACTGCTAAAATGGAGTCATGCTCAAGGTAGGTGGTAAAAATTACCTGAATTTTGAGATGAAACGAACATGAGTTCAATTTCAAGGAGCTCCAGGATTCAAGATAGCCCAGAAGCTTTCGCTCAGATTTTCTACACATTATTTTCTATTTTCTTCTCATTACTTTTGGAATTTTAAACATAGAATAAAACACAAAACATACTGCATTACAATAACCATGAAACAATACTTTGCTTTGTCACTTCGTCACTTTTAAGATTGGTTAAAATTGTCTCACTTTTTTAAACATTTCTCTGAAAAATAGATAAAAAAGTATTCGCTCAAGTAACATGTTTAAATTGTTTAATTTACGTGGAAAATATTATTTTATACTGAGTCGTTTAATGAAGTCCATGAATTTTCTTTAGTAATTAAAAATTTATTTATTTTTTGTTTTTCTCTTGTTGTTAAAAATAAATTGTTTGTTATAATAAATAAAATTGTTGATTATAAAAAAACATGCCTTGAAAATGTCCTCAATAAATAAAAACAAAAATATAATTAAGGGAAAGAGTCAAATTATTTCAATCACTAAAATTTGTCAAAATAGTTACAACGTTTTATAAAACTAAAATATTTTTTAAATCAAAATGCTTCAGATGACAAACCATATGTTTAGTTAAGAAAAACATTTGAAACGCCGAATAATTTATAGAAATAAAATTATAATAAATAAAAATGGTAAAATGATAAATTATAAAAAAATGGTTAAAGAATTCCCGGAAATTAATTGAAAAATATTCTAAAAAAAAGAAAGACAACTAATATACGAGTATTCGAATCCGAAAATCATTTACAATAAAATAGAGAAAAATAATTTTAATTTATACCCATAATAACTAATAATTACTCTCAGAATATAATATGAAATATTTGAAATTATTTTAAATCGAATAAATATTAAAATAAAACAAGCAAAGTAACGCATTAAATTAGTAGGAAAGATTAAATAAAACGAACTAAAAACTAAAATTAATTAACCTAAATTAAAAATACAGTAAATTATAAAAAGAAAAAATATTAAATATGTTCAATTTTAATATAAAAGTTTTTTATTTCAAGAAATTTCCTTCATTACTTATTATATATTCAATTCATAATATTTTAGTATATTTATACACCATAATTTAATATCATATTATATACTATAATATTTAATATTAATCAGTTCAGTTTAATTATTTATTTCATTTCATATAATATTTATTCAGTTTAATTTATTATTATTATTATTTTATTTTATAATATTTCATTTTATAATATTTTAAAATAGCACTGTAAAGATTTTCTGACGGATTAAAATTCGAACTACAGTTTTTATAGATCTGTAAAACTAATATTTTGTCGAAGACCAAAAAAAAACAAAGGAAAAATAAATGAAAAATTGGGTCAATTAAAAGTCGAACTGGGAATATTGACCATGGACCGTGGACCATGAACGGGGAATATTTAAATATTAATAACTCACTGAAATTTTTTATATCAAAAAAAAAAGGAACGTGCAGCAAAGGATTAGAAATATACCGATGATATAATTGTACATACATGATATATGTACTTCTACATACATACATCCGTACCTACATATGTATAAAAATCTGAAATCTGGAAATTCCATTAAATAAGTGATTGCAATTAAATATAACTGATTAAAAATCTATGTTTGGTCACAAAATAATGAAATTTTTAGCGAACAACAATTAAAATCAATGGAACAACAACAAAGTAGAAGGGAAATGAGAGTGATTACAACAACAAGAAGAACAACGACGAAAATATAACAAAATTTTAATATTTTACTGTGAAAGGACCCTCCACTGGACATTACTGCCCCTGAAGCACTGATTACAACAAAAAAATCACCATACATTTTTAAGGATTTAGGTTAAAAGAGGGTGAAGAGGAGTGGCTGACGTGGGGGGAGGTTGGGAGAGGTGGTGGAGGGATTCGTTGCTGATAATAATTGGCGCACTCTGAGGACCAATAAATTATTTATATGAATGTTAAATGAACCAAAAACAGACAAACATACAAAACAAATGACAAACACATCGATAGAACAGACACGCACACACATACACATAAATATAGAGCCATGTGTAAATACTGTCACACACACACATACACCTACATATACATATAAGTATATCTATCGTAGTATACACAAACAAATATTTAAATAAAGATATCTCATAAATAGGACATGAACATATTTACAGGTATTAACACACACACAGATGCAAACAAACACATACACACCCATACTAGTGTATTCTCTTTCATGTGTTATTTCAGTACCCGGACATTGTTTACCTATCTTTTGGATGTGAGGTGGAAGGATAACAAAAATAAAGAAAAAACAGAAGAAAAAGGTTAACGATACCAATAAAGAGCTTTAAATATATTTTATTTGCCAATATTTTTCTGAAGAAATATAAATAAAATATGAATAAAAAACTTGGTTACACTTTCGATGGGTTTTTGTTTGTTTTCTCTACTTTGTTCTTTCTTTGTCCTGTTTTTTGTTCTTTTGTTTTTGTTCAAATACTGTATGTAAATTTTTTATATCGGGAAAATTGTTGTTTTTTTTTTGGGGGGGGGGGGATTATTTTTTTGGTGATTCTTTTTTTCGATTTTTGTTTGATTGCTTGATTGTAGAGAAGGAATGATAATAATAACAACAACACCAAATAACAACATCAAATAACAACATCAAATAACAACGAAATCAGAACAACAACGATAAAACCAACAACAACGTTAACAAACAACAATAATGATAACGATAACAAGATAACAATCATAATAAAAACACAAACTATTTCAGTGACTACAAACAAAATCAACCATAGCAAGAACAACAACAACAAGGATAGTGATATGCAACAATAACATGCAACTTCATTGTTTGTATTTTATTCTTTATTGATTTATTTTTTATTACGCCTTTTTTATAGATGAGCATTTTTTATTGTTGTTGTTATTGGCATTATTGTGGTTGTTGTTGTTGGTATTGTGATTGTTATTGTTGGATATATTATTGTTATTTTTATAAAGTTGTCCCTTTTGTAAGATTGCAAAGTTTTGATAAAACAGAATTTCAGACAACAGAATGACAGAATGTTATTCAATTGAATTCACGTTAACAAACGTGCAAAAAAGGAAACAAGAAATTCACAGTATACTATAAATGCATGTATGTATATTCACACACACACAAGCGGACACACACACATGTACACACTCGTATATAACCTCAAAAAACCACGCCAGTAAACCTCCGGAAACCAACAGTTTTGAAACACTTTCAACATTTCTCAGTGTTTGTTTGTTTGTCAGTGAGAGATGCGAATGTGTCAGTGTGCTTGTGTCTGTGTCTGTGTGTTTGGCGTTGTGTGCCTCTGTTTCGCTTATCTTGTTCACTTGTTCGCTTGTTCGTTTGTCTGGAAAAACGTCGATTGCCCTCAGCTACGCCTGAAATTGAATTTCAACATTTCGATGACCTGCGTTGATGTTTTGCTTGGTCGACTCTACTGTCGACTCGATTTTTTTATATACTGTAATTAATTTATTGAATTGAGATGATGAGATAGGATGGTGTTAACTTCAAATTAATTAACTTTAATTAATTACAAACAAAACAGAAACTTGACACTATATATAAATAAGGTATTAATAAACTAAATTTAACTTTAATACTTTAATTGTATGGAATCTCGCACTCCCTCTCTCTCTCTCTCTCTGCCTCTCTATTCGTCTACCACTCTCCCTGCCTTTTTATCTTTCTCTTTCTTACCATCTCTTTATTACTTTCTTTACTCTCAACAATAACTTCATTAACAGGATTTCATTGTATGCTACTATATTCTGTGTTTTTTTGTTGTGCTATTCAGCGGTCTTCAGGCACAAAAATTACTGTAATTAATTTATCATCCTTTTCAGTAGATCTTTCATTGGAACGCTCATTGGTCCTTCCATTGGAGTTTTCAGTATAAATTCCCTCATTTTCCTTACCGAGTTGATCTGCTTTATTTTGTTTCCTCATTATTTTTATTGATATAACTTCATTAAGAATATCTGTCTACAACAACGTATGTGTGTGTGTGATAACGTGGAAGTATAACGTGTCTGTGCATAATTACGAGCAGAATTCATTCATTCATGAGCCGAACGATAAACAAAAAGGATCAGCAAAAGAGTGATGCGGAAAAGTGGCAAAGAAAAAGAGGAAAAGGACAAAATATTTTCATAATCATATGCAGGCAAATAGGATGAAAGAAAGAAGGAGGAGGAGGCAGACGATTGTGAAGAGGAAGAAAGGGAAAAGAGAAACAGTAACCACACAGACACACACACACATACACGGAAACAAGACCGAAACAGATGAAAGGGCGAACAGGCATGCAACGAGTCAATGAGGATAAACACAATACTAGCAACCACACAACAACAACAACAACAACAACACTAGCACCATGAGCACAAATAACACCGACAACAACAAAGACAACAATTAACGCAACATCAATATTTTGATTAACTTAATTAAGCGATTTTATTCGGTGCAGAATCGATATAAAATTTCGACAAATAGCAACGAAAACAACAACAATAATAATAATAATAATAATAACAATGAACATAACAAAATCACAACAACACAAAAATAACCAAATGGCACACAAGAACAACAACGACTACAGTTTAAAATCATATACTGACCGCAGCCAACGAAGGCTGCATTCATTTACGATATACTCTCAGGGTTGCATTTAATAAATTCTAAAGAAAACTACACGCTTTAAAGGGCCTTCATTTGTACCCAAATTTATTTTAACAGAGTTAAAAGTTACTATTGTAAATAATTCAAGGGTAATCAAAAGTAAGGAAAGATATTCAAAAATTAATTTATTCGAAGAAGCAGCTATATTTTATGATTGCTTGAATTATCTTGCTGGTCATTATCGTCAACAACATCATCCTCATCAAAATCAACAACATCAGCAACAACACTATCATCATCATCGTCCATCATTATTGTAATCATTCTGGTTGAGTTTGCATCGCAAATTTCACAAAACTACAAACAAATTGAGGTAAACAGAGAATAAACATAAATTGCTACAATAACAACAACAACAACAATAACATGAGCCTTAGCAATTGTTTACACCGTCCATCCGAAGCAATTTTGTAGCCATTCTGTTTGTATGCAAATAGCACAAAAAATGTAGCCACACTCAGAACCATGCACACCATCCATTTTATTTCTCTCTCTCTCTCTCTCTCTCTCTCTCTCTCTCTCTCTCTCTCTCTCTCTCCCTCTCTCTCTCCCTCTCTCTCTCTCCCTTTCTCCCTCTCTCTCTCCCACTCTCCCTTCTTCTTTCACACATTAAAATTATCTACAAACAAAACTTGAACATGAAAAACCGAAAAAACTATAATAAAAACTCTCCGGCAAAAGAATAGAGAATCCTGTCTGCCGTCTAGCTCTCTCCCTTCCTCTCTCTCTCACACCATTAAACACTACGTAGGAGAGAGAAAAAAGTAAATGCAAATTACTACCCAATTGATTTTTGTGTTTCCTTTTCAGTTTTTTATGTTTTTAGTTATTTTTTCTTCTTTTTGCTACTTTTATTCACTCTGCTGATGTTTCATTTATTGTGTTTCAATTACTGAGGTCAAATATTTTATTTTATGTAAAATATTTGCTGTCTCAAATGAGTTGTTGATGTGAGTCTTAAATTTCTACAAAGATATCCTTGTTCGTTCCCTTCCTGCAGGTCAACAGAACCTCGTTAAAAAACGATAAAAAGGTAAATATATTGTTTTCGATAAAAAAATGTTAATGTTAATAAAAATGTCATTAGTTAAAAAGTTAAAATAGAGCACTACATTAATTATTACAGATCTGTTAACGAAGTTGTTCTGAGTTGTTGCTGTTCTCGCTGTTGTTGCTACTTTACCCACGTAGTACCTGGGTTTGTTTCACAAAATCGTTGTAATTAATAAAAAACATCGTTTGAGTATCGTGACGAAAAAATTTTAATTTCCTCTTCAATTTCGACGTTTATCGAGCAAACCCACGAGTTAAAAATAAAGCAAATAAGAGTACAACACACGAGAGGCAGACGTGAAGGGTAGATGATAGGCCATTCCGGACATCAAGTGGATGCATGACGTTGAAAAGAGAGTGAGAGAGAGGGTGAGAGAGGGTTTTCAGGGTAAAAAAGGCCATCACATCACATCACATCGCAAATAGCGATTTCCGCACAACGAAATGCGAACAAATGAAAACAAATTGGATGACGAATGAATTTTAATAGTTAACGGAAGGAAGGGACGGAGGAGGGAGACTAGTGAATGGGTTCGGTGGAGTACAAGTGGATGGGGGGAGGGGGCTTTAAATCGTGCTGCTTGTCGCAAAAACGTTGATGCACGTAATTTGTTGCAATCACAACAGAGTTCTGTCGTGCAGCTGATGCTAAAAATAGGCGAGTTGTTTCCCCCCACCACCCTCCCCCCCTTCTTTTATTTGTTTTTCCTTCCCTTCCCTCCTTCCCTCTTCCCCTCACCCATTTACACTGACCTCCTTCCACTCTAAATGATTCAATTGAATATCAACGACATGATCGCATTTACTTTAAAAAAACGTTCTTGATAACATACAAAATAGAGTAAAACCGAACACGAAAACCAACAACAACAACTCAAAACTCTTCCTCCTCCATGCCTCGCCGTTTCCTTGCCGTTCCTTTCTCTTTCCTCCCTCTTCTAGCAGCAGAATCTGCAAAATGAGCCACAAACACGCAAGATGTGAGTTTGCACATTTTTACATCACATCCAATCTACATCATAATCACATCACATCACATCATGTCACGTGATTAAATGAACAATTAGCGCCCTGAATAAGCTTCCCTGCCTCCAGGAACCGATTTTCTTTTAATGTTGCATGAAATTTTATGAGGTTCCGTGTCATTCATGGCACACAATGAAATTCATTGTGATATGACAAGTGACTCCTTGTTTGTGAGTGTGTGTGAGTGTGTATGGGTGTGTAACAATAAGTAGATGTGTGTGTCTTTGAGTGTTCGTGCGTTTGTGTTTATTGTCGTGTGACTTGAGTTCTTTTTTATGTCTTACTTTGAATTGATTCTGCCACCATCATCTTTAACATCGTTATCATCCCCATCATGGTTATCATCGTCATCATCATTCTCATCATCATCATCATTATACTTATCATCATCATCATCCTAGCGGGTATTTCTTTTTATTTTTTTTTTCCATTGAATTGTAGTTATTTTTATTGAATGGCCTTTTTATGAACGACAAAAAATTCCTAATAATAAACTAAATAATCAATTGAGAAATTAAGAAAATTATCGATATTCTATTTAGTAAAATATAACAGCTGTCATGATGACATGCATATAATAACAGTTTAATAATCATGCTGATGATTATCACTGTTATTATCATGTTTTTTCTCTTGTTCTTAATTCAATAAACTCGGAAATCGTTAATCGTTATTCAAGCGTAAATCTATTCATGAGGATGAAGACGATGATGAAGAAGATGTATGTAAATATGCCAAAAATGCGGGTCGACTGACAGCTGTTAGCAGTTCTTGACAGTTGTTCTATCGTCAGGTCAATCAAAAGGTTTTGTTTTTTGTGAAGTGGTTCTTGAATTCATTTAAATTTTTAAAATTTTTTTTATTTTACTACTTTTTTTTTGCTTATTGATTGTTTTTAGCCAAAAAATGTTCCTCTTTTTCCTTTATTGCATTATTATTCAATATTTTCTATCATTAAAAGCTTTTAGATGCTATGTTGAATGATCCTTTCCATTCTTCACACTCCCTCTCTCTTTATCTCTCTCACTCTCTAACTCTCGCTGTCACAGAGATACTCTCAGTTGCATAAAATCACTAGTTAAAAAGTTTAAAATTGTCCAAAGTGTTGCCAACTCAGCGATTTAAAGTGCACGAAAAGTTTTCTGTCATAAAAGGACAAAAAGTGTTAAATGCGCAAATAAATAAGGAGAACATCATAGAAGTGAAGGGGGAAGCACGCTCACACAGAGACAGACACAAACACAGACATACATATACACACACATACACACACACACTCATACACACACGTATAACAGTATACTGCGTGTTGACTTCGCAAATATTACAACAAAGTACAATATAGTGTGCATTAGTTGACAGTTGAAGTTGTTCTTCATTCTAGTTCTTGTGTTGTTCTTTTTATTTATTTTTTTTGCATTTTATTTTTATTCCTCTTTTGCTAGTTTTAATGTTGTTGTAGGTACACTTCTTGTTGTTCTCCCTTCTGCTGTTTGCCGTTTAATGTCCTTGTATCCTTGCGCCTGTGTTAAACTCTTTCGTGTTTGAACGTTTTTTGCAATTCGTTGCTTAATCGTGTCATGTTCAGATATTAAATTCCAAGCTTTCCATGATAATAAGTACTCGTATGTGAGCAAGTGTGTGCAAGTCTGTTGTTGTGTGTGTGTGTTTCTGTGTGCATGTGGCTGTGTGTCTGGTTTATGGGAGTATCTCAAAGAACACTTTTCAGTCGCTTCATATAAACTGCGGTGGAAAAAAAAACGCTGTGAAATTATGTTTAAATTAGGTTTTGAGTTAACTTTTATCTACTTATACAGTAATTTTTAACACTGCAACTTGTTCAAAACAATTTTTTGCTACTATTTTTACTTCTATCGTGACTACTATTTTACCTACTATTTTTAATACTAATATTTTTGTTTCTAATATTGTAGATAGTATTATTTTTAGTACTAATCTTGAACGAGTGTTTACAACTGGATATTTTGTTACTTTACTTGTTCGCTACTAATTGTAGTACTATTTTACTACCATTTTCAATACTAAATTTTTTTTTAATTTTATTATTTTTTTTTTCTGTTTCTTTCTACCAATTTTTTTTTTTAATTTTTTAACAGTAGATATGACTTTTCTGATCTTTCTCTGGTCTTTTTTTTTTTGCTACTTTGCTTTAGTTTTTCTGAGTAAATTTCAAAACTTTCCCGCATTTCTGCAGGCTGCCAACCACAGAAAGCCAGGAAACGGAGGATTCCTCCCTTCAGCCACTCGAGAAAAATTAAATAACAAAGCGGCGAAAAAATTGGGGAAAAAAGAGTTCATAAAAAAATTACAATGACCAACAAACAGGAGAATTAAAACCACAGAGAATATTTTTGTCTCTGTTTTTTATTCTACACTAAAAACAAGTTGTTTAAAAAGTTGACCATTTTTTTACTTGTCGCAACTCTTTTTATTATTGTTACAAAATTACATTAAAATGACCACCATTAAAAACTACAACAACAACAAAAAGTGGTTTTTTTCTCCACTGGCAACTTTTGCAGCTTAATTAGTCATCAGCATGGTTTTTGTAGAGTTGCCAACTGCGGCTCACTAAAGAAGTCAGTGACTTGTTTTAATGAATGTAAAATAGAGCTCGAAAAAAAATCGAGGATGATAGAGACAGAAATAGTAAGGGAAAGAGAGAGAACAAGAGAAAGAGAGAGAGATACGGGCAGAAACAAATGATTTCGAAAATGCTTATGATTTGAGAAGATTTTTACAAAAAACTTTGACAGTGTAAAGCTACACTGAAAGAAGAATCTTAAAGCAGAATAAGTGACATGAACAACTACAGCAACAACTACAACAACGACTAAAACTTAAAGTGATAACATGTTTCAGAAAAGTAAAAAAGTCCTTCATAAAAATAGAACATAGAACAAAAATTCGTCAGAGAGAAAAAGAAAAACAAAATTGAAACAAAAAAAGAAATAAAAAAGTTAAACAAAATGCAAGTCGAGAGCTTGCTATGAAGTGAATTTATATAGCAGCTGGTCTGCTATTGTTTTTTTTTTTTTTTTGTTTCAAGTTTCCTTGTTTTCTCAACTTTTTTCTTAAGTTTTCAACTCAGAAACTCAGAACATTTTCATTCATTCAGAAATTTCTTGATGTATCTGCGAAACGTTGTTAGTTATTTAAAATAACATAACATAATAACATAACATAATAAATAAACATTTAAGTTATTTAAAATAGTTATTAACTGAAAATTACAATTAATTAAAATTGAAATAAAACCAAAATTTTTGTTCTTTGTTGGCTAAAAACTGCGTTGTTATGAGACAAAGAATGGCAATAAAGAAGTATCATTGGAATAAATCTAGGTTTGTAAGAAAAGACAAAGTATACAAAAGGACAATAAACAGAGGAGATCATATATTCTAACGGTATTTATGGTTCTTGCGAGTGTTATATGTGCAATAAAAAATGGCGTCGTCGCTGTAATTACAACCCATGAGAAGGAGTCATAAAAAGGAAGCTCAAAAAAATGAAATAGTCAACAAAACAAAACAGCAGAAATACAAAGAAGAAAAAGAATAGAAAACCAGAAAGTATACCTTCATAAACTCCACATACTCCAAGTATACATCCATCTTCAGATGAAATAATATTGTATATTATACGAGTATTGTTGGGCGATTCACAGACACAGACGACATGATGAATACTTTTGCTACTACAAACAGAAGAACACAATGGAGATACCCTTTTCGTGTAGGGTATAAAAGTACTACATACGAGTATAACACTTCATTATAATTTATAGTTATCCTTCCTTCTCAATTCTACTTTATACAAGATTTATCGAGGGTTTTCTTGCAAAGAGGCGTGTTCTTGCATTAATTCTTGCTTTATTATAATAACAACAACCACAATGCAACAATAAAATCCACCAAAGCAAGAGTCATCATAAAATATTTCACAATAGTTTTTATGGTACTCGTACAACAACAAGAATAATTCTGCGGTTAGAACGACACCCCAAGTGATCAATAAAAAACTTTTACTAGCCTCTTCCTTCCCCTCCCGCTCTTTCAACATGCTGTCTCTTTCCACAAAAGCAAGCAACTGAAAATCATAACAACCAGATGTCATTTTATTGGTTTATAAATTTGGGTTTTTTATTTATCTCTCGAATGTCATAAAAATATGAAAATCTGACGAGTTTAGACGATGCTCTTCCCAACCCGACCCACTCCAAACCAACTCAGCTCAACGCTGCTCAACCCAAAAATTCATCCCCTCTCCATCTCTTTCCATCCCTGCTCTTCCCTTATTATAACTCCCAAGAAATTTTTATTGGGGTCAATTTGTTGTTGTTGTTGTCTCCCAAACGCAGCTCGTTTTTGTTCTTGAACAGCATCAGCAAAATTTCCGCACTGAAGTATCTATTTTCTTCTCTTAGATATGCAAAGTCACCTTCTTTTACAGCTGACCTTAACGCCCCCTTATCCTCATCCCTCTTCTTCCATAACATTTTCTATCATATTTTTTTATATCTATTTTTTTTTTATATTCCTTCCTTTCCTTCTTTTTTCCCCCGTTCGATTCTTTTTTGGTATCTTCTTCAATTCAGTCGTAAAATCGTTCAAAAAAAGGTTGTTCGAAAGCCGTTTCTTTTTATTTCTGTTTCTTATTGTTAAACGATAAATCAAAAATATTTGCTTATAAATCCTTTTCTATCTGCGGTAATAAGGATAATGAAGAAGTACCAAAAGGACGACCGACCGACACGTTTGTGTGACGACTCAAACCTGTCCATGTTCTTGACTTTGTCTTTAATGGCGTCATTTAAGAGCACAAAAGAGCTTCGGACAGGACAGAATCGTTTAGTCAACTAAGGAAGTGTAGCATCTAATAAACATGCACATAATAATTCCATGTTTGCTTGTATGAACACGAACGTGCATGTCGTCTGCTCTAAATAACGGGATTTATTATTAATCACATGATGACTTCTCGCTTACGTAGGCAAAACCTCACGAAGCTCATTTTATTTACATATGTATGTCTAGAGTCTAAAACGATGACGAAGAAATCGCGAATGATACCAAGTTTTATGGTTAAAGTCAACGCGTCAGACGATATCAAGCTTGATTTATTATGTATATAAATACATCAGTTCAATTGAAAAAACTTGTTATAAAAAACTACTTCATTCATTGAATATCTGTTGAATCAATCAAGTACTTAGCAATAATGGGCGTGGTATTACTCAATCTCAGTCACTTTTCGATTATTAAAGCAGAAAATTAATCATTTCGATCTACAGTAAAATGTAGAACAACAATAAAGGTGAACACATTCGCTGTTCTACGGATTGCAGTATTAAAGATAGGCGTGGTCCTCATATTTCTTAGATGCATACCCATTTTAGTGGTTTTAGAATGAACAAAATAGTAATAATATTGATGTGCGATACGAGTAAAAAAACATCTGTTGCATAATACGAGTATCGAAGCTCTCTACAAAAAGAATAGACGTGGTTCGCTTACTTTTTGAGGTACTGGAAAGGAGGACAGCTAAAAATTAACAAATTGAGGTGATCTAAGTAGTGCAGTTCCTTATCTCACGTTAACTATATCTCTCTCTCTTTCTCTCTTGCTTTCTCTCTCCCTCTCATTGCTTTCATCGCTCATTAAATGCATTTTTTTACTCTTTGACCTCGCTTTCTCGGCTTCAAATAATGAATACCAAAGTTATTCCATGCTTGTTCAGCTTCTCTTTTGTGACGCATCTCACACAATTTTCAAAACACTTTTAAGTACATTTTTGATCACTCATTCTGTTTGTTTTCCTTTCCCTTTCTGCTTCTTCATTCATTTTTCATTTTCACTTCGCAACAAATGCGACAGTTTTAATCGAAAGCACAAAAACACATGAAGCACTCATGAATACACAAACAAACACATACACACACACACATATATAATGCACTCATACCAACATACATACAATACACAAGCACCACCACCACCACCACTAAATTTATGCACCCGTGAAGTGTTGCTTTCATTTGTGATGCATGTCAAAAATAATACCGTGCCATCAAAAACTCGAAACAACAACAACAAAAGAATGCATTCACTTCAATGCCATCGTTCACTAACTGCCGTTAGCATACATTACGTTGCGTTGCTTTACGTTCCGTTACGTTGTGAACTGTAACATCGAACGTGACGACGTTGCAGCGACAATTATTATTCCACCGTGTTTCAGGAATGTTTTTGGAATGTTTTCACGGCAACTTAAGCAACTCGTACAAAACTCTCACATGTGTGAGCGAGTGTGAGTGCGAAAGAGATGCACTATAGTACGTATGTTGAGTGGAAATATTTAATCACCTTGTTGCACTTAATCAGCCATTCAAATTAACATTCAACGTAGACAAAGTTTACCACAAAAAGTTGCCATCAGTTGGTTGAATACAGTCTGCCCCCGAAAACAAAACAAAACGAGGCGATTAAATTACTTTTCGAATGATTTTTCGAATTTTAAATGAGAACAATTTATGGATGGTATTTTGAGGATTTCTTGTTTTAAAACGTTGATTATTTTAAATGGAAAAATAAAAACATTCCTAAAATAACAGACGAGTCTCTGTGGATGAACCTTTTCTCTTTTGAAAAATCAATTTTTTTTTGTATTTTTAAAGAACAAAAACTTGATATATGTACAATCGTTCAAGGATCTCAATTTCCGGAAAACTTAATTCTCTAGAAACCTCGAGTTCGTCTTCTCTGTAATTTTTCATGTTTTTTTATGAAATTTTTTATATACTTCATTGCAAAAGTCGTACCTTTTTAACAAAGTTTTCTTTCTTTTTTTTTGGATTTCTTTTTCTGGTTTTCTTGACGTCCCACATCATTGATGATTCCATTGACATCTCCATTGATTGTTCAGCAGTCTTCATCTCTGTCTATTAATTACCAAACTATCCCTCCCTGTCACTTTCTCTCTCCCACCCTCTCGCTCTCTCTCGCCCTCTCTCACTCTCCTATCCTCGGGCTTTTCTTAATTGCTCTACTGCAAAGTTTTGTTTCTTCCTTCTGAAAGTTTTTCCTCAACTATTTTCCATTTTCATTTCGTTCTACTTTTAAACTTTCTTTCCACTCTGTGGCAACTCTGCTTATATACGAGTATCTTTAAGAAAGTGCTTCTTCTCGCAGTCTTCCAACTTTTAGCGATTTCTTGTGCTTTTCTCTCATTCATTCTTCATCTTGGTTCATCCGAATTGATTAAAATTGTTGTGTGAACGGGACAAAATATCAGCTGAAGTGAAGAGAGAAATGACAGACCAGAGAGAGAGAGGAGAGCAGGGAGAGAAGCAGCAACAGCTTCATCAGCAACAGAGCGTGAACTTTTGACTTTAGTGCAAAGCGAGTTTAGTGAGAGAATCCTAATGAATGGAAAAAGAAAGTTTATATAATAGTTTGTTAAAAGTTTATACAGAGTGCTCACAGGACGGACATGGACACGACTAAAGACGAATTTCGATTGATGTGTATTTTCAAGATTTTGGTGATTGCTTTTTCAAGTTGTTTGCTTCATCTTCCTTTATATATTTCATGAATGCTATTCATTCTCCAACAATTCGCTCATATTTATTCTCTATTCGCCTTGTATTAACGTACTTTAACTCCTTTTTCGTCATCATTATTCTTCGTTATACTCCCATTTTGGGAATATAGTCCCATCATTTGGGAATATAGTAGATATTCTTCTTTTATAAAAACTATAGAAGGAGAAGAGAAAATTACAATATGAAAGTTCAATTTCAAGTCCATATGAATAATAAATTTAAATGAATAATAAATTCTGGTAATCGTGTCTATTGATAATTTAGTAACAATACCCTCCGTGATTCCTTCCATTTACTCTTTCTTTTCTTATCGTTCCTACTCTTTACGTTTAAATGAGTTGATTTTTTGATCATAAGCATTTTGCCCGTGGCTATTATTTATTCGTGCACTTATTATAATAATAATATTTTTAAGTAGCTTTGGTGATGATGATGTTAATGATGATGAAAATAAATTAATTAAGAATAAAAGAGAATCTCATCTCAGACTCTCTTTAGTCTAAAGAAGATTTCATTTAAATAATTCTTTCATTCTCTCAGTATTTCTCTTAGCAAGGTTGGCCTCGCTTCCTTTCATTCGTCTCTCTCTCTCCCTCCTTCCTCCTTCTCTCCTTCCTCCTTCTCACCTTCCTCTCACTCCTCCTCCCTTCCCCACACACACTTCCTCTCCTCCCTTTCCAACTGAAGAACTTCTCTCTACTCACCTTTTATTCTGTCATTTAAAATGTGCCTCAAGCGTATGATTAATTTTTATCTTCCTTTTCCATTTCTTTTGCTGCTTTCTGTTCTTCCGCTCTGCCTCTTCATCCTCTTCTTCTTCTTCTTTCCTGTTGCTCAAGGATGTTTACAAGTTTTCAATGTTGAAAGTGAATTTCTTTGTGAATTTTTGTCATTGTAGAGTTGATAGTAGTAGTTGACGGCGTTGTTGTTGTTATTGTTGTTGTTGTTGCTGATGTTGCTCCTGTTGTTGGCATTGTACTTCATCTTCTTCTTCTTCCTCTTTTCGTTTTATAATTCAGTAGTTGTTATTATCGTTGTCGTTGTCGTTTAAGCTTCCAAGCTGCTTACCTGAGGCAGCGGCAACAGCAATTAGGAAATGTTAACAAGCGTCCTTAAAAGAAACAACAACAACAGAACAACAACAATGTCAACAGCATTGACTACAATAAGAACAACAACAACAAAAAAGGCAACGACAAAAGCTGCCTGTTGTAGACACGATAATGCAAATAAACACACACACACACACAGCAGAGAGTCAGAGAGATAAACACAGCAAAGCACTATCTTGTTATTGGATATGCGTGTGCATGTGCATTTGCGTGTATGTGTTTGTATGTGCGTGTGTGTGCATGTATGAGTACACCATCATTTTCAAACATTGCACGTAGTTTCAATTTAATTTCATTCTTTTATCTGTATTATTGCCGTGTTCTTTTTGACATTCTTCTTCATAGTGATCAACGTTAGCAACATTCAACATTATCATCAAGATAATCAACATTATGTAATAGTCGTAGACATCATTACAATAATTAATAACAGTTGTAATAATAACAGTAATGATCACAGACGACCTCGTCTTGAATAAAGACTTCAGCAATCACCTTCATTGTAATCATCAATGTCACCAATATTAAAATCACTAACGTCATTAAAGTAACACTAATGATAATATATTATCACAATAATATCCAATATCATCCAATTCACAATTTAATCATATTTAACAGTTGATCAACAACGTGATTAAAACATCTTGAATATCGTCTGCATTATAATCACTGAAGTCAACACGATGTCATAATTATTATCTTTGCATAATCCTCTTCATTATAAACGTCGTCGTCAGTATCATTATCGTATTCATCGTCAACATCACCCTCACATTACCTCATCATCAGCATCATCGATAATATCAGAAAGATAGTATACTATAGTATCATCCTCATCACCATCTCCTTCCCTATACCATAGACATAACTATCATACCCATTATATTACTCACCATTAGCACCATCGGCAACCATCATTACAATCGTCATCATCAACTTCATAACCTCAACAGCAACATAAACGTCACCATCATCTTCTTTATCTTTCGCATCACGGCCATTAAATGTTAAATGTTATCATCTTCACAGTCATTAAAAGTATACCACCATCATTATTACCATCTTAATAACTTGCAGCATCATCGTCATCATCACCAAGAATTGCAACAACACCAATGCACCGTGTGACTGGTGTTCTATGAGTTGTTGTTGTTGATTAAAAGCAATTTAAATGCATTTCTGCTTCTGTTGGTTTTTGTTTATCTACGGATATATTCTAAATGTCTCTGAGTACGAATATATGTCTATCTATTCGAGTGTTCGTTCATACATTCGCTGTGCCGTGTGTTTGTTTCATTTGGTTCGTTTGAAAGTTTCGTTGTCTGAATTAAAGTGTTTCTATTTCTGTCTCAAGAGTTTGATACTGTATACACACGCAATATACACGAATATATACCCAGACATACATACAATACACTTCTACTCGTCGTACATGTTGTGCTACATACTAAATTTTATCTTCAATATCTACATATAACAGTTCAGAAGTGAAAATGAACGTTAATGGATTTGTCGATATCCTGAAAAAGGATAAATTTAATTTATTACCGGGTGTTTCATTCCTCGTGAATTTTGATGAAACTTAATTAATTTTTAGAGATCATCACCATCAGTTGTCATACAGGTCTATAAAAGTTCTCGATATTTCATTAGGTTAATAAAATGCTTTAATGAAGCATTAAATCAGCACTTCATCAGGATTAAATTGTTGAGAGGATTCACGAAAAATATTCATAGAATTAATTCAATTGATTGTTGAATATTAAATAATAATCGAAATTTAAAGATTATTACTTTTAAATAATGGAAGTTTTTCCTAAAAATGTTAATACAATACTTTTAATGGCTCGAAGTTGAAAACCTTTTCAATCATTTATTTAAACATTTTAAATGGAAATGAAAAGATATGGAAATTAAAAAAAAAAGAGCAAAAAAACCAAACACAATCAATTTGAAAAAATAATTCATTTGATTCAAATTCAATTAAATGAAAGCGCCAAATTTTTCGTTGTTGTGTGTAATGAAAAGCAAAAAAAAAAAAGATGGCGCGTCACCAGTCACTGAAAAAGAAGGAGAGAGAAAAAAAGAGAGACAGTGAGAGCGAGGTACAGCTTCTATTTTAAAGGACCATTCATCAATGACAAACCAGACAGAATTCAAATCATCATCATTGACAACGGGGACAAAAACATAACAACAACAAAGAAAAGAAAAAGAAAAATCAGCAGCAATGCAGTCATCAACAATGACACGTCATCAACAGCAGATTCGACAAAACAACAACAATAACAACAACAATAGAGGACTCATCCATACCAACAGAGAAATCATCAACCAAATCATTGTATTTGGTTTTTTTGTTGTATTTTTTTGGGGGAAAATTCAAAACAAGAGCAGCGGAAAGAATAGAATCAAACAACAAAACTAATCGAAGTTGAAGAATTAATGAAAAAAATCAGAGAATACCGGTTAAAGTACAGTTATGTCGTCCCTTCCCATTCAACCAATACTTCATCACTCTCTCCACCGACATGAAAAAGGGAATTGAGGAAAAGGAAAGCAGAAAAAGGAAAAATAATATTGTAAAATCCGAATCAACACCCAGCTCGGACCACGCCCACTGATTTTTCGGATTGCTGGCATTGAAATTGAATAATAGCAACAACAACAATAGTCACCATGCACCATGTATGCCCTTCTAATAAAGTACATAGTAGTGCTTCTTATTGTTCATGATGGAGTTTGTGATTTTTAATTTTATACCTTGTGTTTTTTTTGTTGTGTCTAAGCACCATGTTTTTTTGCGACGCACCATTGTGCCGGTTTTTTTGTTGTTGTTGTTGCAATCATCAAACTAAGTGCTGCTGGTTAAAGTTTGCAAATTTCCAAAATTGAAAATCGAACCAAGCAGCGAACATTTAAATAGAATTCGTAGATATGTGGGAAAAAATGTCCAACTTTTAGGAATACAAGAGCAACAACACCAAAACCCGGGACGAAAAGAAGTGTGGAAAGAAGTAAAGCAAACCAAATGTTAGATGATACTACTGGCAGTCGGACAGAAGAGAACAGAACAGAGTAGAACCTGGGAGAGAGTCACAGTAAGCAAAAAAATAGTCACGAAGGACAGACAGATAGTCAAGCAGAGAGACCGTCAAGCAGTCAGAGTACCAGGCAGTGAATCAGACAGAGAAAAAGTAGAATCTGACAGGGAAGCAGGTGGTTAGAAGGGTTGGCAGGCAGGCAGAAGGGTAAACAGACAGAACGGTCACTCGTTAGGCACTCGTGGATATATGAACATGTGAGTAGTTCCAGTGGACAGACAATCAGTCGGACAGACAATCAGTAGGACAGTCAGCAGTCAGTCGGTAGTCCCTCATTCACATGGACCGGTATGTAGAAGTGAAAAGTTGGACTACCAAATTGTGTAAATCAAGAGTGCGATGCCGTGGAATGAAAATACGTATAATGGAGGAGGTGGAAAGAGGGAGGACATAACAGTGAAGATAGACGGCGATATCATTCAATTTTGTTGAACGTTTTCTTTTTTCTCGCTTTTTTCCTGAGAAATGTTTGGCAATTGAAGGATGTTTGATGGTGAATGGTTTTTATTCCTAATGTTGTTGTTATTGTTATTCTTGTTCTTCTTATTTCTGAGGGTATTTCGCTTATTTCTATTGCTGTTGTAATTTGATTGCAATTTTAAAGCAAATTTGTTTTTTGGCTACTTTTAAGTGCTGTAAAATGTAATCTACTTTAAATATTGTAATATTATAATCATTTTAATGATCGGACTAAATTTATGAAAAACTTCCTTTAATTGAAATTAATTATATTGTACATTCAACATGAAAACAAAGAACAATTTTGTGAGCTTTGTTTTTTAATTGGAATGGTCGAAATCAGCATCACCATCATCACTACCATCAGCATCACCATCATTACCACCATCATCATTATGAGCATTGTCCACCATCGCTATTACCTTTGTAGACCATCATCAGCGTCATCAACGTCATAACCAGGCAACACCGATTCAACTGTGGACCACCCTCGAAATCCTGGTGTTATGTCAACCCCAAAATAATGCCTTACAAGCCTCAGCAAACACAAGTGTGTGTCCACACAAAAACATGCACACGCACACGAACATTTTCAATTGGCTAAATATACATCACCGCACATACACCCACACACACAAACATGATCACTCTAAAAGCCGAAGCAGCGTAATCATGCTCGAACGGCTCGGGTTTTGTTGAAACAAGGATTTACTTATCAATGCCTCTGCACATTGTCATCATGGCATCCTCTGGCTTCCCGTCGACATCGCCATCTTCCCCTGCATCCTTTTCAAACCCTTTTCTATCCTTTTGCACCCGTTTCCTGTTTCTGTCACCGTTCTTGTACCTAGCATTTGACTTGATTATCCTCTCCTCTGTGAGTCCTGTGCATTATTTACAAACAATTAAAGGACTCTTCATTGAGTTGTCATCGCAGGCGATTTTCTGTTAATTACGGTCGCGTGGTATGAATCCCAGAATCGTCGGTCCATCACCATGGACATTATTATCACTATCATCCAAAGAAGAAGAAGAGGTGTTTTGGTTGTTGGTTTTGTTGTTATCCTGAATGAGTCTTATTGTTAATGTGGGTGTTGTTCTTGTTATGGTCATGTCTGGTCAATCTCGAGTTATATCCTCAAACAAGGAGCTCAAACTTGTATTCAACAAAATATTAGTGAGTAAATTTTGCCTCCTCGAATGTATGCTTAAGAGCTTATATGTATATGTATGTATATGTAAACATGCAGTTCATACAGAACATAATTCCTCTTGGATCTTCTCTCTAAGGATTTTCTGTGTTATAAGGTCTTTCGTCAGAAATTCGCAGGGATACCAGGTTAGTCCCAATAGTACCCGACCTAACAAAGAAAGTACAAAGAATTCTTGGAGAAAGTATCTTTATTTCTCAACGTAGTCTTCTTTTAACTCGGTGCACTTTTCCTAGCGATACTCAATAGCTTTTTTACGCTGTTTATAGTGAGATCCGTCGAGCTGCTCAAAAGAACCATGAACCGCGAAATTCAACTTTCAATATTTCAACCTACAACTTCAATATTTGACCGCGGAGCCATTTATTCTGGTTTGCCATAACCTTGCCAGCAGATGGAACTGATGATCCTTTTTCAATCTACTGTGTTTAGCTTAATGGGCCCATGTTTTACCCGTCGTTATGAATCAACACAAAAACTCGGACTTAATTCTCGGAAACACTGTCAAACACACGATTAAAGCATCCTCACGACGCTGATTATGTTTCAGCTTATCAATCTTCAATCACTATGCGATATACAGTACCCTTTTTCCAAGTTAATATTGCTTATATGTATCTTTACAAGAGATAATAATGATATCCAATCCTTAATCCTTTAATGGTAATGGATTAAAAAAGGTTCATAGGTATTTTATTTGAATAGTTCCATAATAAAGTAAGAAAACAAAATTCCAAAAAGATTTCCGAGGGTTTTTCTTCTAATCTGTTCAGTTGTTAAATTTCCATAAAGTTAAACTTCTCAAATCGCTGTCTGAGACACTGACAACCTCTGTCAGCTGATTGTCAACGCCATCCGGTCTACAAATAAATGTGTTTATAACCCTTACAATTGAATGATTATATTTAAAGTAGATAACTTTTATAAATTGAAAGCAACAAAAACTAAAACAAAGAAGGGTCGTAAACCGGCGCAATGGTTCACCCACGATTACGAGTCGCAACCAAGAAATTATGAGTTAGTAGACTTCAACCCGCACTCAAACCCCTTCCTAATTACTGGTATCCCATTTTATGTTTTTAATGTTGTTGTTGTTGTTGAAAGGACACACTTTGTAGGCTTCAGTAAAAAGAACCCGGAGCTTCTTTGTGCCCGTATTAAGTTATTAAAATCACATTAGAACAGGTGGAGAGGAAGTCTTTGGTTCCCTTATTAGAGTCGGTGTTGTTGTTGGTTTTGTGAAGTTTTCCTGTTTTTCTTTTCAGTCGTATTGTATGGTTAAATAGTGTCTACCTTGTGTGGTGTTTGTCATTCTGTGTTTGTATGTAAATCAAACATCATCTATTTGTATAGCGTTGTTGTGTCATGTGTGCACATCATTTTACATGTTATGTGATTGTTAAATAATTACTTTTGCTTATGATGAGGGTTGTAGAGGTTGGAAGCTGTGGGTTGTATCATTTAACGCCCTCAAATAGTTTATATCCTTGATATTAGTAAATCTTTTCGAAGTTTCTGTCAATTCAATTATTAAGCGATTACCATAGCTAAGAGTTGTAATTTTTATGAAAGGCTTCACCTACTACAGGTACTTTTTTTTAAATTGACTTCAAACTCTGACTAAATTTTAAAGCAATTTAAGAGTATCAAATGTTAAAAATGTGAGCAAAAAGGTTGCCTCCACTTGCTGTTGCTGCTGCTGACTTTTTTCTGTTAAACTTTCCTGCAATTTTCACCAGGATTCTATCGACTTTCTTGGCTGAAGCCGAGTCCAATAACTTTGCTCTACTTCCTCAGTTTAGTTTTAGTTCAAGTTTTAACTCAGTTTCATGATGCAAAATAAGAAAGAAAAACAAGAAGAAAACTAAAACAAACAAATACCGCAAAAGTAGCAAAGAAAATCAAAATCAAAATCAAATACTTGCAGTATAAAAACAATAAAACAAAGCAAAAACAAAAGCAAAAGATTTTTAAATTATTATTTTATCAAAATTCAATTCAAGTTACAGAAACATTTCTGAGTGAAAGCAAGAAATGTTCTCCGACGTGGCAACACTTCGAGCCAAGAGTTTTGCATGCTTGCAAGCAGTTTGCAAGTCAGAAAGTTTTCTCGATGCATTTGAACAAAAAACTACAACAACAACAATGGCAGGAATAACAACAACAACAACAACAATACTCTTATAAGAAAAGTCGAGAAACATAAGAAAAACAAAAGAAGAATGTTGATAAAAGCAAGAGACAAATGGAATGCAAAGCTTTTGCTTTTGTGTTTAAGCGCCTGAAAGGCTGCCCTGAAAAACAAGCAAACAAAACAAGACGCAAACCAAGGAAAGGAAGAGAGGGGAAGAGGGAAAGCGGGGAAAGAAGCGAAGGAAGAAAGTAAACGAAAGAAGAAACAGACAAGAGAACGAACAAACAAACATTGGAAAACCTTACAAAGGACTTTTATAAATTGGCGCAGAGTTTTCGAGTTGTACGAACACACACTCACTCATACACACTCACACATACACTCATCCATTTCTCACTATAGTATATCTACAGCTTGAAGCTACAACTACAGCTACAACTACAGATCCATTCCACGCAGTGTTGCATAACATGTTGCAAGTCGTTGTCTTTGTTGAGTGTGTTGGTATCTCCAACATGAGTACAAGAGAATGTGTTGGTGTGTGTGTGTGAGCTGTATACCAAGTTTCCACTTCGAATTTTCCAGCTCAATAATTTCAATGCAGCCAAAACTTTGTCATTCGGAAAATGGGCGGTGGGCGTGAGAGAGAGCGAGGGTGAGGCTGCAGGTGAGGGTGGTTCCATGCTACTGCACTTCAAGCAGGTGATCCGCTCCACCGGATTTTATTTCACCTTTCATTGTATTCAGTTTTTTGTCTAGATTTTTGTCATTGTTTTTATTGCATTTTATTTGTTTTTGTTGGGTTCTTTTTTGTTGTTATTATTATTTCTCTCGTATTTTATTTGCAATTCCCTTTTATTCTTCTTGTTCTTTGTTTCAATCGTTTTTTCTGGTTTCCATTCGGATCTGATGCATATCTGGGTGACTTGCGGTAACTAAGCTAAGCTTGTTTCTGCCAACACTTTGCGGCTTTTTCCTAGATTAGACAGAATTCACACTACTTCACTGTTTTCGAGTGAAACACATGTGAAGCACGTGAAGGTGAAAGAAAGACAGAAGGGAGGGGGGGAGGATGGAAGGGAGCATGGGGGCGAAGTGCTGTGAGAGACATGAGTCTTGGATGGATGCTTTGCTTGTGTTGTGTGAAAGTTTCTGATCTCACACTCTGATGCTGTTTTATACGAATCGAATAAATAAAAAAGAGGAGAAGTTTTCTATAAAATCAATTCTTCTTCTTCTTTGTTATCAAAAATCATGCAACTTTTATTTAGAACAAAGAATCAACCACAAAAGCAATGAAATTTAACAATCAAAGTGACAGTCAGCAAGTGTTGTTTAATGATTTGCAAAAATTTAATACTATATGAAAAGAAGAGATAGGAAAGAAGGAGAGAGAGAAGGAGGAAGAGAGAAAGAGTGGTAAAGAGAGAGTAAGAGAGGAATTCAGTGATTCATTACTTAATGAAAATGTAAGAAACAGAATAAACCTAAAAATAAGTATGGAAAAAATAAAATTCCAAAAAATAACTCATCACAGAAAGACGCCATAAAATGATTGCAATGGGTTTTTTTGTTTGTTATGCTGACGCAGCAAAAAAGCGGCAATGAAATTATACTTCAAAACTGCTGACACGATGGGCTGCAACAACGACTGTTTCTATGAGCGCAACAACAACAAAGACAACAACAACAAGAACCATAACTACATCATCTATTAATACAGCGCTGCAAAATTTAGTGCTCACTTCAACAACAACTACAACACGTTAGCCGCTCAACACAGAAGCAGTTCTGAATAATAAAATTATTAACTTTAAGTTTGTCATAATTTTAAGCAGACAAGCAGTCAGGCAGGCAGGCAGTCAGGCAGGCAGGCAGGCAGGCAGTCGAAGCAGCTAACGAAGTGCAACATGAACGCATGCATAATGAGACAGCACAAGCACACACACTAACACACACACTCTCATTTATCCACTCTCTCATCAGCAAACAAACAAACACTTGCTCTGCATTCAACACCTCTGCACACACGAAATGTGCGAAGAGTAGCAGAAAAAGCAAAAGCAGTTGCTTAGTGAGAGGCAGAGGCACCGAAAGGGGCAGCGACATCGGCAGAGAGAGAGGCAACAGAATCGTCAGCGGCGACTGTGAAAAGTAGCGAGTATTTTGAGAAACCATAAATGCAACTCATGCAACTGCTGCTACTCATGGGGGAGGATTTGGAGGGAGAGGGGGGGGGGAGAAATTACGATAGACGACTGTTGGGCAAATTGCTAGTGTTGTTGTTCTTCTTGTTGTTGGTGTTGTTGGTGTCGTTGTTATGGAGGAAGTGATTTTGTGGTATAGCATAAGGATGTCGTAAGGACACGGCAAGTATTTAATGTTTAACTGTTTGCGTGTGTGTGTGTGTGTGTGTGTGCGCCCTGATGTTTGCTTAAAACCCTCGTAGAGTCGGGAACACCAGCACCAACAAAAACAACAACAACAACAACAACATAAGACGAGTAGACTAGAAAGCGCTCGTTTGACTTGATTTAATGTCAGCGTAATTTTATGTTTCTTTTGCAGGGCAGCCAAAATTTATTGCATTCGCGATTTCCGTACGAGCTCCACACGTTCTGCATGTGCTGGTGAGAGAGAGAGAGAGAGAGAGAGAGAGAGGGTAGTAGGGATATCAGAGTGTGTGTGTGTGCGTGGGCGGGTGGGTGGTTGGGTCGGTGGGTGCATAAATGAGAATTCATGTGTATCTTCAGGCTGTCTTCTGAATAAAGTAATTAATTACGTGCGTATAAATGTTTGTGAGACGAAAAACAAGCGTTTGATTTATTCCACGATTGCCCTGATAAGAAAAAGAAGAAGAGGAATAGGAA
Organism: Myopa testacea; assembly: GCA_949629155.1. Lineage (NCBI taxonomy): Eukaryota > Metazoa > Arthropoda > Insecta > Diptera > Conopidae > Myopa > Myopa testacea. The sequence continues at coordinate 43,143,636 of OX451347.1, read as the reverse complement.
GAGGAAGAAGAGGAGGAAAAAGAGGAGGAATACATTAGATATTAAAAGAAGACGAAATTATTACAGATAAGATGTTGGAAATAATTTAAAGAAAAGACATTTTGTGACATTACAATGTGATATAAATTCCTCTGAGAGGGGGAAGGAGGGAGGGAGAAAGGGGGGAAAGGAGAGAGAAAGTTAGATAAGAAAGTAAATGAAGAGAGAGTAAACTACAGGGAGAGAAAGAAGTACTATACTCTTAAATGTAACTCACTTAAAGACCACCATATACAATATTAAAGGGATCAACTGAAGCTTGTACCCTGATATCATTTAAGCTGTCCTAATTTCTATACACTGCCTTAATATGTACGAGAGTGTCTATGAATATGTCCCACATCAACCTCTAGAAATGACTTTTCCCGAACTCTTTAGCCGAAACTATGTCGAAGTTAGTTTTTGATGAAATCACAGAGTGTCACCTGTGACCCTTTCATTTATTTACTATCAGTGCAAACTACCTGCTGTTACCATACTACCTGTGATTACCATATTCCCATCTCATGTACTCATCTACATCCCTCTGAGAGACACTAATTAAAGTTGTAGCTGCTTCTACTGCTGCCGCCGATAGTGATACACATCATTACTACGGTACCCCCATCTACCCAAGCCCCTCAATTCACCGCAGTCACCCGTCCATCCATCACTAAAATCCAACAACATTGCAATCAGTTATCAGCGCTGAGAACAGACGTCAGAAGCTGCGGCTTGTTTACTTTGTGACAAGCGCTGCTTACTTCCAGGAGCACTGCGCTTCTCTTCTCCTCTGCTCTACTCTCCTCTCCACTCCTCGCCTCTCCTCGTCCATCCGCTCCCTCCAGCACTCGGCGCCTCTTCTCTTTTCTACTCTCTAAGCTCCCTTGCTGCTTATCGTGTTGTGCTGCTCTCTACCATATCCATGGACAGTAATAGCAACAACAACAACAACAACAACAGCTGTTTTGTGAATCACTTTGAAGGATTTTATCGGTCTGTTGCGCTCAACTCAGTACGCTGGAGGTAGTAAATTCAATACTTGTATGTGTGTGTGTGGTTCTTCTAAAAGATGGCCTCAACGGCAACCCCTACCACCTCCATCCCCCCACCCCTCGGAACCAACTTTTAATCGTCCTCCACAACAAAATTCTAGGAAGATTTTTCAATTAAATTTTATAGCAAAATTCTTAAGCAAATTTTGGAGAAGACACAAATTATAGAAGCGGACAGGAGGCGAAAGAGCGTGTATTGGTAGGTGTGTGGTACAGACATCCTCAAATATCGTATATAGAGCTTAATATCTGTTTGTATGTCTGCTTATGCCTCTAACGGAGCTTCTATCTTTGTTAAACTCAACCTTCGGCCCTTTCAAACTTTAAATTAGTTTGTTTTTTTTGGGAGAGAGGATGATGCTTGAAGTGTATCGGGTGCTGGGTAGCGAGCAGAGGGTAGAAGGGAGCGAGTAGCGGCTGGTGGCTGTCGAGGATGCTGATACTTCTAAGACTTCGCTAAAATATGTTTTCACTTTTCTTAATTGCATGCGGACAGCTGTCAATCGTTGTTTGGATTTGAGTTTGCTTTTGAACGAAGAGATGAGCGAAGTTCTCTGTGGACGAGGATAAACTTTTGCGAGCGATGGCTTCGAAGGGGGCAGGGGGCTTTCGAAGACTTTCTTTGGTTATCGGAGTGTTTAAGTTGTTGAATCTTTTCGACAGTTTTGGAATCTTCTTTAAACAAGAAAATTAAAAATCAACCAAAAAACATCTGTTATAAACTTGATACATTTTTAAATGGCTTATTAAACGTTGTTCAGTTTACTCTACTCTGTGCTTTTATTTTCATTTTGAAGCCCTTTACTCTTCACTGTAGCCGTTTACGTATCTCTCTCTTTCTCGCTCTCTTTCTGCTTAACTCTTTCTTCTTTGCACCTCTCTCTCTCTCTCTCTCTCTCTCTTTCTCTGTCTTTCAGTATCTCTCTCGTTCTTATTCCCTTGCTCCGTTTTCTTATGCTATTTATTCATCTTGGTCCTTTTTTTTGGCTCTTCTTTTTAATTTTCGGTCACTTTGTTTGCCGAAAGTTAACGCTAATTGCCACCACGGGTCGTTCGCTTAAATTTTCAACAATAAATTATGTCCTTCGAGTACCAACAACAATAACAAAAACTACGACAGCAACAGTAACATGAGCATGAGCGCAGAAACCAGCCAACAACAACAAAAAGTATCCTTAAACTAGCAGTTAACATCAGCAACATGACCACGTTTTGCATTTAGTAACACTGCCAAATACAAAGAAATACACACACACACACACACACACCATTACATGTCCATTTATACATACTCACACTCTCAGATTTACATGTTGTTTGGAGTGTTAATGGGAGGGTTTTACTTAAGTTACCCAAGTTTCACAACCGTGTTCCTTATTTGGTCCATCGCTCAGTCGGTTCCTCGGTCTTCGGGTCGGTTGATTGGTCGTTGGGTCTCTCGTTGGTCCCAATTTGGGACCATTTTCGTTTAACCAACGACTACTTTTCTGATTCCTTGATATTTTTTCTAGTGTTTTTCGCTTTATCGTGGTTATTTTTATTGTTGTTGTTGCCCTTTTATTGATAATCATTAGATAAACAATTCTGTTTTTAAAAGAAAAAAACATGTTCGAATACTTCAAATAGTTTAACATTAAAGAACTACCTTTAAAAGCAGTGAAATTCGATGATTTTAAAATAAATTAAAAAGCAACGTAGTTTCCAAAACATCGTTTGAAATATCATCCAATTAAAATCGCTCAAATATCATAGAAAAAGAACAAAATAACAATAAAACCAACAACAACAAATATCACGAAACACTAACGAACACCACCAATATCACCAACAACAACAACAACAACAACTACACCGAGATAAACAACATCAAACAGCATCAATTTTCCACGTAATCAAGTTTGAATTTAAATGGTTTTCCAAATCAACAGCCAACTGAATTTAGAGGACAACAACAACAAAGACAACACCACTACATCAGAACATCATCAGTAGTAGTGTCGTCAGCAACAACAACAACGATGTCACCGAAACAAGGACGGATGTTTGGACGAATGTTTGCACAGCCATGTGTTGATTTTTCCACACATTCTGATGGGCGGCGGGTATGGGTGGGTGGCAGAAAGGGGTGTAGCATGAAAAAAGACGGCGAAGAGGACGCACACGCCAGTGGTTAAAAGGGCAAGTCAAGGAAAGCGTGTTGAACATCGCCGCAGGACCTCCCACATCAACACTGAAAAAAAAACAGAGAAGAACGCGGGAAACACCACAAGCAGGATATGCAGGATATCAAAAAGAGCAAGCGAACGAATGAAATAACAGAGGGACACAAATCGTTCTTCTGTCCAACCGTCCGACTCTTCGTCCGTACGTCCGCCTGAGTGACCAAACGAACGCGTCGTTTTGGGCGAAACCCGACAAAAAACTGTTTGAATCTTTTATTTCATGGTAGAAATGAGTTGCCACTTTTTATTTTTCGTGATGCACGTTATTTTATTATTTTTGTTGTTGTTGTTGTGATGGCATATATGATGATAAAAATTACAACAACTGCACCACCAGCAGCAAAAGCAGCAGCATAACCAAAACACGGGTGTCATTCAACCCACGCTGCTGCACCCACACAACAACACAAAACCAAACCTCAAAAAATGCACCCTGAATCTGAGTCAGTTTTCGGCAACGACAACAACAGTGTTATGGGGCAACCCTTCCCTTGTATCTGAGCAGCTGTGAGCTTTGGCTGGACAACGCGATGTCACTTGGACAGCACTCAGAGCAGGAGGAGCAGCAATAATGCAATAAATTCCAATCGGACAACAACAACAGCAGAAACAACAACAACAGCAGTGATTACAAAATTACGCAGCATTTTAAGGAAAAATAATGTGGCAACATTTGTTACACTTTAAGCCCGCTAACAGAGTTGTTGTTTACGTTGTTGTTGCTGTTAAATTCATGTTGTTCTCTTCATGTCATTTTTGTTGTCGTTGTTGTCATTTTTGTTACTTTGTTGTCATTGTTATTTTTACTTTGTTGTGGTTGTTGTTGTTATTTGTTCCCAATCCTGGAGTCATTAACTTGAAATTGAAGTTTATGCTTGCCATTAATTTTGGGCCAATGTTCCCTCTCCTTCCACTCTGCCGCACCCTGGGCACGTCCGGTCCAACCCTTTCCGGTCACTGTGAATTATCATGTTTATCTCCCCTCCCCACCCCCCCCCCCCTCCCTCTCCGTCCTCCTCCTCCGTCCGATATTCTTATTTATTCACTTCGACTCTTTTATTCACTACATTTTTCCTTGTTGTTGACATCTGTGTTTTCACCTTAATTCTTGTTCTTTTTTTTATCTTTTTCTTGTTTCTTTAACACCCTCGAGAAAATGTGAATATGTTTTGTGTGTGTGTGTGTGTATGTTTTTGACACGTTTGTCCAGCTGAGTGATCAACGATAAGCAATCAAGGAGCAAAAGTTTCATTTCGAAGGACGAAATGTTTGTTTAACTCAATCACCGTAGTTTTTCATTGTTTTCCTTGTGCTTTTATCATTTATTCTGTTGTTGTTGTAGTGAAAATGCTGAAATTTATTGTAATTTGGAGTTGCTGTTGTGGTTGTTGTTGTTGTGGTAAACTTTTCAAATAACTCGAATAGGTTAGCAGAAATTACAGCAGCCTGGCAACTCTGAATTATTAAATACACTCTGAATAAATTTAATAACCCATGCATGCATATTTAAAGCATTTAGTTTTTTATTACTAACAACCACAAGCTCAAAAAAAAACTGTGCTGCATTCATTGAGTGAAGCAAAAACAACAGCAACATGACGCATCTGCAACAACAGCTGTCATTATTATTAAATGACAACAAGAACAACAACAACAACAACAAATGTCCCAGAATACGTGCCACCTACTTTATGTGTGTCGTGCGTGTGTGTGTGTGTATGTGTGTTCCGTATGTATTCATGAGAAATTTTGCATACTTTGCTGCAAGAATTCGTCGCTTAAAGTGCAAAGTTTTCTTAACCAACAACATGCTGAATTAGGGCAAAGGCAGTAAGAACAACAACAACAACAACTCGAGCAAAAACAATAACAGTACTCGTACAAAGCAGACAACAACAAAAACATGAGGAAGAGAAAACAGCCCGTCGGTGGTACGAGAGTACAAAATGTCCATCGTTAAGGACAGTTTTTCAAGGCATTTGAAACTATTTCCGGCTCGACATTAAAATATGCTGCAGTTTTGCATAATAACGGCCGGCGCACAAGAACAAGCATCAAGCGTACCAACATACAAACAAAATACGCAGCGTTGGCAAAACTGCTAGAGAAGAAGTGACCAGGACAACAAGTATGGCAACAACAATAACAACAACAACAATAATGGCAAATGCAGCTCAGAAATTTTTTGTTGTATGTTTGCTTTGAAATGTTTAAATTGCTGACATAGATACGTTTATGTGTGCAGATTGTGTGTATCTGTTTTTAGTTGAATATAGATGTGTATATATGAGTGTATGTATGTGTATATGTTTGTGTGTCTATAGATATGTATTGTTGATATAAGCCTTAAGCTAAATTGAAGTTTGCAGTTTTCTATGACTCTCTCTTTCTTTCTCTCTCTCTCTCTCTCTGCACTCGTATTTATCCTTTCAGCTGCCAGTGTTGCCAAAAAAAGTTGCTGTCGTTGTGGGTCTGTCCGTTCATCGCTCTATTTGCGTCTCGTCTGTTTGCATCATAAAATGTGCTGTTTTAATGCAAATTTCCTAACATGTTCTCTCAATTATCCTTCAGGCTTCGATCGATTTCGTGGCTCCTGTCGAACGACGAAGTCGTACAATGCATGAAAACCGGATGGGAGCCAGCCAGCCAACTAACAACAACGACAACAACATCAGCAGCAACAACAACATCAGCAGCAACATATAATTTGCAATTTTACAAATATTGCTGTGCCAGCAGTTGCACCCTCGATCGAACAGAGTACACTTTAAACGAACTGCATAAACTGCATCTACTCGCATCTACAAAAGTACAAGCAGCTGGAAAACATTGCAGAATCCTTTGGGATATTTTTGGCTCACTGAAGACATAACATAGTAGAAAAAAAATATAAATAAATCCAAGTTTTCAATTATTTTCAACCATACAGATTGAATATATTTCCGGATAGAATTCAATCAAAATTATATTCTTTTTTAACATATTTTCAATTTAGTTTTCAGGTCAGAAGAGTTTCGTTCATTTAAACCGAATCTTATGCAACTTCAACGTAAAATGTACATAAATTAACCTTACTTTTTATCTATCTATCGTATTTTTCGTATTTTTCGCTTAACACGAAAACACTTTAAGGACCATTTTGTTCTGAATTTACACGGAAATCATATCGTATATTAGAACAGTAAAAGAAAGTTTTGCAACACACAACAACCTTAGATTATATTTTCTTCAATAATTAAATAGTTTTTTCCTCCTTCGAAGTAGTTTTTCCTTCCATTCTGTTTCGCCCCGTACTTCCGTTCCTTGCATGCTGCTAGCCAATGTTTAAACAGTTATTAACTACTTCCGGTGGTTGTTTTTTGTGCCTTTTTTTAGCCTTAAGTCTTTTTTACTAAAATTCCTTCTACTAGAGTCAGTCGGGTAGCAAACAAGAACTTAGCTAAACCTAAAAATAAACATGGATTTTTTCAATTATTAATGTTACTGCCGTTAGTATTATTATTGTTACTATTGTTGTTGTTGTTCTTTTTGTTTCCTCGTCTCCACTACATCAGTAACAACAAAAACAATAAAAACCACAACAACAACAATAATAACAACAACAACAAAAGATCTATAAATTATGCACCTTCATTTGCGTGCTCTTTCGTTGTTAAAACAGTTTTCTTTCTACAAATTCTTGTTCTTGTTACTTTACCAACTCTCTCGGAAGTTTCGGATGCGTGTTTTCTAGTTTTTCTAAATATTTGTACTTTTTTTCTCGTCTTTTTCCTTTCGTTTCCATACTTTTTTCTTGATTTCTTTCTATCGTTCGTGCAAATTCTTGTTCGTGAAGAATATTTTGTTTTTTTTTTTATTTCTGCCAAGTTTTCACAACTTAACGGTGAGTAACGGTATTGCTCAACATTTTTTTTCCCCTAATTGATAGTTCAAGCTTTAGACACATCGGCCACTAAAAATCAGTTTTAACTGCGTTGAGCTACGGACACGTCCAGAGCCGAGAGTTGTTCGAGTGAACAATTAAGCAGAGCAAAAAATTGCTTTAAACTGATGGTCTACGTGCTGCACGATTAAAACGTTGTGGTGATTGCATCGGAGGGGGGACGGGGGGCGAGGATGATGTGGGCAGTATGGTTAAAAGAAAACCTCTCAATCTTTTACACAGATGTAGAACCTGGATTAAGTCCTGCGAAACCTCACAGCTTAAGCTAAATGTTAGTAACTCACAGGAAGGGGAGGATAGTGAAGAGAAGAAGGGGAGGAAGGGGAGAGAAGTTATGAAGATAAAGGAAAGAGAGGAAGTGGCTTTGAAGGAATTAAATTTAACTCTTTGTTTCATTTCCGTTTACTTTATTTTCTTTTTTTAAGAACATATTTTTAATTTGAATAACTTTCTTTTTCTTTTAATAGATCCTTAGAAATTTTTTTAAGAGGACATTTAAACCACCCCTTCGACCAACACTGAAGAATAACTCTTACAATTAAGTGTACAACTTTATTTAGTATAAATTAATGAAGCCGGAAAGCGGTTTCTGCGGTTGTATTTTTCTAGCTGACTGTGATTCCTTGCAGAGGCCATATCAAGTGTTCTTCATTATCTTCATTTAAAACCTACTCTAGAAAAATATACCGAAGTAAAACACACACACATACATACATATACACACTCACATGGAAGGATGACGGTTGCTTGCTTGTTGCTGTTATTATTATCATCCTTACGCAGTGCAGCAACGTACCATCCTGCCAACTTGTGTGTATACGTGTGTGTGTGCACGTTTGCGTATGTGTGCGCGAGTGTATTTCTTGCCTGAAGGACTCTTCAAATTGCAGCATCACCTGCATCCAATTCGTAGCGAGTTTACCGCACCTTCTCCATGCTCATCCCCCCTCCTAGCAACAACACCTCTCTCACTCTCTCCTCCCCCTCTCTCTGGAGATCTGCTCATCCTGCATTCGTGTATATTTCCTCATTTTCTCTTACTACACATTTTCTCATTTTTGTCTCAGTCTCAGATACTCAACTCTACTTATTTGTGTTTCCTGTTTTCTCATTGTTGTTTCTTTTCTCTCCTTTTGCTCAGGTTCACATCCGCCTCGAATAACAGAACATCCCACAGACACAACAGTGCCACGGCACGAACCAGCGACGCTTAATTGCAAGGCTGAAGGCTCGCCCGCGCCCACCTTGCAATGGTACAAGGATGGAGTGCCGCTGAAAATACTGCCAGGATCCCACCGGATAGCGTTGCCGGCGGGCGGTTTATTTTTTCTTAAGGTAAGTAAAGCAAAACAGGAAAACAAAACAAACATAAAAGGATGAAACACAAAATATATAAAATTGCACGCTGAAAAAACAACAAAACAAATAAGTACAAAAATAAAAATAAGCCGCGTGAAAAATACGTGAATGAGAAGAAAAACAGATGCATCTGCAGTGCTGCTGAGCCTCCGCATGTCCTGCTGAGCTCCTTAAGCAGCGCCTGGCATCGCAATCATTCGCTGAATTATTTTCATAATTTTTTTTCTTTTCGCCTCTCGAACGTATCTGAGGTTTTTATTAATTTTATGGGGATTCTTTTCTTCTTTTTTCATTGCTGCTTTTATTAAAATTTCTGCATTTTTAATTCAGCGATTTCAGCGAGCTCGCATTTTATTTGTCTGCTGTCGGGTGGGACAAAAGAATGACGCCGCCATCTGTTGAGTGATGAGCGAACTAATTACTTTTATTCTGCCTACAGCCGGCTTGGCTTTTATTGTTCTTGCTGTTGTTGTTGTTATAGTTGTTGAGTCGTTTGCCTTGCAGCCGGTTGCTGTGAATTACAACGACTTCATTAAAGGTAAAGTAATAAAGTGCAGTGAGAAAAATTATTAAAAAGACAACAAAAACAACCGGCGAAAGAAGATACCAACTCTTGATGGCATTTAATACAAATGTATGAGTCTCTCTGCTCTCTCTATCCTTAAATACAACTGACTGGCTTTCTGGTTGTCTGTCTGTTTGTCTGTCAGCCTGTTTGTCTGTCTGTATGTCTCTCTGACATCATGAGCGTTTCCTCAACGCTGCTGAACACTACGAACGCTTGTCTACGTATCTCTACTCAACACTTGAAACATCCTGTTCGTCCCTGTTCGCTTCTGCTGCTCCTTTGTATCTGTGACTGTGGCTGTGTCTGTGTTGAAGTTTATGCTTGTGTTTGTGCTGCACTTAAGCTTAAAAGCTCTGCACTCGGCTCTTGCTTTCAGTGACTTTAGTAGCACCGGAAGCCTGGGTTGAAAGCTCTACATCTCCCCCTCTTTCTCTCTCTTTCTCTCTGTCTCCCTCTTCCCCCATCCTTCATTCTCAAGGGCGCATGCACCAGCGGAAGTTTTATGAAAACATTTTTGTTTCTTTCATTATTTCTCTGTTATTGCTTTTTTATTCTGTTTAAATATTTAGTTGAAGTTTAACTGAATTAAGTGCTTAAATTATAGAAGAGACGAGGACAACAAGACGAATGAGAAAATTAAACCTCCCCTGAAAAGCAAAAAGGATGAATTTTTGGAAAAATAGCGAAAGTTTAAAGATTTTGTTTTGCTCGAATTTTTTACTTTAACTTGTATCTTTTCAACTAAATTAAGCACAACTTTAAGGCTTTTAGACAGACGCATGTCAACACATAATCACACATACACTTACATACACTCACCTTTATACACACACAGACGCATTCATACTTTTAAATCGTACACAAGGCAACATCGTAAAAAGGACTCTTATAGTATTTAATCCCTGGAATCCGTTGCTAACTACGCTTGGATCTTCCGCCGCCGACAGCCGCAGCCAGACACAGTCGCACACAAACACAGCTACACTCAGTCACTCATACACACGTGCACCGCAGACAGCGCATCGCAGGAGCCACACACAACGCTGCAAATCATGCTTTAAGGACAGCGCGTTAGAGTAACAAATAATGTGATGGGAGGATTTTTGTTAAACATTCATAAGTGAGTCAGTGAGTGAGTGATTGAATGAATGAGTGTGTGTGTGTGTATGAGTGGCTATGTGTGTGTATTAGTGTGTGTAGCTGTGTGCTTGTGTAGATGAGTGCTGCTTATTTGAGTGAATCTGATTTGCTCTGTGGATGTGCTGGTGTCTGTATGAACGTTTTTATGCATAACTACTGCAGTCTGTATACAGCTCGTTGTTGTTGTTGTTGTTACTAGTTGTTTGGCTGTTGTTGTTGTTGTTGTTGCTTTTAAAATGTTGTCTGAGGCTCACGGCATTCAATGGCGTGGTTCGCCACTCGCAACCACTCTCAGGATATTTGATTGCTTTTATTTATTCCCTTGCTGCGTGTTGCTCATTCGCTCACTCACGCCCTCCGTCATTCATCGCTCACCCGCTTCAGTCATTCGCTCACCCTCTTTTCACCCCGCTTCACCCTCATCCCTCAACTAAACCATCGCAAAACACGCTGTACTCGTTCTGGACTCGTTCATAAATCCCGTTGCTAGAGGCAGCAGAATTCACCACATCCTCCGTGCAACACGAGAGATACTCCAAAGGAAACACTACAAGTTGAGTAGAAGACAACAAAAAGGTGACGAAAAGAGTAAAGAACAGGGAACAGCGGTAGAAGAAGGAGAAGAAATGCAGACGAAGTGCAAAAGAAAGTGAAACATCCGCGATTTGGTGTTGCTGTTGTTCGTTCTACGCGAAACGTGTCCGAAATCAGCTTCAAGTGATTCACAGTTGTTACTTGAATTTGTTCAGTTTTCAAGCTCCTTCTAAACGCTGTGAAGGAAATCATCTTCGTTGTTGTTGTTGTCCTTTTTTTGTTGTTGCTCAAGCTTAGGCTGGAAAAAAGGGTATTTAAAAATGAGGGTATTTAAATTGAGCAGCAAATAGTTACCCTTATTTAAGGGAGGGGGCTGGGAAGCTTCTTTTCAAAGACAAAGAATTCGTTTCTCTGCAACTGTAACTCGGCTCAAATGAATACATTGAATAAATTTAATTATGAGATATTAGAAAAGCAACAAAAAAGAATTAAGTTCAAAATCCTTTTCTTCTTTGTTATAACTAAAAACAAAAATCTGTTTGAATTCAATCATTCATTTCGCTTTTCAACAATATTTCTATGAAAAGTCGCTTTTTTAATTTATGGCTTCAAATAAGCAGGAAATCTCATTAGAAGTCGGGAAGCTTTCATGTTATAAACTAAGCCGAGCACAATCGCAATCACAATCACACACACAAACACAGAGGCAGCCATGGAGACTATAAAGACATCTTTTATAACTGCATTGCTTTAAAGCATTCACAGCGCTTCATTCAGGGACGTTCGCATTCATTGAAGTCCTTTTTATAAAGTCGTATATTAAATCCTTTGTAATGAGATGAAATTTCAATGAAAAGCAAAAGAAGATTTATAATATGCTTTAATTTAACGTTGTTGCTACAGATGCACCGTTGAGAGCTGGTGCTGGTGCTGGTTGTTGTTGTTGTAAATCCTTGTTGAACTTCACATTGAATTCTTTTTTGTTTTTGGTTTTTATTAGGATTTTCGTCCTTCTACCATTCGACCTGAGACAGACATTGAAACATCGATTTGAAAAGATTTCATGTTTTTTTTATCTTCTTAGAGTACACGAAGACTTCGGTAACCAAGGGTTAAGCAGTCAATAGAATGTGATGGGAAGGACTTACATTCATTTGAGAGCGATGGCGTTTCGCACGAACAAAAGTCAAATGAATTTATTCTGCTTTTAATGACTGAAAACGACGCGAGAGCAAAAGTAAAAGCGATCAAAATCCATAAAGTAGAATCTCGCTAGTAAAATGAAGTGAGGAGGAAGGAAGGGAGGGGAAGGAAGGGAGGGGAAGGAAGGACAGGAGGGGCATAATATATAGTATGTAACTGAATCCGGCGTTAAATTGGCTCTGTTGTTTCAGTTCATCGTCATTGTAATAAATGCTTTGAAACGGGTGCTTCTTTAGGAGTGTGTGCACGATCACGATTCCCTGTGATGTCAATTCGACTTCAGAGAAGGGACAGCAAAACCATTTAACGTTGAAAACATGTTTCCGTTGTTATTTAAAATCATAAATTTTCGCTCACTCAAGGAGGAGAGACACCGAGTAGAGTAGAGTAGAGTGAAGTGAAACTCTACTGTTCACTCTTCCGAGTTATTCACACTCAACCAGAACGAGGATGGACACTCACAGGTCGATAGATACGCAGGTGGTGGGTGCTGCTCTACGAAGTCGTTTAGTTAGGTTTGGAAATGTTTGCAATTTAAAGTAAAGTGAGTTAAACCAGAGAAAGTGAATGTTAAATCGGACGAGGGAGAGTCTGAGTCCTTGAGAGACAGGGAGAGAGACAGAGAGGTAGAAAGCAAGAGGAGTAGAGAGGGCTGTAGTGTTTAAATGCACCTTTTGCCTGGCCGTCTCCGACAATCCAAGTCGTTTAACGGAGCGTATGAGTGACTTTTAATCAATTTCAATGCAATTAAATGCTCTTTATTACTCTCATTAATAAAATGTCCATTGAATAATGCGTTGCCCAGCAGCAGCAGATGTTTCTCTGGTTGATTATTTTTTCATTTAACTTTACCTGAAGCAAACTACTCGATTATTGAGTAATTATTGATTAAGTAGCATTTTATCTAAAATGAAAATGACTTTAAAGAAATGCACATAATAATAATAATAAAATTATTTAATAAATTCTTTGCTATAATAAGTTGGTTATATCTTTTACTTTAATATACCACTTTTCTGAAAATTACCTTAAATTATAATCCCAGTGCTTATACTGCGTATCTTTCTGCGTGTCACTTCACTCTTCTGCTTCTAAATAAACCTCTAATCCTTTCCCTACTTTTTTCTCTCAATAAAACGCTAAGAAAATATTTACTTTGTCTTCAAATAATTTAATTAAATGCAGTCAATAAAAAGTGTTTATTTTCTTTAAAGAAGCTTACCTTTTTTAATATTGTGTGGGTGTTTTGCACTTTTGTTTACGTTTACGTTCTTCCTCACGTAATGAATGCAAACCTAAAGCAGAAGGCACACGTTTTTGTGTGTTTATGTGACTTTTAAAACTTAGTCCGTCCTTCCAAATGAAATAAAATATTCGTCCTTTCTTGTGGTCTGAGGGTGAAATGTGTGTAAATCACACTTGTGGTTGTTGATTTTGTTGCTGCTGCTTTTGTAGAGCCTCAAGCACGCGATTCAGTTTACACTTGTAACAAATATAATCGCACACAAACATATGGAAACACATAATCGTATGTATGTATGTGTGTTTGCCTTTTTAATTAAATTAACACTTTTTAGTTTTAACAATTAGTTAAATAGTTTAAACTTTTATTAATTATCCACAGTTTACAATACACACTACAGTACACATGAAACTTTTTTTACAATTTTACAGAAATTTTAATTTAAAATTGACTCATCTGTGTGATTGGTTGGGTCGTGGGTGGTGGATGGCGGCGAGAACGACGACGACGGCTCCGACTACGGCGGCTTCTTCGCCGACGTCTGTTCCGGTCTTCCATATCGGTCCCTTCGGTGTCAGGGTTTTTGGGATGACTCTCCCCGCCTTCCAACTCTGGAACCTTCCAGGACCCTGGAGCTTCCGGATCTACTGGCGGTGCGAAATACTTCCGGTTGATGCGCTGTACGAAGCCATAACGTACGCCGGCCCTCAGAGTTTTTTCGACGGATTCCTCGATTCCATTGCGCGCCTCTCCTGCAACACCCTCAATGAATGACACGATTTCTGCAACAGAGGCTGGTTCGCCGATATCACGTAACACATCAATAATTAGTAGTCCTTTGTTATTCGCCATTCGTGAATTTTCAATGAAATTTATTTTACAATATATTTAAAACAATTGAAACGTCTTTATACAAAGAATTTTAATATTTGAATGAAAACTTTTATTGCATTGTCAAAAAAAAAATTGAAATTCGTTTTGAACTGATTTGAACTGAGTTCGTAGAGTAGCACAGTAGAAGCCACTCAAGTGTACAGTGTAGTAGAAGCAGATCCACGACGTTTCTGGCTACAGGGTATATCAAGCTTGTCCTAACATGTGTAATAACCAAAAAGCGGAGTGGCATTTATAGAAGAGTATATACAATGTGTTTAATCTATGTCAGCGTCACCTATTGAGTTGATGTCCCCCCTGTCCATCTGTCTGTCTGTTTAATTAAAAATTAAATGTAGTAAATACTGCGTGAGTTGAAAATTTAAATATTTTCCTTATAATTATGAAATGGAAACAAAATTTCCTGATGTTCTCAAAAAGTACATATTTTTATGTTTTTTTTTATCAAGCTTAAAAGTTTTTTGACAAGTTCTCAAGTTCTCAAAGTTTTTAAATAATAAAAGACAAAAATAAGAACAACAACAACAAAAACGCCATTAAGGTCTTACTTTAAATGAATTCTCTGAAGACTCCGAACTTTGTAACTGTCAAAAATGACAAACAATAAAACGGAAGGGAAACAAAACCAAACAAAAGGGATTTCCTTAAAAAATTAAACAATCTTCGCCTCTGCTTTTCATACACATCGCATCCATTTTTCCCACCACAATCGTAGCAATAAAACATGAAGGAACGAAAGATTGAAACACACACACACACGCATAAATACACACACATACACACACTACTCTAAACTACTCGTGAGTCACGTGAAACGAACACATTTAATTTTCCATTTTCTTCAAGAGTTTCAAGAGTTTTCTT
This sequence comes from Myopa testacea, assembly GCA_949629155.1. NCBI lineage: Eukaryota > Metazoa > Arthropoda > Insecta > Diptera > Conopidae > Myopa > Myopa testacea. The sequence continues at coordinate 43,128,593 of OX451347.1, read as the reverse complement.
GACGCAAAAGTTTTTTAAGCACAAATGTTGCATTCAAAGTCATAAAAGTTAATGTGTATGTGTATGTATACGAACACACACACGCACACTCAGTGATGGTGTGCCCTCATACAGCCATACGATGGTTCTTCCGGTGACTCTACCATTGATGAGGAGGAAAAACATCCGTCTTATTTACAGCATTGTTTTTGTTTCTTACTTTCTGCTTTTGCTTTCTGTCTTTATTTTTGTTTTGTTTCTTGTAGTTTATTCTTCTTTTGTCTGTGTGTGTATTTGTGAGTGCTTTTAAATGCTTTTACTTTAAACTCCGATATTCTATCCTAGAAAAGAGAAACATTTTGTCAATTTTTAGTTAAGTTCTGAAATGAAATTAATTATAATGATGATGTTAATGATGATGATGACGATGACGATGGCTGCATTGATGGCAGTACTGTCTGTGTTTGTGTTGGTTTCATGTCTGCGTTGATTTGTCTTTTGTTTTTTGTTATTGTAGAGTTAATTTTATTTTTGGGGCTTTTATTTTGTTGTTATTTTGTTCATAATCATGTAACACGTCGTTAAGTTAAGTTAAGTTATGTTAATGGAGTTGATCATGCGAGACAATCATGTGCACATACAACCACACTTCAACACACACTCATACACACAATCATACACTCAGTCATACACACCGACACACACACAGGCGGTTAACAAGCACTCATACAAGTGGCAAAGCGTGTTGCGTGGATTATTTTGCTCGTTTTCAGTCAGATTGAATGAATGAACATGTGTGTGTGTGTGTTTATGTGTGTGTGATATATGAGCATCGGTTTGTGCTTGTGTGTGTTTGTCTGAGAGAGAAGCTTCTCGTGTCATTTTTGGTACTTGAGCAATGGAATCAAATATAAATTACATTTAATTATTTACATTTTGGCGCATTTGTTTTTATATCCACTTAAGTGAGTGTGAGGGAGAGCTTAAAAATGTGTGGGTGAGTGTTTACGAGTACGTGTGAGTGTGTTGGAGGAGTGCGTGTGTGACAGAGTTAAATTGGATGTTTAATTTATAGTATTAAAAGTTGTGGTTAAGCTGAGAGCTCTTCAAAGAAGGGATGTGGGAGAGAAGCAGAGAGAATGAGACAGAAAGCGAGATTTGAGGACTTGTTTACACAACACTTTACTGAAAAGAGACGTCGGAAGAGAGTGGAAAATGCTTTTAACTCAAGCGAAGGATTATTTTTTTTTTTATTCCTCCAAAAGAATTTAAATCATTCTTTAAAGAACTGAAAAAGCTTTTTAAAGACTCAATTTATTTATATTTATTATAACTAGTTTGTTATTTTATATATATATGCTTTTATTTTAAGATTCTATAGATTAAGTTTAATTAAGACGATTCTAAGATTGAGACAATTCTAAGTCCCTCACTGCCTCTCTGTCTCTCTCTACGTCTCTCTCTCTCTTTCACAACAAAAACAACCTTATTAAATAGTATGAATAACTAATAGAAATAAAATATTGCTATTATATTTTATCATAATTTTTTCACTTGCGCCATTTTTCCCGATTTTATCATAAGGAGAAAAAATAATAAAAAAGCACCAAAAAAGCGAAAGAACCCGAAAAGAATATTGAAAAAAAACAAACGTGGCAGCAACATTAAAATGACGGATTCCACCACGAATCCTTGATCCTTCCATGTCCTTGAAGCAGCTCTGACACTCTTGCATTGTGCCACAGTAAATATTTTTGCAATTTGCGTAATTTATTTCTCGCTGATTAATGGAGAAAAAATGCTCTTCATTTTTCCATCAGCAATTTACTCCTCTTTCCATCCCATGTCGTCTCTTTTCCTCTCATTCAACCTCATCTCTCATCTCTTTCTTTCTTTCTTCTTGCAGGTGGTTAACTCGCGACGTGAATCCGATGCTGGAATTTACTGGTGCGAAGCGAAGAACGAGTTGGGCGTTGCAAGGAGTCGAAATGCGTCGCTGCAGGTTGCCGGTGAGTACAAGAAAAAAGACAATAAAAAAACCAATAGAGAGGACACGAGAAAGATTCCTCTAAACAGATTCATTCCCCGGATTCATTACCGTTGTGCGAGGGATTTGAGACTGCAGCGAATTCGGGGGAGAGTTGAAAAAAAATTATACCTTAGAATTGGCAATCAAATGAAAATCGTGATGGTGCTGATGTTGTTCCAGCAGCAACTCTCGATGATGGAAGCATGTCGCACTTCGAATCACAGCAGCAGGGGGCTTTAAATTATATATGTGTACCTTAGATCGTGATATGAGCCATCATCTCAATGATGAGCCAATTTTGCATGAAAATCACGTCAAATTGTGGTGTGCGATGAGACCTGGGTATCGTGGCGGAGGAGGGGGATGAAAGGAGCTTATGCAAGAACCCTGTTAAAGATGGGAGTGTGTAAAAGGTTAAAAGTTGGAGGGAGGAAAAACGTAACATGAAAAAGGCAGTCAAATTATATTGAAAATATTGAACATCGGAGATGGGGTTCAGAGGCTCTTTTTTTTATTTATTTATCGTGTATAAACCCCCCTCTTTTCTTTTTCTCGTTATTCTTGGGGTTTCTTTCTTCTTATAGATACTTCAAGTCACTTGCAAAAATGCTCCTTCGTAACCAAGCTGACATCTTTAAGCGCGAGTAATATTTAGTTTATTTTATAAAAAGTCCTCTCGGTAAAAAGTGAATGTTTCTCAAACTGATGCCACTGTAACGTGCGCATGACAGAGGTAACCTTAACCCTTGGGTGATTGCTAAAGTTATTGATTCGATTTCTTCTCCATCCGCTCGTCATCAACACGCACCTGCAGCTGCATCTACTTATACACCTGGAATGAAGTCAGCATCTTCTACGATGGCGATGGTTATTCACTATTTAAGCCACCGACGCTTTGCATGGCGTTGAAGCTGATTTGCTGTCAATTTTATTTTAAAAACAACTTTTGAATTTTTGCGCCTTTTCTGGAGAATTCCTCAGTTTTCGCTCTGTATTGTTTGTTGTCATATTTAGTTTGTAGTTGTTTTCATTATTTTTATTATTAATATTATTATTATTGTTATTCTTGTGGTTGTTGTTATGGTTTTGTGGTTATTCTTTTCCTTGTTATTCTTAAGGCTTTTATTCTGGTTTCTCTTCTGTTCCTTCTTACTTTTAACTTTATTGGGATTTTCTTCATCGCATTTATTTTTACTACTCGTACTTTTTATATTATTTCTAATTTTATTATTTTTTCATTTCTTCTTTATTCATTTCAACTTTGTTGGCTCTCAAATTTTATTTCTTTTCTTTTATTTGATGCAACTTTATTAAAGTGATTTCTTGTTTGTGGTGAAGTTTCTGGTGAATTTAAAATTACTTGTTGTTTTGCTTTCTTTTTCTTCCTTTCTTTTTTCTTTAGAAGTATTTTTTTTGGTGTAACTTTTCCCGTGTGTTTTTGTTTCTCATTTCGTTGCTGATTTTGATTAATTTATCGATTGTTAGCTTGTGTTTTACGCTCCTTGCGAGGGAGAAGTTGCAAAACGTTACATTTACCGAAAGCCAGCGTCAGAGGGAAGAGCACAGAGCATACCAGAGCTGAGCAGAACAAAGAACCTCAACCAAGGATCTGTTGGTTCGAAAAGGAACCTTATTTTTCCTCAGTCTTAACCTAAACTGATACCTACCAATGTGTGTGTTTGTATATGTTTGTGTATCTGTGTATAGAATTCAAGGTGTGTGTGTGTGTGGTGGTATTTTTTCCATAGCTTCCAGATTCGCACACGTAAAATATTCGAAACTTTGATTCGTTCAGGTTGCTTTTTAATCAATTTTGGACGATTTTGTGTGTGGTTTTTGCTATTGTTTTAGCCCATTGCTCACTTTAACAAGATGGCCGTTGATTTATGCTGATTTATGGTTCCTTTTGAGTGGATTTTAACGAATATTTATGCTTCCCACGTTTATTTCAATTAAATTTGATTGGTTGAGTCCACGGTGCAGGTGCAAAGGTACCATTTATTGGCCTAGGTACAAAATGTAGGTTGGTCCCTATGAAATCATTTCAAAGCACTGTAATTTTGTACTCTGTGAGCAGTTTTATTAAACAATTTCCGGTAAATTTGACACTGAATTTATTACTTGAATTTATTATTAAATCATGGAGATGAAAAACAATTTTCATCTGTATAACATGACAGAAGACATTAAGAACTGTAAAGGTTAAATAATTTCTTTCAATTTTTTGTGGCTAAGAAATGTACATTAACTAGATTCGAGGTAACCGAAGCTCTACAGGATCTTATAAGTGGAATATATACAAAGGTTTTTTAATTACGAAAATTACGCGTACGATTTGAACGATAACAATAAATGACGTTCGTTAAACGTTACTGAAAACTAAACTAAAACTTAACTCATCTGCATAAGCGTTGTACTGAAAAAAAGGACCCCAGCAGCAGGTGAGATGAGTCTACGATTCACTCACGTCTTCTTCTTCCTCACCCTCGCCTCCTTCGTTCTGCCGCAGATCCTCCTTCCTACACAATGTGGGAATGTGTAAATTGCATTTTAACTCTTCTTCGTGATTTATGGATGCATTTCTATCACTCTCTCTCTCTTTCGTTCTTTCTGTCTTCTGGCCCTAAAAACATTAAGTTTTTCACTCTATTTTAAGTTCTATTTCATCCTTCATACTTCTATGGTTTTTGTCTCTGTCGCAAAAACGTTTGTGCTGGAAAAAACAGTCGTATCTCTGCGGTCACTTTGCAAAACCTTGCCATGTCCTTTGATGGGGTATATTTTTGGGTACTGCTTGCTCAGTTCACATCCGATGCCATGCACATTTGTCGAAAGATGCGATAGCGGGGGTGGAGGTGGGGTAGAGGGATAGACAGAGCTTCGAACAAAATAACATACAAACGGACTGAGAGAAGGACGGACAGAGAAATGGTCAGAGAAACAGACTGAGAAGCAGTGAAACGGTCAGCGAAACAGACAGAGAAACAGACAGACGAAAGCGGACAAGAGTAATAAATCAAGTTTAAAAGGTATGCAGATTGGAGATGGGGAAAAAGGAAATCAGGTGCATGCAGGATGTGGGTGCGGTTTTCAGGACAAGAGTGAGATTTTTTTCAGTCAACTCCACTTTTCGCAAATTTCATGAACTGAGTTCAATTGGTTTCTTTTTCCATTTGGTGTGGCTCGGTTGGAAGGAGTTTATGCAATTTGTTAGATTGAATGGTGACTTTTAAGTAATAGATTCTGATTTTCGTCCACTTTGTATAACACACAAAAATTACCATTGTGCTGCACGAGCATATTATTAAGAAAACCGTAGAAAATTACATACCCTCGGATAGATAAAGGACCTTCCTCTCTTTCTCTCCTCAGATACTCCGAATAAATTTATTTGCTTCATTTTTATTTATTAACGAATTTATTTTTTCTTACTTACTCAAAACACAAAATAAACGATTCAACCTACGAATCATTTTCTCTTCAATCTTCACACGACAATAACTCTGAATGCTGTTGAAGTCACTCAGATCTCAAATCTCATGTCTTCATTCCTCCCTGCAACTTCTCAATAATTCGAGTGCTCCAAAAAAAGTAGATAAACAAAATTGCAATCTTTCTGCAACAAATTCAATTAATTTTAAAAGCCTTTTCACCATCGGACGCCATCTTTAAAACATTCACACTTCTTTATACAGTTTAGAGTACTGCACGGACTTCTTTCGTCCTTCAGAGTTTTCGTAGTTTTTTCCTAGCTTTTATTTTGTTTTTCTACAGATATTTTTTCCATTCCATTTATTCTCTATTTTATTATATACATTGTATATACGTATGTATGTCTGAACGTCGTGAACTGTCGTCCAGCGTATTTGTTCGAGCACCTTTCTTCTGCGCGATTGCATTTGCAGCAACTTCATTCGTTAGAACGACGAAAGCAAAAGTCCTGGCCACAGAAGTCCTGCTTCAAAACTCCGCAGACAGACACGATTGTAATTGATTTTTCTGGTGTAAAAATTTAATCATGCTACGTGGACATACAGCCAAGTATGAGAGATGTCAGTGTCGAGCCAACATCTCAGCCGGTTGCAGGGAGCAGGGCAGGGAATCGGACGCACGAGATGGACGCCCTGGTAATAACAACAAACTTATCGTCTCGCGTGTCTGTCTTCACTGTGCTCTCACTGCTCTCCCTTTCAATGCTCTCCGTGTCTCTCCTTCTATCACCCTACTTGTTGTGTCTCGTCTCTCTGCGTTGCTTGCTTCACCCTTCGCTCTTCGTGGACTGACATTAATTTGAAAGGACTCAAGCATTTGAACTCTCTCTTGACATTGGCAAAGTGTAAATCAGAGCACAGGAGGGGGGGGGAGTAAAGTACTTAGTACCAAAACGATAGGGAGTGATGAAGACTAGGAGCAAATGAAAAGGGGGCGGGGCGAATGACTGAAGTATTTACGGTTGGATTTGTTGGCTGCAATCATGTTCGCATTAAAGTTTAAGTATTTATTTGCCAAGTGAAAGCTTCAGTATTTCAGAGCAATTCTACAGACACCCTGTTTCTTGTGCGGCTGCTCATTTGTTCAGTCCAATTAAAGTAATTAGAAAATGTTAAAAGTTGTCTAAGTATGCGTCTGGTTACGTGGGTGCGTGTGTGAGTGTTTTTAATGCTTGTCTGCGTATCATTTTAATTATTCTTACTTTCCAACGCGAGAACTTTCTCTAGTAATGAGCTATACTTAAGAAATTAATTACTCGAGTCTCGTTTGCGCTTTCTTTCATTCTGTAGATGCTTTAAATTTAATCTTTATCCACTCTGGAACTCTTTAGATTCTTCTGTTTATAACAATTAAATTGATCTTTGACTTTTGAGTAATTTTGAATCAATTAAATCACTTGTGTCTTCAATTCTTATTAGTTTCTATTTTTATGTACCAACTCTTTCAGTATCCGGTTACCAGAGAATGCAGAAACCCAACCAAAGCATCAGCTTTTATTTGCCCTCAGATGACAGCCATAACTCATATCTTCACTATTCGCCCGGAACGAAAGAAAAGAGAAGGGAAACGAGAAACGACTGAACCGGACAACGTAATACATCACAGCGGCTAATCCTCGAAATTATGCTTTCACTGTCTAGTCGCGCGTTGTACAGACTGCACTTTTTATATTCCTTTTGTAGAATACCGCTGAGCAAAAAATTCTGCTCTCTTACTCTCAAACTCTCAGCTCCGCGTTGGTTCATTCTGGGGTCTGCCACTCCCACCAGAACACATTTATCATTCAATACCCAACATTCGTCGATTATTTATAATCTTTTCGTACACAAAATATGCATATTTTCACTACTTTTACTATTTTTATTAATCCTCTTTGTTTATTTCTCTCATTCACTTTCTCTTCCTCTATCTCTTGCTCTCTCACTCTCTTGATTTCAGTGCTACGAGATGAGTTCCGTCTGGAGCCACAAAATACACGCATCGCTCAGGGCGATACGGCGCTGTTGGAATGCGCCGCGCCACGAGGCGTCCCCGAACCGACGGTGACATGGAAAAAAGGTGGCCAGAAATTGGATTTGGACTCTTCGAAACGGATACGAGTCGTGGACGGGGGCAATTTGGCCATTCAGGATGCTCGACAGAGTGACGAGGGTCAATATCAGTGCATTGCCAAGAATCCGGTCGGAGTGCGTGAGTCGGCGATGGCCATGCTGAAAGTAAACGGTAAGTATCTGGAGGGAGGGATAATTCCCCCCCCCCCCTCCCGTCCCGTACTTTTTAGGCACCTCGGAGTGTCATGTGTAATTTCGTTAAAATACTTTAAACGAACCAAAACAAGGGATCCTTTTTATTTCCTTTCTATTGAAGGGCTTCAAACAAATACCAGTAAATACCACATAATATACTTGTTGACCTCAATTATTTTATCTGACATTCTTATATGTTGCTTAAATTTGGTTTTTGTTCTGTTTTTCTCGCCATGCAGTGAAACCATTCATTATACGTGGCCCATATGATCAGACCGTTTTGGAAGGCTCCTCAGTGACGTTCCCGTGTCGAGTTGGCGGGGATCCGATGCCGGATGTTTTGTGGTTGCGCACAGCTTCGGGCGGAAATATGCCGCTGGGTAAGTAAATAAGATTAGCCAACATAAACTGATGATCAGGATCTGCGATGAGACCTTTAAACGAATTCAAAGCGTGTTAACATTTTTGTCATGAAGTCAATTGAGTTGAGGTCACCAGATAATCTTCAGCTGTATAGTAAAATAAGTTTTTTTGCATTTCCCTTGAAACTGGAGGATTTTGATTGTCCAATTATTTACTCGACTCTCGTCATCTCTTATCTATTCTTTTCCTATTATTTTAACATCTGTAATATTTTAAATCCCTTCGTTCTTAGATCGCGTCAGTGTTTTGGAAGATCGCAGTCTGCGCCTGGAGCGTGTAACCATCGCTGATGAGGGCGAGTACAGCTGCGAGGCAGACAACGCTGTGGGCGCCATCTCAGCCATGGGCACCCTAACGGTTTTGGGTAAGTAAACTAAATCCAGCACTTCATCTGAAAATACTTCGTAGAATTTATTAGTCTAGTGTACCATTAGAGTGCTAGAAAACCCCCTCCTGGTAACTTAACTTAACTTGTACTATCCTTCCCGCCCACCCCAACAGCACCGCCAAAATTCGTCCAACGACCCACTAGCAAATCCGTCGAACTCGGCGCCGACACCTCCCTCGAGTGTCGAGCCATCGGCAACCCTAGACCCACCATCATCTGGACAATTAAAAACAACCGTTCGCTTATTATTCCGGGGGCGCCGCCCCTGGACCGACTTCAGAGCATCAACAGCGAGGATGGCCACTCCATCTTGACGCTAACAAAATTCCAGCGCTCCGACAAGGATCTGGTTTTGATTTGTAATGCCATTAATGAGGTGGGTACAATAACAGCACGGGCTCAGCTTACGCTGGACTCGCAGGAGGATCGACCGCCGCCCATCATAATTGCCGGGCCCGTCAATCAAACGCTGCCCGTCAAATCGTTGGCAACGCTGCAGTGCAAGGCGATCGGTTTGCCGAATCCGACCATATCGTGGTACCGCGACGGCATACCAGTCCATCCCACCGTCAAAGTGAACATCACGTCCGCCGGCGACCTTGTCATCTCTGATTTGGACCGCCAGCAGGATCAGGGTCTCTACACCTGCGTGGCCAGCAGCCGCACAGGAAAATCCACCTGGAGTGGCTACCTGCGCATCGAGGTGCCCACTAATCCGAACATCAAGTTCTACCGCGCCCCCGATCCCACCAAATATCCCACCGCACCTGGTCAACCCAGGCTACTGAACGCTTCTGCTACCTCCGTGACCCTGGTCTGGGCTTCGAGCGACAAAATAGGCGCGGCGCCGTTACTCGGCTACGCTGTTGAGATGTTCTCGACGAACAAGAGTAAAACCTGGATTCCGTTAGCAGCGCGCCTCAACGACCCGATCTTCACCGTGGACGCTCTGACGCCCGGAGCGGCTTACATGTTCATAGTGCGAGCTGAGAATTCGTACGGTTTTTCGCCGCCCAGCGCCATATCGGAGGTTATTCTGGCAGGCAGGACGATGGGAGCCAAGGGACGACTGTCGGAGGACGAACGCGATCCGCTGCTCGGGGAAGTGGAGAGCCTGTTGAGTACCAATGATGTCGTCGAGTTGCTGGAGGCGAACGCTACAGACGCGACGACGGTTCGCCTGGCCTGGGACATCGACAGTGGACAGTACATCGAAGGTTTCTACATCTATGCGCGCGAGCTGCATCGCGCCGAATACAAGCTGATGACCGTATTGAACGCAGCCGATGGCGGAGGACCCTCTGCGTGCGCGGTCCAGGGACTGCAGAAGGCGACTATGTATGAGTTTTTTCTTGTGCCATTTTACAAGAACGTGGTAGGAAAGCCATCGAATGCCAAGTATGCGCGCACCATGGAGGACGGTAAGTTGACAACCGGACCGAAATGGTATCGGACACAAACTTGTCACTCGTGCAAGAGTCCTACAAAGTCTACACAGTACAAAAGTCTATACAGTGCCTCTCTGAAGAACTCATATCATTTCATGACACACACACACACGTATTCTCTGTCATTTTCAGAGCAACTTCAATTATTTTAATGACTCACCAGCTTTTAATTTGGGTTGTTCAGAATCTCATCGAAATTGTCCTCTAAAACTTGTCCGAAACCCACCTGCTTCACCATCTGAAACTCCTGAAAATACTGTACTCATGATTTTAACTCCGCTACACCTCTTCGTCCTTCACTCCTTTATTACTCACTTAGTTACTCATCCGAGCACAATTATTTCTCTCCCGCATTTCACACCGAGAGCCACTAAACACATCTCCGCATACTTATTAACTTGTTCCCGTAGCCTGAACGCATAAACTGTACTTTTGATCCCAACACTTCTCTTGCAGTTCCGGAAGCAGCTCCGCACAACATGGAAGCCATTCAATTCAATAAAACCTCCGTCTTCCTGAAATGGCAGCCGCCGCAGCCGAACCGAACACGAAATGGTGCGTAACTAACACAACGATTGCCGTAGATTTCTGAGCCAGACTTTTAATTGATACGTTGTAACTTGCTTCTCTAACTTCTGTAACTTTTGTCTTCTACTCTTTTCCCTTCTCCTACTTCTCCTTCTTCTTTTGCTTTTGCCTTCCGCTGAATCCTTGCGTTCGAATGTCGCTTTTTCGATGTCGCTGGCAGGCGTTTTGACCAGCTACAATGTGATTGTTACCGGCCTCGACTCGCACAACACGACGCGCATCTACAAGAACATGACAATCGATGCAGTCACGCCGACCCTGCTGCTGGCCAATCTGACGTCCGGCGTCACTTACTACATCGCTGTGGCTGCAGCTACCAAAGTGGGAATCGGGCCTTTTAGTCAACCGGCCGTGCTGCGTATGGATCCGAGAACACAATCATTGGACACCGGCTTCACAAGGTGGGTGTGGAGTGAGCTGTGAAGTGGTTCCGGAGCCTGATGCCGCTGTTGTTGCAGCAGTTCTTGTTGTTGAAGTGAATGATGCAGTTCGATTCTGTGTTATGCTTTACTTCTCTTCTTCTTCTTCTTATTCTTGCTCCTACAAGCAACAAGAGTGGCTGCAACAACAACAATAATAATAGTGGTCCGGCTTCCGGCTATTTTCATCAGAGTGCGTTTTGTATCGGCATCGGATTTGAAAATCTGTGCTGATGTACGATCTCCTCTCTAGTGAACACTTGAACATGTTTTTCTCATCTCCTTGATAATCCTTATCTTCTTTTCACTCTTCTCCTTTTACTTCTTCTTCCTCTAGATACCCAATCAATCGCGATATAGCCGATGACTTTTTGACGCAGACCTGGTTCATCATTTTACTGGGCTCTATTATAGCCATAATTGTGTTCCTATTCGGTGCTTTGGTGCTCTTCAAGCGATACCAGTTCATCAAGCAAACATCGCTGGGCAGTCTTCATGGTAAGTTGACTTTATAAAAAGAACGTAATCGGAAGAGCAAATCGATGAGGTGGTCAAATTGTGCTGAGTCGGAAATAAAAGGATTTTCCGAGTACAGAAGAGAAATTCAACTGAAATTCTTCGCTTTTGACTACAAGATTCTTGGGAAATAATTTTTCAAGCGCGGGTTGAAAGAACTGCCGACTGACTGAAGCCTTTATTATCGATAATCATTATCGTTTCCATTCTAGCAACCAATAATAGACCAACAGAATACATCGACCAATATTTCCTTCCTTCCTTCCTTAAAATGCGTAGACTTTATTTAAGGAATACATTTTTGATCATTATTATCGATTGATGTATGCTTGGATATATGAACATGAACGCATAATGGAATTTCTATCGACCTCTCCTCCAATCAAGGTCAAAGTCGAGTTACCTCAAACAAACGTACCTCAACAATCACAATATCAGCACCTTGGAAACACTTCTCAATCAATTTACTACCCTCATTAAAATTAAACAAAATCGTGATCACGTCAGAAGCTAATTAAACGACTTCCAGAATATTTATTAGCATTAACCACAACATTAATCAAATGGCTGTTATACCTTCAGGACGATTCGTTCGACCACGTCAAAGTTTCTATGACCTAAATTTATAGCCTGCGCCTACCTGGGTGCCTACCTCGTTGCCAATTTCCCCCCCCTCCCCCCACCACGCCCCCTACCGCGATGGTTACGTTGGTACGCGTAGTCTAAGAAAGCGTCTAATGAAAATTTATTAAATGCTCTTTTGGGTAGCATTTTTCACGGACTTTTCGATAACTGATAAAGTTTCTATTCCTTGCCTTATCATTTCTTGCATTCCCTTTATTCTTCTGCCTCTTGTTTTCTCTCTCTTTCCTTATTCTACTTTATCTACATGCCATATTTGTCTAAATTCCAGGAAATCACGCAATCGGCTCGGTGCGAAAATTTCCAACTCTGCCATTGAATACGAACGGCGTCTGGATCGATCCAACCGGCGGCGTGTGGCGACAGGCAACGACTTGTACGACTAAAGAGCCACTTCCGGATTATTCGCAAGTAACGGGGCAGCAAACATTAGCGTTGCCAGATTACGAAAGGTGAGTTCAAAGACATGATATCTTTAGGAAGTTCTGCGAAAGCTGATAGCACGGAAAGTATCACGGAAACGGAAGCAGCTGATGTTGCGTGCCATCAATTTTACTTGTGCTGTGGTTGTTGTTCTTGTTATTGTTATTGTCGCTGTTGTTGGAAATGTTGTCGTTGCTTTGGCGATTTGTTGCAGAAAGAAATATGAATCAATGTGTGAGGTGCTTCCGATTCATTGTATAAACTTAAAAGATGTGAATTGAACGGGGTAGAAAATATAAAATGCCACATTTAACCTTTATCCTCCATGGTATAAGTGATAAAAAAGCTCAGCGAGTCCTTAAGAACTCTTCTACTTCTAATTACAAACACTAAAGCTTTCTCTCTTCTTAGCCTGAATTCGGTCCCAAAAATAATGACTGTTTTGTGAGTAACATGTTAAGGAATGCATTGCGAACGTCTATTATTCGACTTCAGAACATTTTCTCTGTTTATAGCTTAAGCACCGAAATAAAGCGTCACTCTTCTCCACTGCTAACCTTAACAATCATCTTTTGAGCTACCATCTCCTTCATACATTTTAAGTCAATCAAAAAAAAGAACTTCAACTAATTTGTAGCTTGCTTAAAAGAAAAATCATCCCCCAGATTTTAATTGGAAAGGGCGGGAACTTTTATTCCTTCCTTAATAATTCTATGTAATTAAATTTGTCTTCACTAAGCGGGATATCAAAAGAAACAAAATTATTTTAAAAGGGAAGGGAAGGAAGTGGAAATCATGAGGAAGTGCTAAAGGTACAGCCAGAAGAAAGGCCTTACTTCAGAATATACGATAAAAGAGCTTATGGTAGGGTAAAAATCCATTCATACACATTGTTTGTTGTTGGTACAGAAACGGTACACAAAATGCGCTAAAAGAAGTAGACACAAGAGGATAATAAATGCAAATAATTCCTTATGCGTGAGAATGAATCCTTGAACAACACTCAACCATATGTCTGTATGACAGACAGATATACAGACATGATATTCTTACCTTCAACGAATGCTAAATTCTTAACATAGTCATGAAAATCAAATAAAGTCACGCACTATTTCCATATCAGGTAACTTCAACGTCTTTATAGTTTTTTATTTTTTATACAGTATAAATACTTGAGTTGGTTTTTGTTCTGCGAAAACTGCTCGGTTCGATTTTCCATCCGCTTTAACGAATTTAAATCCCATTCAATGCCGTGTGCATATGAGCCACTCGGCTCTCCGCGTTTCCGCCTGGAATAAAGTACTTCATCATATCCTAAGCATAAAGTCAACAAGGCTCAGCGTCAGTTGTGCGTATTTCCGGCAACAAATTCAAAAAATTACCCCCAACTACCAGGCGACATGCAAAAAACCAATCAGCGTCATTTGAATGGAAAACAAGCGCACGCAACACGCCGGCAGCCGCAGCAGCAACAGCAACAACAGCGGCAGCATGCAACATGCAGCCACTAATAAATCAGGAAACACAAAGCACAACAACAACGATAACAAGCTATAACAAGAACAACAACAACATGGGGAACAGCAGAGAACAATATGGTCACATGACCAGATAATCGCATGAATCAACAACTGATTTGGGATGTAAAGAAAAAAACACACACACACACACACACGCAGTTTACACACAACAACGTGATTAAGTCGTTGATTTTAACACAACCCTAAATGCAGTGCATCCGTCTCAGTCACTCTAATTAAATAACTTTTTCTCTTTCCTTCTCTTTCTCTCTCCGCAGACTCACGCCGTTGAACATGCCCGATTACGCGGAGGTTGCATGTTCAACATTTAAAAATCCGCACGGACCGCCAAAGACATCGCCGAATAAGAGCGGAAACGCATTGCAAACTTCCGGCGGCAGCGCCCTCTACGACAGCTTTGGCGCATACGCAACCACCAACCTGGTGGCAAACGCCAAATTGTATCAACATCGTTATGCGGCCACTGCGACAAGCACAAAAACGGCAACGACGAAGTGGCTGCCTCAGTACAGCAACAACAACAGCACCACCAACGACAACAGCAGCAGCAACGACAACAGCAGCAGCAACAACAATAAACAGCTGCAGCATGACGACTACCGTGCGGCCGGCATGTATTCGGCACCGCCGAGTGCATACTACGGCGTGGGCAGCATCGGAGGAGGGGGCGGAGGTGGTGGTGGTGGTGGTGGTGGCGGAACCTACTTCAGTGCCATGGACACAGTTTATCCGGCTCTGATCCCACTACAACAGGACAAAATGACCGTGTCGACAGCCTCGACAGCTATTTTAGCATCACCCGCAAAAAGCAGCTTGAAAAACAATGCTGCGGGTGGAGGAGGCAGCAAAATAAATATCACCGAAAATAGAATGGAACACTTGAACCACATCGCTGGCGGTAACACCAACAACTCTGCAGCGACGAAGGCCACAAGCGGCAGCTCGGCCGATTTGCCCGCACGTTACAATCCCTTCAATGGTGCATCGGCACCGCCAACGACATCGTCTGCATCTGCTTCCGCCGCCGCTCGCCAGCAGCTGCTCACTGCCAGCCATGTCCTGAAGCAGGGTCTCGGCGCCTACGCCAACACCACGCTGGCTGCTCAGATGGCCAACGGCGGTGGTGTGGGCACGTTGCGCCGCCAGCGGAACCCGAAGGTCTGCAAGAGTGAGAACAACATAAATTTCGGCAACCTCTATAGCAGCAACAACCCAGCACCCACCGTCGGAGCAGGCAGCAAAGCGACTGTGGCAGGCAACAACAGCAGCATCGGTCAACCTGATTTCCTTACCGGGGGCTCCAACAACGACAACGACAACGCCGACGACTTCTCGTCAACAAATCATCTGCTCAACGATTGGGCTTCGAGCTCCTCCATTGCAGCCGACCAGCACTTTGGCAGCAAGCAGCCCAACAAGCAGCACCTCTACGTCAAGTCCAAGGATGGTACCTGGTCGGCGGTACCCTCCGATGCATATCAGAACTTCAAGCAACAGCAACAGCAGCAACAGCACCAGCTGCTGGGCGCAGGTGAACACAATCAATCCACCAAATCGACAGCAGAAACGAAAACCACCCCAAATCCCACGCATCTAAATAGTAGTCTAAATAATAGTAGTAGTGTTAGTAGTAGTAGTAGCCATAGTTTCAATAGTAGTGTTGGTAACGTCACCGCCATCGCTCAAGCGAACAACAAGTTCTTCAGCAGCTATGGACAGAGCGATAATGTGTAAATTGCGAAACGAAGCACCCTGAGCGAAGTAGCGGGGGAAATAGAAGGAGTAGCCACGGTGGTAGTAGATTCCAATGAAAAGTGTTGATCGCAAAAATAAGGGAAGAAGGTAAGCGAACCGGGAGTTATTTGAAATCTATGTTTGTGAAGTGGTCACCAGGGTTGAATTTAAATTGTCTCTACATTTAAACACAATCGATTTTGTCTAGGGAGACAATCAATCACCGATCAGATATATACGTAAAATGAGAAACGTAGTTTTTGTAATGGAAAACCTATGAAAACTATTCAATACAACCTGTTTCGTCTGTTTTGATTTGTCTTAAGCGCATTTAATTGTCGGTTAGGAGCATTTAAGAAGAAAACTAAAAGAATTCAGTGTCTCAGAGGAAAACTATAACAATACAGAGATTTTTTTATGGAAAATCAGAAGCTTAACAATTTTTCTTTCGGTGCTACTGAAGTGTAATTTTTGTATGCTTATGGTTCACGATTCCATCCCAGCGACAGCTCACAAATCTCTCAAAGCTTGTTTAAGGATGGCTTCCTTCCTTCCTTTCTCCGCCATAAACTTTGTTTTCATTTAAAGCGAACACACTTCACAGCTTCAAAGTTTATTACGTAATCATGTGAATAAATTCTACGAATACTAAATGTAAATAATATACATATATAAAGATAATCTTCAATCTGAACTAAATGATAAATAAAGAAATATATAAATATGAGTATATTGTCATTGTATTGAATAAGTAAAAGTTAGCACGAAATATAGCGCAAAACTGGTAGCATGTAAAAATCATAGAATAGGCGAGACGTCTAACTTTCGGGTTTTGCGGGTGAACCTAAAAGAAGAAGAAGAGCGTAAGCGAATAAAGAGAAACCGAATAAACAACTCGAATAACAGAAAACTGAACGAAAAACTAATCGTAAGGCTGTTAATTGTAAAGAAACTCATGACATTTCTACTTATATAATAACAACAACAACCGTAACTTAAATACATCAGACATACATATATAAATAAAATACATAAATAAAAAAGAAATAAACAAACAAACAGAGCAGAGAAACTATAGAAAAAGTTAAATGTAAAACCTACTAAAATTTTAGAACTACTCCATGTGGTAACACTAAAAAAAACCAGAGAAATGTGAGTAAAGAAAAGTGTAACTATAAATTGGAAAATCAAGACACAAAAGAAACGTAATAAAGATAATCTAAAACAAAAAACAACAACCACAAGAGTTTTTCTTATAAATATTTGTTTATTTATCAATAAGTTAAAATATCCAGAAATCCTTATTATCCTATCCTAATCCTATCCTTGAAAGTGTTCAGTTTAAGTTATAGTGTCTATAGTTTCTGGTGTGCACTAATCTGAAGTTATTTAATTTTGATTTCGTTCTTTTATGCTTTCAAATTGATGAGTTTAATGTCCCCCTCAACCCCATAGAGCGTGAAATCAAACCAATAGTAGTTTTACTTCTGATATACAAAGGATATTCATACATTATACGAGTAATTATGTTCTGTGGATGTTGGACAGATTTTGGGCAATTCTACTCTTATAAATAAGACCATATTTCATACTAGCAAATAGTGATAATAGATCAATACAGCAGCCGTAATAAGGGCGTACTCTTTATTTAATGTTATTTAATGGCTATTATTGTATTGCGGAATCTGTATCTCTAGAAAATTCGTGATTTGAAAGTTTAACGCACTAAAAACCGGGGCTTTTGTAGAGACTACGACTACGAACGAATGTCACCCCTCCCGCGTATAAGTTTTCCATTACTAGTGTATGAATTTAGAATAGAGCAATTATGTAGAATAGAATAAACCCAGAATTTCGCCTTGAGTTAAGCTTGAGTCCTTGTTATAACTTTATCCTTTACATTACAAAAATATATAATTCTTTATTAGTTAATAATTATAATTTGTCTTCTATCCATTAGCAGATCCAATTTTGCAATATAATTTTTCTAATTTTTGAATTTTCTATACTTCTTTATAAATTCTTAGTTATTTAACCCCATTAAATCTTAGTACCATCGAAGTGTAGAGCCGTGGTAACACACCCTTAGAGTTTCAAAAGGAGGACTATGAAGAAGATAGGGTTAGGATGAGGTTCTTGAGTGAAATCCTCATCCTTTCTTTTATTGATTTAACATTCAAAACCATTACAACTTATTTTCCCCTTTTTCAGCTACTCGCTGGCCTTTCGCCCGACGTCCACACAGTGAATATATCGTCCTAGATTCCACAATGGATTTATTTGTATAAAGCTAAGAAGAGTTAACCTAAGCTAAGAAGAAATAAGGTAAAATACAAAACTCCTGTTACAGTCAAAACACCACTAAAAGTAATTGAGTTGAAATAATGGACACCATCGTCGGCAGTACCTTGCACTCTACACCCGCCTCCACCTCCTCGTCTCCCGAGTAAAGCTGACCCAGTAAAATAGAGCTTGACTAAAGCGATAAAATAAACTAAATCTATGCCACAAAATAACTGTCAAATTTCAATTACGCACTCCAACAAGCAAACAGACAGATGGACACAAATATACAAATGTATGTACATATATACACACAAATAGATAGAGAGACAGATATACCAGGACAATTATACAGACAAATAGATGGGCAGACAGACGGACGGCAAACTGATTCATAGATACATAAATACAGAAGTCCACAAACATGTGACTCTAGGACTCTATAAATGGACCCTGGAGACAATCTGCAATCACGTATGGATGTGGATGAATATACATAGTATTATACATATGTTGAAATACTACACGAGTAGATTGCGATAGAACAAGCAAAACAACAGTAAAGGAAGCAAGAGCAACACATAAATTCATTAAAAAGCGACCGACATCCAGTGCAGCTGACAGATGTTGCTGCAACTATTATTATTGTTGCATTTCGTCCGTGTTGTTGTAGATGTTGCAATTATACAAATTGCAGTAGCAACTTTAGACACCACAGAGAGATATGTATGGTATATCATGATGTACATATGTGTGTATAGCGCTTTGATAGTAGATATCCAATTTGCGCTCATCTCGAAATAATAATTTTAACCTTAAATCTTTTCTCCACTTTTGCCAAATCCGCCACCAACAATATTCAAACAGCAACAACAACGATAGCCTTTAAAACTCTCTGGGACATCGTTTCCCCTAAAACGTGTGCGTGTACGAGATCGAGGACGTTTATTGGCAACAACATAAAATATTCAAACGTGTAGTTTATAGTGATTGTTATTGTTGTTGTTGTTGATGTTGTCCTTGCTGTTGCTATTGCTGTTGTTTTATTATTATTATCTGAGGCGTTAGTGCGTTCAATTGACACAACAAATACTTCACTCAGTAACTCTGCCTCTTTTACTCCAGGACTCATTCACTACAAGTACAAAAGTAAAATTTATCAACGAGATACCACCCATTAATCGCCCGCAACCACCCTCCCATTTCGCACACCAAACCCAAACCCTGCCCGGTCACTCCCAATCCTAAAACACACACTCCCAATCCTAAAACACACACAATTTTTCTTCGATCCACCGTAGAGACGCTCCTCCTCATGTCATGTTGCTCGAAATCCAACGCAATGATTTTAAGTACGCCAGCAACTTTAATGGCCCATAAAACTATCAATTTTGCAATCCGTCGTTCAGTTCAGGAACAACGTAACATTAAACGTAGCTGTGTTCATCGAGTATTGCTTGAGATTGGCTTCAAGAAAAGTACTACTCTGAAACCACTCTCTGTTGCTGGGGAACTTGTTGCATCATCAGCCGTAAATCATGGTCGTCGTTGTCGTCGCTAAGAACAACAGTCTTCAGATGAGAAACTTTGAAGACTATGAAATGTGCTATCAACGAATTTTAATTTAAGTTAGAAATTAAATTTAAGTCTTTGTTTACACTAGACGCTTTATTTAAAAATATAATAATAAGTAAAAATAAAGTAAAACTGAGTGAAGAATAAAATAAAAGTAAGTGAAGAATAAACAAGTAATAACAACAATGTGCTGCTTATTTTAATATGTTTTAAATTAATTAAATAATAACAGCTATTTAAGTGTATTATTATTACTCGAACATACGGAAGAAAGGGTTACCGTTTCTATATACCAGGGCTCAGAATCGTATAAATCGGTCTGAATAAAGTTCTTAGAGAGCTCAGTTTTCAGAACCTGCTTGAGTTGTAGCCAGCCATGGCATGGATTTGCTTCTACTACACTGTACACTTGAGTTGCTTCTACTGTGCTACTCTACGAATCGAGCAATCAGTTCAAAACGAATTTCAATTTTTGACAATTCAATACAATATTTCATTTAAATATTCAAATTCGTAGTGTAAAGACGTGTTTAATTTTTTAAATATTAAAAAAATATTATTCCAAATTCAAGGATGGCGAATAATGAAGGACAACTAATTATTGATGTGTTGCGTGATATCGGCGCACCAGCCACTGTTGCAAAAATCGTGTCACACATTGAAGGGGCTGCAGGGGAGCCACGCAATGAAATCAAGGAATGCGTCGAGGAAACTCTGGACGCCGGCATACGTTATGGATTCTTACGGCGCAAAAATCGGAAGTATTACGCAGTGCCAGTAGATGAGGAGCCTCCAGATTCGGATGAGACTCCAGAGTCGGGAGATGAGAGTGAATCCGAGAACTCGGAAGCGGAAGTGACTGATATGGAAGACCGGAGCAGACGGCGGCGAAGAGGTCGGCGTAGTCGTAGCCGTCGTCGACGTTCTCGCTCTCGCAGACGTCGATAAGCCAAGAAGCCCAAAAACCCAGCCAATCAAAGATGAGTAACTTTAAATCAAAATTATAAAAAATTATAAAATAACTGTATGTGTGTGCTCTGGTAAACTGTAAACTGAATTAAGAAAAGATTAAAATTCAAAAAATCAAATTATAAAAAAATTGTGTGTGTTCCTGTAAACTGTAATCTGAATTGAGAAAAAATTAAAATGTTCAGCTAATTCAACCAAAATGAGTCTATTTAATTAAAAATGCCATCACACAAACACACATGTACACATATTATATACATATGTATATATTATTAAGTGACCTATTTATGGAAAAAAAGAAAGAAGCATCAGAATTTTATGAGGTTTTAATGTTGTGAAATCAAGGAAGCATCAGCAAGAATCTCATCAACTAACAAGCCATAAAACGTCAGCAACAACAACAACAGCAGTAGCAGCAGTAGCAGCAGTAGCAGCAGCAACAGCATCGAAAAATTGCTGCCTTGGCTCTAGACGTTGTTGTTGTATTGTTGTTATTGTTGGTTTTATTACTGTATATTCTTGTGATAGGAATAAATTACGAAATTTGCAAAGTTGCTTGTTCTACAGCAGGAACAGGAAAATATAGAGACAGAGAGAGAGAAAGAGACAGAGAACTCCAATAGCAACAACAACAACCATGGAAGACGTTTATCCAAAGCATATAAAATAGAACTTTTACGATCCGTAACGGAAAAACGTAATCGGACTGAACTGAACGGAAGCAACACATGAAAACAAACAAAAGCTTTGTGCAGGAGACACTTAAATGGTGTGCAGCATCTTCTGGACACAAGCCATGTGTGAGGACAGCCATGCATAACGGTACAATTGTGTGTATGTGTGTGTGTGTGTGTGGAAACACTTGAAGTCTGCATGCGAAATGTTTATATTTACGACCATTTTTGCCCGTCCTTTTTTCGGACATCTTTCACTAGTGTGCTGATTAAACTGGATCGCATTGAAGTTGAAGTTCAGGAGCAGGATTACTTTTTCGGTGCATTTTTTTTTTGGTTTTGGTTTCGATTTTGTTGGGTCCTTAAGTTTAGCTGGTTAAAGTTTTCACATAAATAAAGGAATGGATGTGATAGCAAAATATTTTATCACACAAATTTGGCAGTGAGTAATTTGTACCGAAAATACCACCGCAAAGGGGGTGAGGGGGGAGGAGAAATAAAAGAAAAAAGGCGCCAATTTATATCAATAGCGATCACGCATCCTGGAGTAAAAATATGAGTTCAATTGATGTTACTCTGGTTGGAGAAAGCATCAAGTTAGATGTATTAAGATAGAATAGAAACGAGGAGGAAAGGGTACCACATTCTATTTCTGGTGTCTTGTTATCATCTCAAACTTGACAACGTTTGTATAATCAATAACGTGACTCAACATGACTGCGTTTTCTTCAAATCCTCTCCGAATCGGAAAACTTAATTGAAAGTTTTAAAAATGTGCATAAAAAATTTAATTAGCACAACAGCTCAAGCAGTAAAATAAACAAATTAAAACTTTCAGTTCTAGAAACACGTTCCAAACACATTCTTCTGTATGTACGAGTGACTTCCACATCTGACATTCCTACAGAAGCTGTACGCGTTCCTCTGGAGAGATACAAGAGACCATTAAAGACAACAACAACATCGACGGACTGCTTTTCGTTGCTCCACAGTTAAAAAGTAATGCAAACGATTTGCATAAAGTGAAAACAAGCATTTTAATTTTAATATATGCAGGATATAAAATCCAGGATCCCTCCTCACCACCACCACTACCCTCCCCCTCCTCCTCCCGCATTCCGCTCCCCTTGAGGTATGTAAACTGAACGTTATGCGTACGTCAAAAAGCGCAATTCTTCTAAAAACAAACCAATTTAATTTGAGGTCCCAACGGAACCCGATTCAAAGCGAATGTAAACGAAAGCTTAAGTTGGATGTCATGAGCGGTGGATGGGGGGCGGTGAGGTGGGCGGCCGGAACGGGGATTCGGTACTCATCCACGCAAGTAAACAAGAAAAACATTAAAAAATTTATTTTGATTTTCCTTCACTTCGTTTCATTTCACTTCACTTCATTCCACTTTCTCCGTTTCATACTCATGTACAGTGCAATGGCAACACTGTTGTCTGGGTCCCCCCTCCCGTGCGGCATTTTAAATATCCTTAATATCCTGTCTAATGTCTATTGGCTTCTAAGAGTATTCGTATGTGTGTGTGTGTGTTTGCTTGTTTGTGTGAACACGCGCTACGTTTTGCATAAATTTTTATTTGTCCTTATGTTTGTTGTTTGTTGTTGTTCTTGTTGTTGTTCTTGTTGCTTGTAACGGTTGCGGTAACGACCCGAGCCGGTGGTACTTCGTTGCTGGTGGTACTGCTACTGATGGCGATGATGATGATGGCGGTGGCAACAACAGCAGCAGCAGCAACCCATCAACCTCATCTAATTAAGCAGACACCGTTCAGCAACTACAACAAAACCAACAACAACAACAAGTATAGAAACCACAGCAGCAGACGTCCCAAGTCCAGAGACCGTCGTCATTCAACCCATCAACTGAAGCATTGAAATATTTAAGAAACTCAAGAAATTCAGAACGTCAGGATGCGACGTTAGACGCAGTTAAACTGTAAATTTATCCGAGGTTTTTGACTTCCACATCGTCGGGGTAATCAGATGGTAATGAAAGCATCCATGTAAGAAACGTCTGTGAGTGGGAAGAGGATAGCGCAGGTTGAAGTACTTAAGGAATGCTAAAGATAGCTAAATGTTTAAACGAAATCTATTCCTACGCTTTTAAGAAATATAAAACGGGTGTCTGTAATGTGTTGCTACTCGCGATATCAATTAAAGATCTCTGAAAACAGTTGACACAAAAGTAGTTCAGGGTCTTTAAATAAAAATCGATGAAGTTTGAAACTCATCATCAACATTTTTATATTTATAATTGCATCAAATCTTGAAACACTCCGAATTCTCCTTCCATTCCGATCAGATAATAATTGAGTATATCTACCTTAGACTCAGTTTATCCCCGTAGAGTCTCAGAAGACTGAAAATGTTTTTTATGCTCTTCTGTGATAACTTTTAATTTCCGAGATCTTTCAGAATTATTTATTGTTACATTGTTAACATGTAGCAATTTTAATACCCGAAAAATGTCGGGTTGAATTTAACCCAAACCAAACTCAAGTTAACAGAATCATTTGTGCAACATTTTGAACACTTCCACAAACTTTCCACAGAGAACAAAATATAAATTAAACCCAGCTGAAGGATATAAAATTAAGTTTTCTAAAATGTATCACAATGCAAACATCATCAGGGGAGCACTTTGGAAGGTATCTCAAGTGCAACAGTAACAGTAATGGTAACAACAACAACAACATCGGCAACATCAACAACAAAAACCGAAACCAAACCAAAACTTTGTATCATCCTTTCGCGCTGCTAATTTTGGAAACGGAGTCCGTCGCTTCGTCTGCAGACTGGCGCTGCGTTGATACGGATGCTAAATGATATGCTTAAAAAGAATGTAGAGGAGTTAAGAAGTGAATAGATGAGTATAGATAAGAATAGAAGAGAGTAGATGTGACTAGAAGAAGAGTAGAAGAGAATAGAAGAGAGTAGAGCAGACTAGAGCCGAGTAGATACAGTTTGACTAAGGATGAGTCTGGAGAGAATACAGACAGACTTGGTTACGTATCCAACTCGTACCAAAGATCGTCCATAGAGAGAAGTTCTTCTGCTTGGCTTATAATAGAATGGCATAAATTCTGCTGATGTTGCTGCTGCTGGGAAATTTCTAATTCTGCTGCTAATAGAGACCTCTGCAGGTCCTGATGAAGATGTGCAGATTGTGCAGTTGTGCTGTCTCCCCACTTTGTTGTTGGTGTTGTTGTTATTATTACTTTTTCTTTGTTTCTTCTGTTGTTCTGTAGTTTGTTTCTTCTATTACTGTTGTTATTGTTGTTTCTGTTGTCATTGTGGCTGAATAATAATGGCAGAGTGCCATTTTAGTTACCGAAACCCATTTAAACCAAACCTCTATACAAATTAGAGCAATAAAACGTTTGTAACCGAACCGAAGCCAAACGAAGCTTTGAATTTCTGGCCTCCTTCTCCTCATATCCAACATATCTATCGACCCCACCAACTGGAACAGCGCAACAACATAAGAGGTTTCCACTTCCCCAGCTTCCATCCTCAACATCGTTTCTTCACAACCCTCGGTTTGTTTCCTTGTTCTGTCCTTCTAGCAGACAGTGTGGCCAACTTTTTCTTTTTTTTTTGCTTTTATTACGTGCTTTAAATAGTTTTATTTTCATAGCGGTCGGTTTCTCGTATTCTCGTAACATCAGAACGGTTTTCTTGTTGGCCCTCGCCTGCTGACCTGCTGCCGACCGCACTTCAACTACAACAACACCGGAAGAACACCGGCAGACGCAGAGACAGAGGCCGAAACAGAAGCAGCAACTGCTTTAGTTGGCCTTCAGCTTCCTTCCGCCAGTTGTTGAGCTCTAATTTATCGCAGTGACCGCAACTACGGCGGCGGTGATGACGGTGACGGCGCTCACTCGAGCTCAGCGGAGGCACATAAACAAAAATGTCACTTAAATTATATTATCCTGGCAGCTGCTGCCGCCGCAGCGTCCTCTTAGCCCATCCAACCGACCCAACCCCCCGCACTCACCCCTCGCAATCATCGCTTTTCTGCCGCGTTGTTGAGTGTCGTCGCTTGAGTCGCCCTCCTGCGGCGTTGATTTGAAAACGTTTGCCAACGTTTCTAACCAGAATGATTGAGGTTTCGCGCCGTCGTCCTGGCCGAAGGATAAATTAAGAAATTAAATACCATGCGGCGGCTGCTCGGTTGGCTGCTTGAGACTGTGTGTGTTTTTGCGGTGCGCATTAAAAATATTAATCCAAAAATTGTATTACTTTTATTTTCCTTTTTGGAAAAGCAGAATGTTTTTCTGAAGTCATTCATTTCGGTGAAAACGAGTGTCAACAACATCCACGACAGGCAGACATGCAGACGGACAAACAAACAGACAACAACAAGAATTGGACAAGCATAGCTTTGTGCTAATTCTAGTATAAGTGCACATTTGGCTGGAGTCCACCAGCCAGCCACGACGACCCATCATCATCATCCTGCGGAGTTGGCGGCTGTGGTGAATAACGCACAAGCATATGCAACAACGTCTCGGTTCGGAGTTTTATTGTCGCCACTCGAAAGAACTCCGATTGCCATAAAATGGACACTTGAAATTGGTTGGTGGTTGGAGAGGGTAAATTTGAGGTAGAGTAACAGCAGAATGACAGCAATGACAACAACAACCACAGCACTAACAGTACCAGCAGTCAACAGTCAACAACAGGAATAACTTTGGCAGGAACACGGTATTTGAATTAGGATGACGTTCAGCGGCTGTTGTTGACAAAGACTGGATTTTTTCCCACTCTTGCTTCTCTCAGTTTATCAGCGACAGCAACCAAAAAAATTCACCTAAAATGGTGAGTGACATTAAGCGAAAAGTCTTGATTCGGATCAGAAATCAGTATCAAACACTTAAAATGTCCAGGCGATAAAAGATTGAAACAGAGAAACGAATGTTGTTATCATTAAAACGGAAGAAACTTTGCTAAATTAAATAAAACAAACACCAGAGAATACAAAGAAAGTTAAAAGGTGAAAAGAGTTGAAGTTGGAGAGACGGTTTTTCTTCCCGTAGAATCTTTTAATGGCCAGATTTTGATTTTCAACACTAGATTTTACTAAAATTAAATCAGTGATTTCGGAGCGACTTTCCTCAAGAGCTATAAGCGATAATTCTTTGTTATTAAATTAGTTAAATATTAAATGAATGTGAATAATTTATAAATCTGAAAAAATGGTAAATTAAATCTGTTTCTGTAGTTTTTTACCATTTATTATTATCTGTATTTTAAAAATTACGCTATAAATTCAAGTATCACTTAATTGTGTATAATAATATAATAAGTAACTTTTTTGTTGTTGTTTTTGCAAAAAATGTTTCAATTAAAAGCATGCAAATACTACAACTGCGGCTATGATGCTCGTATAACTATAATAATGACCCTAATTAAATGTGTACAACAGCATGTTGTAGTTGTTATTGTTGTCATTTTTATTGAACTGTTATCATTGTTGGTGTTGTTGCTGTTCTATTTGTTGTTGTTGTTATTCGAGGTTTGTTCAATTCTGTGGCATTAATAAATTAAATTGTCAATTATTTGCAAACAACCACAATTAAACAACCGACCCGGAGTTCGCTCGCTCTTAAAATATATGGCAATATTTGACAAATACAAATAACAACAAATACAACAACAAAAACAACCACAATAAAAACAAAAACTAAAATAAAAACAACAGCAACAAACAAAAACCACAGCGTCTACAACACAAAAAACTTCGTTAATGCAACCGCAAGAGTGGAACCGTCGAACAGTCGAACAGTTCGACTTCGTTAACCCTCCCTTCCCACGCTTCTCTCTTCCAGTGTTGCCATGTTTGTCGAAAAACCAACACTAGTGCTGCACAAAAAACTCAGACAGCTTCTAATTAGCATAAAACATGAAATATTCTCTCGTCCGAAAGTTCGAAAAACGCAAACTTTGTTTTGGTCATTTACGTTTTTATGAACCATTTACCTCCATTCATCCTATCGTTACGTATCGTTGCGTTGCGTTACGTTACATTACTTCCTTTGCTCTGTGGTTACAGGTTTTTTATTTACAAATGTTGCCACGTTTTTCGAGAACTTCTACTAAATTAATGAATGCAAATTTTGCTCATAACATTTGCATAAATATATTTATTTGACATTCGTTATTCGTTAAGTGTATACAAAGTCGGTAATTTTCTGGCCAATGAAATGAAAGGGGGATGAAGGGAAACATCCCTATCTATGCAATACAAGAAAATATATTGAGACAAAATTGGAACTATGAAAATAATGGATAAATATGTATACAAATATAAAAATACATGGAAAGTATGGATTTCCGAGTGCAGTCCCAGATGTATTCAATCATGGTGCATAGGTGACGATTTTTGTTGTATTTGTGTCACTATAAAGCTTCGAAGTTTCAAGTT
The DNA here is from genome assembly GCA_949629155.1 of Myopa testacea. Lineage (NCBI taxonomy): Eukaryota > Metazoa > Arthropoda > Insecta > Diptera > Conopidae > Myopa > Myopa testacea. Next base: position 43,100,785 of record OX451347.1, on the reverse strand, counting down.
TAAAGACGGTACGTTGTCTAGTATTTATTTGACAGCCATCAATTGCGAATATACTAGGGACTGCCGTCGTATGTAGAGAGATAAAAATATACTGGAGTTTTCCAGACACTTTTTAACCAGGCTAGGAAAAAAACCCGTTATGAAATAAGCATCTCCACGCATGCTGAACCCCCCACTGAACCAGGTCGTAGCGGGAGTTCGTCTGCGTCTGGTAAAAACATGCAGTATATAAATGTTCCTCGTTACACACACACACAGGAGTTTTTCTTTTACAACAATGCTACAAACACATTCGACATTTACCAATGACAAAAAACATAAAAAAATTCCATAATATATCCTCGTACTTGCAGAATAACACATTATAAATACACTGTAAATGACATAAGAAGGTATAAAAACATTATGTAAGAAATAAATAAAGGAAAAATTATAGTAACCTTAAAGTTGAACATTGCTTAAACATTTAGGAAAGAAGTAAACTTTTATACACTTTTATACTCTTTCTCTGTAATTACAAACGTAAAGATAAACTTAATGGTCCCGTAATATGTAACCTTTGGACTTAGGGTATAAAAACCTGTAGTACTTTTATCTAAACTTTACACACTTTAACAACTTTCTTATTATGTAACAATAAAAATGTTAGAAAAACCAAAGTATTTATCGCTTAAAATAAGTTAAATTGTCAGCACTGATACAGCTGAACCCATATAAGATACCCATATAAGATATATAAGATATAAGATGTTAAGATATACAGCTGAGCCTATTAACGAGGGCCTCCATTAAATTTGTCACATTAAACAAAAGATAAAAATTCTACAGGAATTTATAAACTCGTTGACAGCGTTGTTGAATATCATTAAAAAATTATGGAAATCTTCTAGGAATCAGTTTAAGGACTATAAAAAATAAGGCATCAGATGTTGTGTGCCAAAAGGTTTAACACAACTCAATAAAGGACACTCATGATTTGTGTAGTATATGCAAAAGTAGGCGGACCCACACCTATCTTTGGATGAGTATACGATAAAATATTGATTCTAGATGTTAAGATAAGACAATTATTCTATGTAACTCACTGCTAAAGGTAATCTATTGCATATAGGAAAGTCTGTTATGGTGTGTATTGTACAAAACTAGGCCCATCACACCCATTTATGGCTGGATTTTTCTTTCTGATACTTCTAATATTAGATCTAATAACTCTTTTATTTTTCTTGCTCACTCCGATCAGTTTAACTAAAGAACCTCTTTTGGGAATATAGTACAAAAGAGGCGTACCATGCCCATATTCGGCAGGTTTACACGCCTCCTTCAGTGAGTGAAATCGAAGGCTAAAGTTTAGCTTTAAAAACACCATTTCACCTTCGTTGATGTAGGGTATAACAACTCAAAATGGCCCCCTCTTCCATAGAAAAAGTATCAAAAACACACACACACAGCCACACAGAAAACCCGATTTGAGTGGTGAAACAAGAGCTATAAAAGTTTTTTTTATTGTTTCTAAAGCTAGCGTTCATGTTTCCGTTCCGGTTCCGACTCCGGAATCGGTTTTGGTTATACATTTGTTCTTCTTTCTCGTTTGCTTTTCTGTTCTGTTGGCTGTATACACATTAAGACATACCATATAACAAGAGAATAACACGCTAAAGCTGTTGTCTTTTCCGTTCAGAATGTACTCGAACTTAGACAATGATAACGGGAAAAACTTTCACTAAAAGTATCCCGTTTTCAATACAGATTTTTACGTGTGGAAAATGCACACTCACACACACAAGAAAAACAACACTCACACTACACTATCCATGCAGATGTTGGAAGAACTGCACTGAAACCGACACCGTCACCGTACGGACACCGACACCAATAACAACAACAACAACAGTCATCATCACATCACGTTCAGCAAAGTTGTTTGTCGCGCCACAAAATATGCTTTTATAACATTGGAACAAGTGTCGCTGTTCAACGTGGTGTCAACTTGGCCCATTATGCACGACGGTTGTCATTTGGACTCCGGCTGTCAGCGGAGAAATTTCCAGCCTCGTGACATTCCTCTTCGTTCTCTTCTCCTTCGTCTTCTTTTTGTTTTGCCTCCTTCTAAAGCGTTTCAAGTAAAATGCAATGGCGATGATGGCTGCAAAGATGATGTCGAGGACGAGGACGATGATGGCGATGGCGATGATAACAATGATGATGTTGCTGCTGATGTTGCTAGACAAGTGCGGAAGACATGACGCAAAATATGCTTGCAGTTATTGGCGCATCATGGCAACATTGGCCGTGGTGCCGCAAATGAAATGACATCAGCGTAACTAGATACGGAAGCACTTCGCATCACATCGCGGCATTCTAAGGACTTTTTTGCACTTTCACTTTGGCTGAAGCGCGTTTCTCCGGAGACTTGTTTTTTGTACAAATGCACAATTATTTCTTTTTTCACACAGAGCATTAAATCTATTGGTTCTTCGAGCGAGATATTTGCAGAAGTTCTTTAAAGGTTACACCATTCTTCCATTTTTTTTACACCGTTTCCAAATAAATAAAGTTTTGCAATATTTTTCTCTTAACTTTATGCAGAATAACTCATTCTTAAGTCCCAAATCTCAACGGATCAAAGCGATCAAACGATAGAACAAACTTCAAAGAGTTCTCCAAACAATCACTGACTAAGATACATATATACCCGTATATATATACTCCCCGATTTGCATACTTATAAATAAACTTCTCCCATCTTCGGAAATGAAATTCATTGCTTCTACTTTACACTCTGCGGTAATCTTTGCAGCCTGCGGGTCGCGTCAAGATTTCATTTAAACAGCTTTTAAACTTTTTTTTCAACGACTCCAGGATGTCATCGAAACAGTTCAACTTTTTGTGTGCACTTGGACATTAGTGCCAAGGACTGCTTTTTTCCCTCTCGTCTGCCCCTTGTTGGGTGCGGTTGTGTTGTTCTCAAAAAGTTGCCAACATTTTTTCCTCCTCAGTGGATTATTCTGTCAAGTCTTCGCCGGGTAGAAAACCGAGGAAAAGGAACAAAAAAGCACATTTTAAGCAGTCTTAAAATTCCTGCCTCATTAATTGAGTCAACCGGAAAAAAGTTCCGTTCTTTCGTTTTTTCCCTTCTTATTAACGATATCGTGGTAGCTCCCGGTTTTTTGTTTGGCGAAAGGGAAGCATAAACAACGATAAAACATTTCAAATAAATATAAATGATACTTTCCGTCGACGTGGTCATATCTTCGTGTCTTGAACTTGTTTTCGATCCAACCTCCCCTCCCTCCCCTCCTCTCCCTCCCCACCAATCCTTCGTCTGCCACTTCGGCAGCGTCGTTTTTACTACCACGGGTGTTACGTTGATTTCCTGCGGAAGCATGCACCGCCGGGTGGCATCTTGGCTGCCACGGCGCGGAAATGAAATTTAACTGAATTTGCATTGGAATTCGATTAAATCGTTTATGCAAACAATTCGCTTGGTTGCGCGGGGGGCCTTCGAATTCCGGCTCTACTTCAACTTCTCCTCCTGTGAGTCTTTGAAGTCCATGTAGCAGTTTTTCAACCCATGCTATTGAAGCCAAACCGATTTATTTGATGCAAGGAAGACGGAGAATCCGAAAGCAGTGCTGCTTGTCGAACGACGAACGGAGGCGATGACAGGAAGGAAGCCAGGATCATTTGCATAATTTTAATTTGTTTGTTTTTCACTGCGAAAGGTGAATTTTTTGCTGTTATTGTTTCTTTCATGCAAGTGAATTGTTTTGTCTCTCATGAATGATTTAAGCTTTCAGGTGGTAATGGCAGGAGTTCCGGTTTCCACTCCCCACGCACTCTTTTCTTCTTCTTGTTTCGGGAACTCCAACTCATTGCAACACTGTCGGCATATTTTCTGAACTGAATATGAACCATTCTTCTGTGAATGAGAGAAGGGAGGAGGAAACCTTATAAAAACTAGCTCAATAGTAAATGGAGAAAATTAAGAAAAATTATGTGAGTGAAGGAAATCATTAAGTGAGGAAATCATTATGAGAAATTTAAGAGTGTTTCGCTTCCCCTGAATTCCCTTTAATTCCTTGCTAAAAGTTTTCCAGTGTTAAATGAATTTCATAGAAGTAATAATATTTTTAGAATCAAAATTTGATGTGCAACACCTGTTCAAATATTATTCAATGGCAAAAGTAGTATCTTTAAGTACATTCCACTCTACCATCATCTTCGTCTCTCTCTCTCTCTCTCTGTCCCTCTATCTGCCTGTCTCTCTCTCTCTCTCTCTTTCAAAGTAGTGGTTCTTTGGTTATACACTGTATAATATGCAGTCATAAATTCATACAGTTTATGCGAAAACTTCACAGCACTTCACTTAACCGTAGGCATGTTTTTGCAACCATCTACTTTATAGTGTTATAGTGCTACTCTCCATCTCGTTGTTGTTGTTGTTATTGCTGTACTCGTTTTTACCATACTCTTGTTTCTAGTTTTATGCATTTCTATTTCCCTATCTATGTACGTACGTTTCAGCTGAAAACCCTGACAGCGCATTTCAAAGACTCATCAAATCATCAGTAAAGTTCTCTCCTCAGAGACAGCGGCAGACAGCGCAAAGTAAACTTGGTAGTTAAGTTGTTTTGGGGTGCAACACTGTGAAGTAGTTATGGTAATAACAATATAATGAAAAACCAAAACAGAAAACTACAACAACAACAACGAGATATTGACTGACAATGTCAAACACCTTTTAATACGGTGAGAGTGACAGCAACGTTGAGTAACGCAGCACAACCACGCTACGCTTGCTTTTAAAACATACAAAATTCTAGCGTCAACATATCGAGTATCATAGAGCTTAACACTTAAGCGAGTGCAACCGATGTGCCGCCAAAGTGCTGCAAGAGTAGCGTGTGGGTGAAGGAACCCTTCGCGTTTCGCAGTCTCTTTTGACTGCAGAGGTTCAACGGTTCTGGCTTGGTTCCACTTAAGTACCGGTTGAGTAGAAATCTATGTAAATTCTGAGATTGACGAGGATTTGACACTCTCTCTACTCGTATCTATGATTTTAATAAAAGTTTATGATACACCTGTGGTATATAACGAAGTATGTGGCATATAAAAGTACAAATACAATGGATATAAAGATGAATATTGGATAAGGTGAAGTAGGGTCGGCTACCGGTTCACTTAGACTAAGCAAGGTCCTTTGAGGTACCATGCAATCGAGTGTCCCCCCTCGTTGACTGCCTCGAACTTGAGGTGTCTACGGCAAAGTTCGAGACTCATGACAACGTTTTTAAAATATGTAGTATTGCTATCTTTATGATCAGTCAGAGACTGGAAAGTCAAAGGCTTAGACTCTCCCACAATAATCACCGGCGCCTTAAGAACTCGTATAAGGACTCTCCAAATCGCGAACCTTCTTCAATCACCAGCCTTTCCCGTAAAATCACTTTATTCTATTCTATTATGCAGATTCTTAAACTCTTTACGCTGGGAAGTGGAAAGAATCGAAGTTTCTTACTAGGCTGGTATTTCCACTTGAAGTTTTTCGGCAAAGTTTATCCACTTCTTGCCGGTTTTTTTTTCTTTGCCGAACAGACAAAAGTATAATTTTACCTCATCGCAAAAAGTTGAAGTACAAAAACTCAATTGAAATCTTGCCAGAGAGCTCAATGGTGCATGAATTCTTTTCAATTGCAAATACAATGGCAAATGATGATTTCGACGATTTGAGAAGGATTGAATTTGTGACACAGAACGATAGAAAGTCATTCGAAAAGTTTATCGCTCGATGAGATCCTTGAAAACGCTTCTTCGACGAATCAAGTTGGATCAATTAAACGATAAAATATACGAAAGTAGATAAGTTGAGGAGTTGTGAAAGTTTGCTTATTATTTCGTCGTAATAATAAAGATTAAAAATAATCGATATAATGCAGCATTATTTAAGAATTTATTAAAGATAAATAAATTTATGAATGAGAAAAGTGATGGTGAGAGAAAATGAGTGAAAATTGTGACACACTCTTAACGAGTCCCTGACATTTATCACCGGAAGTCTACTTATAATCGAGTCCGGATGCCGGAAGTAAAGCATTTGAATGTATAACAAAATTTCCTGCAGCGAAGACAAGGATGAGTCTCGCCCTCTTCTGTGGCTTTCAACTAATCCTGTTAACCCCATCCAGGGAGGCCATGAAGATGAACTGAAAACGCAATAATAACACATACTCATCGGTATATACGAGTATAAGTATATAGCCGTCTCTCATAATCCTTTATAAATTACACCACTTAAATCAAAGACACACCAACTACACCAAAGAAGGCTTCCACACAAGTATTATTCTTTATGTCGCCAACTTCTGGCATGCTTGTTCCAACAACTTTTCATAACTTCTGCGAACACGGAGCACGATATTCCGCCTCAAAGCATAAACAACCAGAGACACAGAGTATAAACGGAAACATGTTAAAGACCACCCGTGTTCCTGGTTGTCGTCATCGCCCAGGCTGTGTTGTTTCTATTTTTGGTTACCATCCTCCGCCGCACCACATTTTTTAACCACGAAATCGCGGCGCCTTCGTTCGCTTGCTCGCTCTACGACCATTAATAATATTAATACCCTTGTGGTCCTTAATGCCAACTTTCACCACCTCCAAAACTGCTTCTTGGAATTTTATTGCAGGTATTTAATACTTGTATTAATCTCTAAGAGACTCATTCTCCAATGGTACCTTTTGGGGAAGCGTCGCGTCTTCTAGAAAATTTCAAAATCATATCACGTATGAAAATTTTATATTATAATCGTTTCACGATTTCAAATAATCTACGTGGATCCTCAATGAGAGCTCTTGAGGAGTGAAGTTGAGCTTCTCATACTTTCATCGGGTTTTAAGCTCAAGTATTAACTGAAGTAATTAATGACTTTTTTCAGGCTTATTATTTGACAGCTTTTATCACATTTTCGTTGTATTCTTAGTCATTCTTCTACAATGCTTTAATGTTAACGAACTTTAATTTCTGTAATGACTCTGAATTTCCCTTCGATCGTCTTTTCTTTTGTAGCAATTCTATGCTCTTTAAATGGAATGAGAATAAAGAACTATAAGCAAATAATTTTCATGATTTTTCTTCCCTTTTGAACTTTTATTATCCGCACGTTATCGTGAATTAAATTCCAATTTAGTTAAGTTTTCTGAATATTTTTATGATATAATCATCAATGCGTTCTTGCTTTATTTTATCATTTATTTATAGTAAAGAATTAACTGCATGCTATTAATAAAAAACCAGGATTAAAATCGTGTTCGCATTTTAGGGCTTTATAGTTTATTGTACGAAAAGCTTTAAATTGTTCGCGACCATCCAGTGGCTACTCTTCAACCTTCACATTTGAAATACATTCAATAAAAACACGATTGAAATATAAACGCGGCTTTAATACCCGCAATAACGGTGGCCATTAATAAATTTATGACAGAATTAATAAAACACCAAAGAATTAAAGAATGTATTGCTGCAGCACGGGGGGAAAAACAATCCATGAAAATTAATGAAAAAATAATTCAACTTTAACCCAGGGAAAAGACGAGGTGACCGGATCCGATCCGGACGGGACGGTTGTTTGGTCGCACTGATATATTTAACAATGTAATAACCACAATTTAATGATTACAAATTGTTTACACTCAAAGTAAAATTTATTATGCTTAATAATCGAAACAACCTACAAGAAGAAGAAAGAACGGAAGAAGGAGATGACGAAGACGAAAGATTAATGAAAGAAAAAAGATTGAAGAAACAAACGATTATCGAGTAATTAAAAGAAGCAGAGCAGCCAAAAGAACCCAAGAGATGATACCCATCTCTTTGAAATAGAACCCAAAGGAAGATGTTCCGTGTTTGTGTGTACGTATGTGTGTGTGTATGGCTCTGTATGTGTGCTGTACAAGTTATGAGCTTCTAACGGCTTCAATTAATAACACTGACAATCCGAACAAAAACTCGGACGTGTCGCTGCGATTCTGTCGGTGTTGATGGTGGGGATGTTTGAACCCATGGCAGTCTCAGACGGGGTTTTTACCCTTCTTGCTAGGGGTGAGTTCTAAGTTTCTCCTGCTCTTAACTTCAACTCATTAATAAGCAGTTCAGTACCTCTGCTAATGGGTTAATTTTGTGTTACAACTCAAAACTTTTGCCGTCTTGTTCTCCCCCTCCTTCCTCCTGGAAAGAAGAAAACCATTAGTCTTCTTATATAATATCGATAACGCTTTCTCTCTTTTCCTCTCCTTCTTGGCTTCTCTTTTCGATGTTCATATAATTCTACAATAACTTATCCTTGCTTCCATTCCTTGCAGCTTTCTATGCGAGTTCTGCCTGATAATCAGAAAGCACCAGAAGCTGTGGCTCTGCTGATGCTTTGGCTGCTTTGGCTGCTTACTTCCCAAATATTCTCGGATAACGTTTTGGGCCTGACCTGGCCTCTTAGCCCGGTAGCATCATGACACAGCAGACGTGTTTAGTTCGAGTTCGACTCGGATTGGGGTTGAATTGGGTGGTTGGTCGATTGCTTATGCAAAACATAAGCTTTACTTGAGCTCAGAGAATATTTCTTCTCGTTTTACAACAATTTAGTTGGATTGTTGTTGTTGCTCCGTCTGCTACTTTGTGAATTCTACTGTTTTACTCTTAAGCAGCCTTCGTTGAGAGATGAGAATTTATCAAAGAGACGAAGAGCGAGGAACCATATGACTGACATTAACTCACCATGGTTTTAAATCCATAATGTCCCCCTACCAGTCTCTCGCCCTTTCCATCCTCCCTTTCTCTGTGGCTCTCCCTGACCCTCATCCACTCCCATCCTCTTTCTGTTCAGTTGTATCTCACTTCTGTTTTACCACCTGAGTCCTGATGTCCTTCTTATGAAAGCCCTCCCTTTCGAACACTCCAAGTGGGTGGGGTACCCTTTCCAAACTTAACCCCTTCAGTTGATTAGTGTACATATAATTTGAGCGTTTTTCTCGCTCAGCGCACTCAGTGTTTACTCAATTAGAAATCTAACAAAGTTTATTACAATTATTAGTCCAGCTCCGTTGTATTAATATCCGAACTGTTCGAGGTATGTATGTATATGCATGTGTCCAAGACCTCATCACCCTTTCCTTGGTAGTGTAATTAATAGTTACATAATACCGACCAACACGCACAATATTCACACGCCAGGGGCTCGACCAGGAAAAGGCCCCCTTTTATAAAGCGATTAACCTCAAACGAGCACTTTAAAGACCAGTGGCACCAACTAGCCAACGAAGAGTCACCAGAGTCACCAATCAGTTGCCACTCCGTGCGAGTTGGAATGGTTGACCTACGATAGCTTCGGTGCCTCGACGCCCTGCTTAATAACCGTTTGCATTGCAACGAATTTAGCACCCTCGTTGGAATTAAGTGCACGCAATCGCGCTTCCTTCCGGTCTCGGCAGCATTATTGATTTCTTCCGTGACTTCGAAACATTGGATTTTTCTACAACTTCTCGACTTGTGCGAGTACATCGTGTGGCTCGTAGTTCCAGCCTTGGTTACCCTTTCTTGCTCGTATAGTATGTTGTTTGTTGTTGTACAAAAATATGTTTCATTACCTTTTCTTTATCCTGTGATTATTTTCACAAGGAGAATAATTAAAGCTGACATTAACTCTATTTGAGAAAATTATATTGAGCCGTTTTTTGGTTCTTTTGTTGTTTTTTCTTCACTTTTGTAATCTGTATTTAGTTATATTCACACCCATATTATATTACTATTTTTAGTACCTTTTGCAGAATGAAGAAAAGCATCTTCAACGATTACGTAATGACTTTTGATGTCCATAAAACGTACGTAAAAAAATACGAGAAACTTGAAGGGACGAGCAAAAAGCTTGAAGATGACAGGAAAAATAAATAAAACAAAAAAACTTCCTAGAAGCTGTATTAAGGAAAACAAAAAGGAAAGCAAAATAAAATTTTAAATAAATGAAAGAATTTCTGAAATTTTAAGCAATATAAAACGCAAAAGTAGAATACGATGTTTCAGCAAACAAAAGAAAAGAAAAAAAGTAAGATTCCGATTTATTTGTTGTAAAAGTCTTGCATTAAACATGAAGCTTAGCAGAAATGTCGAAATCATAATTTTAAATCCTTTCGAATTCCTTATGTAAGCATTTTTCAGCAAAACTTCGCCATGCAAGAGATTCAGGTATGTGGCCCGGTTATGAAGCCATAAAGTATGCAAGACAAAATGTAGCACTTTACAACACTAACGAGAGCACTCAAATATCTGCTGTCGCTTGGGTAACAACAACAACAACGACAACCCAAAAGCGCGTACACAAACCGAACTACACACATACATATACTTATTATATATGTACATATATACACCCACACACAGTAACGCATACATTTGCATTTGCTGGATCCGCCCATCTACTTTACGCTGCTTTACTGATTGAGCACAGAGCATGAGTTGAACTCATTCTTTGCTACTCGAAGATCAGCAACAACTTTTTTGTTCCTTGCATTGTGCTTCAAGGGAGTTCCTGAAAATGTCCTCGTTGTTGTTTTTCTCTTTCCACAAAATTTATGAGCGCACTGAAAGTAACGCGATTTCGGAACGCAGTCACAAAACATCGCCTACAATTTTGCTTCATGCTTTAGACGAGTATTTCTTGAGTTTGCATTTAAAGTAACGATTCTGATGCAGCAACAGTTTCCAGTGCAGTTCCTCCCCCTCATTTCCAAGTCGACAACACGTTCCGCCCTTCGAATCATTAATATTTTATTGCGTACAATTTTTCTTCCATTCAAATGAACTGAACTGCAATTGAAATGAATTTGAATTCCTTCACATTCCAGCCAAACAACGGAAAAAACGTCCTCCCTCCTGGCTCACTCACACATACACACACGTATGTATGTATGTATACACCATCAGTTTATACACCGTTGATTTGTTATGCTATCTTCGGTCTCTTTTACGTGCTGCTTTCTTTCTTTCTTTATGTTGGCATGAATTTCATTGCGCTGAGTTGGCAATACTCTAGCTCAGAGAGGAGAGTGAGGGGAGCGAGGAGAAGGTGCAGAGGGAGTAGCCAACGACGGGGGAAAGGGGAGGGGACAGAGGGATGCAGAGGGGCGCAGAGGAAACTGAAATAAAGTACAAAAGATCAGCTTAAAAACCCCGGAAAGTGGATTGCATTCACTGAATTTGCTTATCAACATCAGGAGACGTCAACGTGGATATTGTTGTTTTATTTTGCTCCTTTTTTTGCTGGCTCATCCTCTCAAACGCACTTCTTTTGTACGACGCTTTGACAGACTGCAAAGCGTTGTAAACGTTCGTTCGTTCGTCCTTTTTGCTGTCGCAATCTGTTCGCACAGATGTCGCGCTCGCCTCCCCTCCCTCCCCCACTCTTCTTAAGCAATCACCCACACCCGTACCCCTCTATTAATCCTTCTTGACTCCTCTCTTCCCCTCCCCTCCCTCCTCTTCCCCACACGTTATATTACTTTATTGTAGCCAAAATGTTCTTCGTTCATCTCGTTTCTCCTTTTTTGTGTTACACATAATTTTGTTGTTGTTGGTTTTGTTGTTGTACTGGCACGATTTTCCTCCTCCCCACTCCTTCCCTTCACTTTGACTGAACCAAGCTACATTTTTTTTTTTGCGCGATTTTAGCATTTTTGGCGACTTACGTACTCGTATGGTTAAAAAATGGCACTCATTTGTCAATTTGATGATGATGCAATTGCTATTGTTATTGTTGTTTATTGTTGTTGTTGTTGCAGCTTTTCCGCTGTCTGTCATCCGTGCTTACGTTGATGTATGAGCTGCATTAACGTTGCTCTTGATAATGCTACGAATCTCTTTCGATGTCGTGTGTTGGGTGAATTTTAAACCCTTCTCGGTTTATTTTATTTTCATACTTAAACTTGATTACTTTTGGAATTTAGAGACTACACTATGTATTCATTTCAACTTAAATTATGTGCCACTGAATAATTAATTTGGTTTTTGTAAACAATGATGTGCATTATTGTGTCGCTATTTTCTTCAGTTTCTTACCTTCTCTCTCTGTCCCACTCTCCCTGTCTCTCTCTATAGTATAGAGAGTAAAAATTTTATAGTAAAAATACAACAAAGCCTCCAGATAAACCGATCCGAAACCAAGAAGTCGAACACTTAATTAAAAAATAATTAATACCACAGCAAGAACGAAAAACCAACCACGAACCCTACCTCAGGTGGATGGTTGGTGTCCCGATATGACCAACTGAAATAATAACAGTTTGGCCATTAAATTGGAAAATTATTATTTTATCATTAAATAGCTACCGAAGCATATAATAAGCTAGGCTTCTCTTCATTCTCGTCAATAAATGAAGAGTGGGAGAAGGGAGAGGGGAGGAAGAAACTGTGAGGGGAGTAGAAGGTAGGTCATTAAAAGTCGTTGTAGAAATTAATCCGCTTTTAATTATCTGAATATTAGGACGAAAATAAATTATTTCCCACTCAAACCAGGAACATGACGAAAATAGCAACTACACTAGAGCTACAACAACAACTACAACAACAACAAGGACATTTACAAAGGTACGCCACACACCTCATCGCGTCGTATTTTCATCAGAGTGAATGCACTGGAACAACAACTACACCACCCACCAGGAACAATAATGAAGCTTAAATAAATGCAAAATGGAAACCCCTCCCCTCATAAAGCCCTCGTACGACACCTTTTCACCGTTATCGGAGTTTATTTTTTGTTTTTTTCCCCTTCAACTTCATTTAAAAGTTTTCCACTTGAACATAAAAACAATGGAATCAGTCAGCAGCAAGGAGCAGGAGCAGCAAAAAAGGACAATAGCAGCGCCACCTCTCAATTGACACCACCTGTCCTTCAACCGCCCGCCGCTGCCCCTCCTCCAGGAATCCACACGCCATCATTTCATGCATCGCTGCATGATGCTGTGGCGCTTTAGCTTGAGTGAAGCCTTCGTCCTAGTTACTTCATATCCCAGTTTTTTCTCTCTTTTTTTCTTTTTTTTATTGCCTCCAGCGACTCTCAGAAGTAATTTCATTTTTCTGCTTAGGCTGTTATGCTGAAGGTGACGGTGTTTTTGTTGTTGTTGTCATGGGATCCAATGTCTAGTTCAGTGTTATTCGTTGATGGTGTTGACGGTTCGTGCGGCTGTTCAGCGATCGTACAACAACAACTCATCATGATATCGTGGCAGAGACAAAGACGTGCTGAGCCTAAGTATGGATGGATACCCAACCGACAGACAGACATCAGGAGGACCCCGACCGGAAGTCAGAAGGAGCTGCAGCAACACACAACTGGCACAGACCTTGCGAGGACATGAAGGACTTCCATGTAACACGAATAAAGGAGATAATTTTTAATCGATTTTTTCTATTCTTCCACTTCCTCCCCTGCGTCGGCTGTTCCGTGATTCCCACGTGCCCTGTTCTGCTCCTTCTCCTCCTCCTCGTCTTCGATCTCGTGCCAGCTTCTGTCTTGTGCTTCAATGGGAAATCAACAAATTTTATGGTGTGTAAAATGAGATGCGGCGAATTGAAGTGCAGCTACTTCCGGCGGCACTCGTCCACTTGAACAGGTGAAATGCGAAGCTTGTGATTGGAATGAAGTGATATTTTTATTTCCTGTATACCTCATTAAGTCGGCTTTAAATGGAATGGAGTTTTTTTAGGTTTCCAAATTAATTTAATGCGTATCGAATTTATGGCAAAAATTAAGTGCACAGAAATGACCTCAAATAAGCTTATTATAATGGAAAACTGAAAAGTATCCCGCCATCTCCCCCTCTCAACACTATTTACTATATTTTCTCCTTGTCTCTGTGTACATTTTCTCTCCTTATTTTCTATAAATAATTGCAATTGAAATAACGTTTGTATTTATTGTCCGCTCTGGCGTATGAGCAACATTTATTTTTCATTTAAATTGTAGCTCATTGAAAAGCAACAACAGCCAACTCTACACGGATAAATACACACACACACACATACAAACACCCTCAATTTATTGTGCTAATTTTAGCACAATTTCAAATGCATTAAAATGCACTCACAGTGGCTCACAATGTTTTTCAGTGCACATTTTAATGCAATTTTAAGCGCATCGAATTAGACGCCGAAACGATTCGATTGCGTTGCGTTGCGTGGCTTTAATTGAATTAAATGCGAAAAATGTGTGAAAATGCAACGCGATTCAATTGTTGCGAGTGAGTTTTCCGTTGGCCGCTGAATGGACACAATTATAAACAACTGTTTTGCCACGAAATGTTGCTGCAACGAAACGTTGTTGTATTTTATAGACAATGTTGCCAGTAATTATTTCAGTGGGGCTGCGAAAAACGACCGCACATCCGAAGTAGAAAATGAAAATCGGGCAACGAGTGACCCAGGAAAGCCGGGGATATTAGAACCTGGGGATATTAGTTATGGGAAATTAGAGAGACAGAAAATAAAAATAAAGATAGCGATTTAGCTTTAAATTTAATTTTAATATGTACATTAAATTGTCTTTAAATGTTTGTCTATGTGTTGATTGTACAATATATACAGTTTTTAATATTTTACATAACGTGACTATAGATAGATTGGTTATAAACAGAATGTTGTCATATATTTAAAAAGATTCTCAAGGTTTCACTAGAGAGAGGAAGAAAGCCCCAATTTTCAAACCGAACAAACTTTTTTTCTTCTTCTGTTTATCTTCTTCTGTACGAACAAGAAACCAGCGTCGTTGTTGCATTGAATTCAGAAGCAAATAGAATTAACAAAAACAGTAAAAAACACAAAAACATGAGAAAAACCACAAGAGAACAAAAAAACAAAACAAATGAAAAAACTAACACTGAAAAATGAAAAATCAAATCAGATCAAAAAATTTGTGTCGTATTGAAAAGCAGTTTTGGCGATACAACTTGTGTCACAATTTTTTCTGCTGTCACAGCTTCTGTCTATAGAGGTATGCAATAACAACAACAACAACAACAACAACACAGCAACAGAGATTCACGCCAACACATGTTCGGGTTGCAGTCATTTAAGTCCGACATCAATGCGTCGATATGCAGGTTGATTTCCAAACAAAACGTGCAGAAAATCTAGAAAACTACCAAAGAAAAAGCAAAAAAAAATACTGCAGAAACAAAAAAATCTAGAAGCAGAAAAAACGAATCGAAAAACAAAGAGGCAGAAAAAAGAGGTGAAAAAAGAGTGAGTGAGAAAAAATTGCTTGGTACGAGTATTTTGGGTTTTATACCCTACACCCGAAGGTGCAACTACATTAGGTCTGTCCTTCCGTTTGGAACGCTAAGAAGGAGGTGTGCTATGGAACTATTCCAGAGACAAACTGAACCCGTACTGATAGACTACAGTATCAATACCTTATTATGGTATCAGTACCTTATACACTTCTATAGAACATAAGCTCCCATAAATTCCCAATTTAAAGTCCCCATGGACGTTTCCTTCTAAAGAGTTCTCTTTGAAGGATCTGCATCAGAGGGTGTACTGTATTCGCACTTCGACCACGCCGATGATAGCTGGTTTTGTAGTGATTTTTGCTTCCGATTGGCTTGAATTCGATTTTGTGTCGATTTCGATGCAGAAATTGGGTAATTTTTTTGGATGATTTTTTATTTTGGTTTTGTTAGATGATTCTGCACTCACTCTGAGATGTGATGCTGGCGCTTTTATCCTTCTTGTTGTTGTTGTTATTCTTGTTGTTGCCGATGCCAAAGTTGAAAGCGAGTTTGTTCACTTGCAAATGAAATAAACAGAAAAAGTTTTTCTACTTCATCGTCAAAGCATTTCTGTCACAGCTACAATAGTGTCTAATAATATTACCCAGAAAACAGCTTCGAAACTTCAGAATTTCGAAAGATAAGGAAACTTCAAGGATTTAAAGGAATCAAAATGATTAACAAAAGAATCGAAAGGAATCGAAGAGTTCGTCATTCATATAAAGAAAAGATAAGAAATCGAATTACTTTCAAGTACTCGATGTTCACTTTATTAGAGTGAAATGTTGTGTTTCATGAAATTAATGAAAATCTGTGCTTGTTAACTGTAAAGTTGTTGTTGTTTGTTATCCTGGTTGCTGTTGTCATTTTGATTGTTGTTCTTGCAACGAGTAGATGTTGAAACTGATGCTTGTTGCTGTCTCCGATGTAGATGATGATGACTTTGCAACAGCAACATTCAGTTACACAGATACACAGGCACAAATACACATGCATACAAGAGAGCAGACATTCAAGCACACAAACACACGAACATAAATAAACCGACAACAAGAAGCTACTCACACAGGATGATTGTCAGTGTGACAAGTGAACGAACAAGTGAACCCACACACACACATGCATCTACACATCCACACTCTCATTTAACCAAACAATCCAAAACATGATGCTTGAGTAATTCTCAGCAGCAGCATTAGCAGAGTCCGACATCTCTGTATCATGTGACAGTTAATCCTGAAGAGACAACAACAATAGCAACAACAATAAAGCAATCCCAATCTGACAATTCGAACATCAGCAACAATCGCAATAAAATCTTTTATCCGAATCCTTACAGGGTGCCATTAAAGCAAATGGCAAAATAAATCGAAGGGCGGAACTAATTTCGCTTGACTAGAAAGAGGCGTGGTTCCCGAATATATATACAGAGAAACAGAAACGCGGCACACAAGCTGAAGCTGATTTGAGTGGGTTCGAATGCTAAAACAAGTTACAAAGCAACAAATCTTCGGCATGGTCGAAGCTTAAACACCCTACACCCCCGTGACCTATGATAAAGGGTTCTTCAATATTTAATCTCTAGAATAAAATGTTAACGTGGGAAGCATTTTTGGGAACTTATGTTATGTTGACGTGGGCGCACCACGCCCATTTGTGGATGTTGACAATCAAGAAACAGTTTTTCTATTTCTTTCACTACCTTCTGATGACCTCCGAAAAGCTTGATGCATCTAAGATACTACTTCAATTTCAAAACTTCTACAAGGAATACTTCTAGAAGGGCTTCTCAACCCTAGTGGGTGCGGAAGGGGAGGGGGCAAACAGTTTGAAGATGACTTTGTTACTTGAAGATTGTCCCAAAGCCCTGAAATCTTGATTTGAGTCAATTCTTCGCTATTTATTGTTATGCGATGTGATGCCACCCTGCTGCCAAATGAAGGACAAATTAAACTGCACTGCGTTCTGCAATAACTGAGCAGCTAATACTCAATCACACACACACACACACACACACACACATTAAGACACACAAAGACATACCAACCGTCGCACACGTGCGTTCCACCAATTTTCATTATTCGTCTATTAGTAGCTGGGTGGAATAAAGTAACTAATTATTTGGCTACTTGATGGTTACGAGATGAAATGCGATGCATGTGGGATAGGATAGGATGAAATGCGAAGGGATGGCTGGGGCTTTATTATACGCTTTCTCCTGGTGCTTCGTTCCGATTCGAGACGATGGACACAACACCACGTAGATTACCCAATATTTGAGAAAACTTTCTGATGATGATGGGAAAAATTAAGGAAACTTAGTCGAAAGTCAAGTAAAGCGTAAATTGAAGAGGCTTCCGATTCAACTGCTGTACTGTAGTTAGCAGTAAATTTATATTAGCGACATTTTGATGAGAAGGGTGGAAATTAGTTTGGTTCCTATATTTAAGGGCTTTTATACAGAAGACCTGGTATAGTACATTATTATCATTTCGAATTCTGTTACATAGAAATACGAGTACTCAACCATGAAATTAAAATTCGTTGCTTTCAACAGAGTACATTTTCTCCTTTTTTTAATACGAGGGTAGTCACAGAAGTACCCAAGCTACTAGAGAAAACACTTGCAAATTTTGGAAAAAACATCTTTATTTCTTAACGTAGTCAACATTTCGTTTTAACTCGAAACATTTTTCACAGCCATGTTCAATAGTTTCGTTATCCTGTTCATAGTGGGACCTGTCGAACTCCTCAAAACTGTCCATAAACCCCAGAGTCCACCACTTCAACTGGTATTTTAGGATAACCATCGTAAATTCTTGTCAAGTTTCTGTTACTTTAAATCTTCGATTCCAATATCAAACTCATTCCATTATTTAATACAAAAATATAAAATTATCTCTATTATAATTATAATTGCTTAAAATTTATTCTCGTTTTCCTTCCAAACTCGTTCATGGATTCACAAAAGGAATGCCACTCCTCCAAATGACTACAACAAAAGCAACAACAAAGCATTGTATGTTGCCACAATAAAAGTGCAGCCTTTTTCTTTATTTTTCTTCAACTGGAAGACTGATTGTCAGTACGATTGTAAAATAAATGTTTATGAGGGGTTGAGGGTAACACATTCTTGCGTGTACTGTATACGTACACCATATCTGAGTATATACCTCTACTATACCTCCATATCTGAGTTTACGAGTATCTCTGAGTTTGGTAGATGCGCGGGTATCGATTTTGTAAAGTCATCGCATGCATAACTGTGGCAATCATCGTCATCATCATCATCATCCGTCAAATGTCAACAATTTAAATTGTCAAATCGTTGCTATCCTCGTGTGTTGTCTGAGAGCCACATCGGAGTGTCTGAGGTTTACGTCAACCTCACTGAGATAGAAATCTAAATGATGCATAAATAAGAATAGTGATGAGTTAGCAAACAAGGAAAGCAACAAACCAACAATATAGCAAATTGAAAATCTAAAGAAAGACAGTTGAAGGCTGGGGGATCGGCAGGGCGTTCGTCAGGGGATGCGGTGGTACATCAGCCACGTTAACTCATCAATTTATACAAAAATTAAAGAGGATGCAATTTCTAAATTATTTAAAAAATTTTTCCAAATTGAAGTTTAAACTTTTCGATATACAGAATTTATTTTCTCTAAAGTAGCGAAGCTTTTTCTTATTTTTTTCCCTTTAACAATCTTCATAATTAAATAGTTCTTTATAATTATTATTATTATTACTGATTCGTCGTTGAACAGCGCTAAAAAATATGCTCGGTTTTTCCATTATCGTTCATCATTTGCGGATTATGAAGTTTTCACCCGACTTCGGTTGAGCATCATTAATTTTAGCAGATGGCGTTCTGATTAACATCATTAAATGAACAGTTAAAGTTGGAGCCTGATTCTATGCGGCGGCAGCGTCAACGACGGTGATGACGACGATGATGCCAACATCGTGGCAACCGGGTTGATGCGATAGAATATAAATTAAACAGCAGTTCATTAAAAGTAACGATTAAAAATGCAGTAAGTTCAAATGCAAAAGTTACGAATCATTAATAATACTTACTTATGTTCAGCAAAATCTTTAGCGGTTTTAAAATATATTTACGTGTATATATAAGAGTTAAAAGTTAGTTAAAATCTATTAATACTGACTCCAGCAGGTTTTCTCAAATGATTAACATGATTACTCACTTTAAGTCTCACTTTCTTTAGTGCTCACTTTAATCTCAGTTTTTAACCTCTTTGATATGCTGCTATTTTAGAATCATTATTTAAAAAATTCCTCCTCCTTCTTCTCCCTATGAACCCAAAATCGTGACCATTTCATGTGAATTAACTTTGCGAGAAGCATACGCTTCATACGCTTCAACACTTCGATGCGTTCATTCATTTGAGACTCGCTATACTCCGCAGCAGTGCAACGAATGCAACCTCAACCTCAACCACCTGCCGCCGCGTTCATGCAACGCGGAATGAACTGACTTCAAATGAAACGAGCCCAAAACAGCACGAACGCAAGAGAACTCAACGACACAACGTGTGCACCCAACTCGATTCGACGGTTTCAGTGGCTTCCAATTAAATTGAAATCAATTCAATGTTGCACAGTTCAGTGCGTTTGAAGTGATTTTATTACCATAATCGAGCGGCAGTGCGGCTTCCTTCACGATTCCTTCCCTTCCTCACGCCTCTCCCTCTCGCAATAAGTCGGCGACCCAATCGTGTCTACTCTCAACCCTTCCACCCTTAATTACTAGTAGTACCTTAACCATCATGGAGCAACCTCTTCTGACTTCAGACGCTCCTCAGCAGAAGAGCCACTTAAAACTGGGACAAAATTAATTGGAACGCAGCTAAACTTGTTGTTGTGATAATTATGACAATGACGGGTGTCTCTCTCCCCCCGTCTCACCGCTTAATCACTTTGCTCCTTCGCGTAAGGGAATTTATTCCATGCGAATGCGTGCGAGAAACTATACTCTGTAATAATAAATTACAGTAGATATTGAGAAGCTTAAGGAAAGAGAGAGAAAGATAGACAGAAGATGAAAACGGGATGGAGGAGGAAGGAGAAGTCCAGAGAGAGTGATTGACATGGAGCTGCGTAGCGAACGAGTGCCTTATAATGTGTTGCGCGTCAATCGAGTTAAAAGTCATAAATTTGATTAACCTTAATTGATCTGAAACCGACGCTAAGCGCCTATTAAAGCATTCAAGACCCACCAACCGAAGTCAAGAACTGATTGACAACCAGATTCAAAGATGGTGAGGTTGCTTTAAGTAACGATGAAGAATTACTTGGGTCACTCCCTCAAATTGTTAACCCAAGCTATTTATAATACACTATAACTATTTAAGCCCGTTCCAGTGGAACCAGTTGAACTGTGTAATCTTAGATGAACTCTTAAGGGATTTATGATGATACAGTAATATGCAATACTGACTCTAATAGGTGCTTCCATAAAAGAGTATTATATATGGATTTTGGAATAAAAAAATGGAATGACTCAAATCAGATTAGGATCATTGGGAATCTAGATGAGATCAATGGCGACCAGATAGCTTATCAAGCTGATAAAGAAGCTTCTCAAACTCATAACTAAAGTGACCTCTCCATAGATTCAAATGGTTCTATCTTCACAAATCAACCGACATCATAAATAACAATGCGGTTGGTCATATTTGAGAGAATTAGAGAGATTCTTAGAGAGAAACAATAAAGACTTTTAGATACATATATCTGAGAATACATTTCCTAAATCTACAGATACATTTATTATGTAAAATTTAAATTTGAATTATATTTAGTCATTATAAAAACCTGAACCCCAAAATATTATTAAATATTGAATACAAATATTTAATGAATCTTAAAATTTTAAAAGCACTTCTTAACATCCATTAATTCCCCAGGATATTTCCTGGTACATGAATAGAAACTGTCAATCATTCATATCCATTATTCAATAATCCATCCCGCAGTTGCTCCCAGCCTCCCCTTCCCCGGGACATGGAGAAACAAAAATCTATACATAAAAATATACAGAAAAGAGGGTATTTTTTACCCTACCGAAGAATGCACGCGTTGTTGAAATCTGACAAGAAAATCCGTCATTTTCCACTTTCTGCATTTATTCTTTGTTCGTCATTCACAAGATGCCTTTCGTTCTTCCCAATTTTTTGCTCAAGAATTGGCCCCATCTTCCAACATGGACTCCGGATTGGTTTGACGACCGGATGTTTCTGCGTAGCTTCCTGTTTGCTTGAGTGGAGCTGCCATCAGTCGGCGTTCCGTGGCCATTCATTACAAAGCATGTTACAGACATGCAGCTGAGTACCTAGTAATTTAAATGACCTGCTTTGTATAGACAGTTTGTGGAATGGGGAGATCGGGTATCAGCTCCATCTCCCCCACCCCCTCCACCCTTGCCCCAAACGATGCTACGAACCTGTTCAACTGATTCGAAGTACTCTAAAATTTATTCATGCAAAAAGCTTTTATTTGCTACGTTTGGGGAAATTCTGTTGGCCTCAATTTAGAATCCCCGATGGTGTGTCAAAGTTGATGGAGACGAAACAGTTGCCAAACAGATGCCAAAGAAGGGGATGATGAACGGAGCGTGTAGAGTGGGTTTCACAGCCTCCCGGTCTGCTTGCCTGCCTGTGTGAATCTAGATATTTATACGCTATTTTGAATTCATTTGTGGAAAGAGCATTCTTATCATTAGTCGAACAGCAGCTGCTGCTGCTTGCTTTTCAATAGAAAAGTTGTTATTTCTATAAAATGCTCGAAAATTAAATAAGATTCTACTTTTGTGTCGGAGTCGGTGAAGGATGAGGCATTCGGTTGACTCGGATTTATTGATACTTGTGTGGATACAAAGGAATCGTAGTGTTTGTAGATTACTTTAAATTTATAAGTTGATTTTAGGATTAATTTTCTCGTATTTAAACCTCAATCACAAAGATCAATAAATAGATAAAATGAAGATATCAAAATATAATCAACACTACAGTCATCAATATAACCCTATGAGGTATAATGAATGGAGATGAGCAGAATAAAAGCACTTATTCTGTGATGATTGAACGGAATTAAACTGAAATGAACTCACTAAACTTAATACCAATCATCATCTTTGACTTTTCTGTATTTCATTCCTTTATCCTCAATTAAAGTCTTTACATCAACGATGAAAGGTTAGTAAAGTAAAAGTACTCACTGGGACTACAAAAACAACAACGTAATTGGAGGGCACATAACAAATAAAGAGCCTGCCTATAAAATCCTCGGCTTAAAGTTAAAACAAAGGAAAGTGACGTTAGGTCGTAACTTCCTGCTCTCTTTTCCGCCACTGAAATGTTAAGCAAATAGGCGCCTTTCTCTTCTCACGTAGTTAGTTAAATCAACGAAAACGCGCGCGAAGCCACTTTAAGCCCACAAAATCCGAAACGCAAACACAGAAGCGTAGAAAATAAAACCTCCTCGGGCGAAAACCAACAACGACTTTGCATTGTCATGGCACTGGTGGGGGGGGAGGGGGATGGGAAGGGCGGGGATATAGAATGGAAACTCTGCCCGTGAAGTGTTCATTGAAAATTGAAATTCATTCTTTGCATTTCGAAATCGATATCACGTGAAATCCTTAAAATATTGACAAACAACGGAACACTGGAATGAAGAAGTGGCTGTAAGTAGGTATTCACCAGGGTAAGCACCCTCCCCCCACAATTCATGCAAGGACACGAATTTGAGTGCTTTAAAACTCCCAGAAGAAAACAATTTATAAATTAAATGATGTGTGCTTTCTTTTATATTAACATTAATTCAATTATTCACAAGAATACTGACGAAATGGCAGAGTTCAGTATTCAAATACCAAAATCAGCCCAGAAATCCCAGACCGGGAGCAGCGCCACCTCCACCAAATCTAGGCGGCTGCCGAGGGAAACCTCCAAACCCACCCTGATTGGTGCCCAAGGCCTGTGAGAGATCACCCACCGCTTTGCCAGGATTCGCCAATACTCCAGTCAGTGGCGTCAGTAGCGAAGCGAAACCCTTGCACGTGGTTGACGTCAGAGGCGTCAATGAAGCACCCAGCACCGAAAGCTCACAAAATCGGAAATCACTGGCTGCCTCCAACTGAGTGTCCACCTTTATGTAGGGCGTGTTCTTGCCGGAAATGCCCTGGAAGAGTCCGCCTATGATCTTGTCTAGTCGCCCAGCCTCCTTGAAGTCCGTGGCGAAGTTCACCAGCATACCGATCAGATTCTTGCGCACCTTCAAATCCTTTTCGTCTGTGAGGCGCGTCTCCTCCAGTGGATTTCCGAAGATGTCGTTCGCATCGAACATGTATCCCAGCTCGTCGCCATGCGCCACCAACTCCGAGCTCTCGTTCTGCGTCCCAACAATGGGCAGACCACGCAGGAAGTTGATCCCCTTCGAGGTGGTGCCATTGTACTCGAAGCTGTACATAAACGCGGGCGCTATCTGCGACCAGGTTTGAGCCACCAACACCGCCGGCAGATTGAACAACACGTCCGTCGTCGACTCCAAGATCTTTGAGAGAATCTGATCCAAGTTCAACGTTTCCGGCACTTTTAGCACATCGTTCAGCGTTGGAGTCAGAGCGCCATTGAGACCCGGCAGCACCGGCTTCGCTATCTCACCCGTCAACTTGTCGATGTTCAAGAAAGCGGTCAGGTCCTTAATCACGTCCGTGAGTTGGCCGAGGAATTGCTCTGCAGAGCCGAACGCCTTGTTAATGGTGTTGATGGTAAACGCGTTGGCGGTCTCATGTTTGGTGACACCGGTTAGCAGCGGCACCGGCGAGAAGTTTCCGCTGCGTAGCTGCTGTTCCGGCTCCCCAATCAACAGACTGGGCAGCCCACGGTGGTCATCTTCACTCTCGATGTGAGGATGGAAGCCCACGCTGCCAGAGAGACCTTCAATCATGGCGCGACCAGCCAGGCGCTCAGTCTGCACCTGGCCATCATTTTGAATGATGCCCTCAGCGGATTTCTGCAATGATATACAATAAGTCGGGACACAATTCGAAAAGAAGAGGAAGAATTATGCTCATATGCTTACTTCCCGCAAGCAGTTCACAATCTCCAACTCGTTAGTCGTCGGACAGCCGTTGATCTCGGCTACTTCCTGCACGCTCTGCACCGGCTGCTTATCAGTGGCGTACTGCGACAGCGCCGTTCCCGACATCGCCACCACGCCCGAAATGTCGCTGGCACTGCGCGCCGCACGCGACATCGACAAGTACATCGCACTCGCAGCACCCGAACCGTGACCGATGGCTTTCATCTTCTTAGGATCGCCACCGAAATGCGAGATGTATTCGGTGACCCAGCGCAGCGCGGAGGCCATGTCGAACATCGCCAAATTGCCATCGAACTCTTTGGTGCCGTCGCCCATGATACCCAACGAGCCCAAGCGATACTGTGGCGCCACCACAATGACGCCTTCCTGGGCCATCGGTGTGGCATCGTACTGCGCGGCAGAACCGTAGCGGAAGCCACCTGGATGTATCCACACGTAGACTGGCAGGCCGGCCGATTCGTCGGGCATTCGTGGCGTGTAGACGTTCAGCAGCAGGCAGTTTTCGTTGCCGATCACGCGATTGGGGCTGGACGGATCCGGCTGAATGCACGGCGGTCCGTGGCGCGTTGCATTAACATCGCCTGCCAGGCGTTTGTAAACGGGGCGCGCATAACGGTTCGTCCCGGTGGGTGGTTCGGCATAGTACAGACCCAAAAAACTATAGATGCCCGTCCGCTGGTTACGGAAACCTTCGACGCGTGCGTCGCGGTTGTACAGGCGCGTAAAGATAACCGGATCGTCCGGCGGCGGCGCCTTCGCTTGCTTACCGCCCACAATGCGTTTGACGCGTCTCAGTGACACAGTCGACCCGATGGTCGCAGCAGCAACCAGTAACGCAAGCAAAACTGCAGAATAACGTATCGAAAACATAACAAGCGACATCATATCAAGCTACAAGTTAGCGAAACGTAGTATCGAACTCAACGACTGATGATTGCTAACTACTCCAGAGCAGAACAAAAGAGTTGGTCGAAGCTTCGTTTTTCCCACCGGACTTGAAAGCGACCTGAGCGGAATTTTGATAAAGCTTCTCTTTTGTGCACTGATAAAGTTTTCATAATGTTGTAGTTGCTACTATTCGACAAGCGAGTCGTTGTTGTTGGCGCTTTTATTATTATTATAATTATTATAATTACTGTTCTTGCGTATTGAGAATCGCAACAGCATCTGAGAAAATAATTTTTGTATTGTGCAAA
The DNA here is from genome assembly GCA_949629155.1 of Myopa testacea. Taxonomy (NCBI): domain Eukaryota; kingdom Metazoa; phylum Arthropoda; class Insecta; order Diptera; family Conopidae; genus Myopa; species Myopa testacea. The sequence goes on along the minus strand of OX451347.1, from coordinate 43,075,148 downwards.
TTGTTGCATTGAAACAGAGTCGCATAATGAAAAAACAATGTTAAGGAGAAGTCTTAAAATCGTGAAGCTTTGTCAGGATTTTAAGCGATGTTCATACACCCTAAAAGTCCCCTCAGGCCATCGTCACTGTAGTTGGAAGCTTCACTTTTAATCGTGCTCAAAAAATAAATAAATAATCGTGACTTAATATGAAAAAAATCTATAATGTTATTAAAAAATGATGTCGTTGCGATGCCACAAACAGTGGCGGGGCGAAAATGAGTTCGTTGAAAAAAACTAAACTTTAAATCTTGCAAAAGTTGAAGCTGAATGATGAGAGATGAAAAACAAGAGATGAATATATAAAATATGGTTAAAGTTATTTTCGCTAACCGGTATATGGCTATTTTGACGTTACGTACTGGTGTAGAGATATAAGAAATAAATCCCGATATGTTTTTCGATATCTTGACACATCTTCTTATAAAAGGCTCAGTGATCCAAGTTCACAAGGTGACTGTATAACTGTATAACTGGCTATACTCTGATTTCAGGTGAGTGACTTTGAGTGATTTCGTATTTTCAATTACAAGGTTTCAAACCAATTTCCATTAATTATCATAAAACTTAAAATATTTATAATAACTTTTATATAAGTGAACCTGTTTTTTTATAGACCCGACACTGTTCAACGATATTCATCTCATAACGATATACTATACAATTGAATTGAATTGAATGGAAACGTTGAATATTTAATGATGTACATATCTCATCGCGAAATGCAACTGCAAGTATTTTAATGACAAACGAATTGAAAAACCCCGAATTAAATATTATATTTACATGTACATGTACTGTATGTATGTAAATCAGATATGTTTTTAAAAATAAAGATATCGTAATTGAATTTTATTCTACAATAAAGTGAAAAGCATATTCGGAAAGTACGATGATTATAATTCATTCGGTTTTTTATTTATTCAATTAAATGGAGATATAACGGAGATATACTTTTTTTTAGTTTTCATATTGTAGTTTAATGTGTGTAGTTTAATATATACTAAATTTACTTTGAGTAATACAAAAATGGGTTCATTATTATTCTAATGTGATTAACCAAATCATAAAAGACATGTTAGTTAATTAACTGAAAATAGATACCGAAAAATGTATATGAGAACCTATTTTTGCGAGTACCTAGGGTCTATTTTTTAAGTGCTAGGGGCTAAACAGCAATATACTATTAATAACAACATTATAATTGAGTTCAACATTTTCACGTTGCTTTTCATCATCAAGACTTTTCGAACTAATCTTTCGTGAAGTTTTCGAAACTATTATTCGCAGGTATTTTTAGTACCAGATTTAGTACATATTATTATCCATGGCTAAGTACATATAAACATTTATAATATCATATTATCTCTGATGAGTATAGAAAGAACCTGATTTATTTGCAATGATTTCGTACGGATTTCATTCACTTTTAGGCCTGGTGATAAATAAACAGCTAAACTGGTCAAGCGAGCTATTATCCGTCTCTTCTTAATCAGTCACTATAAAAAGCGATCGGTTGCTATGAAGCCGTCGAAGGACAACCAAAATGAAATCAGAAAAAACACGGAGCACATAAAAATGCGGACATGCGAAGCATATCAATTTATTCAGCTGGTTAAAAATACGAGTAGAGATAAAATTAAATCAAAAACGCATAAGAAAAATAAAAATAAAGCCCAGATAAACAACACACATAAAATAAATAATACAAGTTTACAGAGTAAGCGATGTGATAAACAATTTATTTCAATGGAATATAAATTGAAAAAAATAAAGTTAAGTCGCATCGCAGCGCAACAACGCAACGCAACGCAACGCATCGCATGCGTCATTCGCAAAACCGAGTATCGTCGTCGCATTTGGCAAAATCTGAGGCCGACATAAACAAGTTACGACAGAAAGCCGCTTGTAATCCACGCCTCAAGTGGAATTTTCGATAAACAACATCAACAAAGAAAAAACAAATAATATTTTATTCAAATTGAAGCTGAGAGAGAGAGAGAGAGAGAATTCAAACCAATGCCAGAGAAGAGGAGGAGAAGAAGAAGAACAAAAAAGAAAGGAATCCTAAGCATAAAACCGAATACATAAACAAGCAAATCGTTAAACGCAAACTCATCCTGGCCAAAGGCATTTAAATGTTTTCCCCCATGATGGTTGATATGGCTTTTAGTGTTGTTGTTGTTGTTGTTACTTTATACTCGAATGTTCCCGTATTCGTACTTTGTTCCTTCCACACTCCATCTTAATCCTTGCCGACTTCTTAAAGACTGTGGTCGGTGATGTTTGGTCCTTGAAAAGACATACCAAATATTTGCTATATTGACCAAGAAGCTGCTTTGTTTGTGGTTCTGTTTCTTTGCTTCTTTTTTTTTGTTTGTTTGCTGGTGCTGCTGTCATTGTAGATCACGTTGTTGTTATTGTACTCGTTCTGAGTTTGTCTTGGGTAGCTTAAAAATAACAACAACTAAAAGACGTGTCCTTCGGCTGCAGTAGTCATGTTGACAATTTCAATTTCTGCATTTTTTTCTTAACAAACATACTTATTTACTATATTTGTTGTCACACATACTTGGCTCACATGAATACAAACACGTACACACACACACATAATCACCCACCATAATCACTCAGACCCACTTCGATTGAAGTCCTGCGATTTAGTGATATCGCTTTAAAAATATTCTTTATTTTTTCCAAGTTTTCACCTTATTTCGTAGCTAATCGTGAAGTGAAATCGATGTCTTCAGTTGACGATAACATATCATATACTATATATTTAGATACTTCTATGCCCTCGATCATACAAGTTTATCATTTAAATTTAATTTGAAAACAAACACGTAATGGTAACGTAATCTCGAATGGTAACAATTTCATTTGCAGTACAAAACGAACCGCAACAATAACAAGTACAACTCCATACAAATTCCATTCCAGTTCATAGCAAATCCTTGTGGAGAAACTTTGCCAACAATTAATTGCATTCTCTTGATTTCGATCTCAAATACTGCCTATGGAAACTTTCGTCATCTTCTTCTTCGTTCATGTCAAACTTTCGCCCCAAAATACTCATCCAACCCCAACCAACTCTGAACTGATTAAAGAAAATTAAGTTCAACAAATTTTTACTCAAGTGATTAACACTTTACGTAGTAAAAGTCGAAAACCCGATGCTTTTATCAAATTAAAGAATAGCATCAAAAATGAGCAAAAGTTTCGAAAGCAAGTGCACATAACCGAAAGATTGAGAGTGAGACTGCAAAAGCTATGAGACAAGGAAATAATAAGGAAAAAATAAAGAATTACGTACATAAATGAAGTGCAGCTGCTGCTATACAGAAATTTGTTACGTGGAACGAATTCATACACTTGCAGCTTGAATGTTCGCTTTTAGCGAAGGACATTAAGAAGAAGAAGAAGAAGAAGAAGAAAAGATTAAGAAGAGAATGGTGAGCGGGAGAGAGAGAGAGAGAGAGAGGGGAATAAAAGCAGTCAAAAGAAGATTTCAGAAGCATCAAAAGTTTTAGAAGCAGATTTTAGTATCTGATTTTAAAGCGCACCAAAATAATGCACTCTAAGAAAGGACATAAAGCAATGAGGAAGAGGTGGGGGCGAGGGCGAGGGACGACGATGAGCTGCTGATAAACTCGTACCAAGAGTTTCAATGTGGCAAGCTTTTGCAACTTTTGCGAGAAAAAATGTCAACTGACGTTAATCATCAACCAACTCGCCGACTTTTAAAAAACATCAGCTAAGTTTTCAGAGATAATAAAATGGGTCACTTGCGGCCCAAAGAACGAGCGATTACTCTTAGATGCCGAGCAACTTTCGAAAAGCATAATTTTCAAGACATCGCTGTCAAGAAAACTATTAATTGGTGGATTTTGACTCTAAGATCGACGAACTGATTCAAGACAGATGAAAAATGACTTAATAAGGAGACTGACAGATCTGACTGACACTCTGGATGTATGACAACTAACTCTAGAAAGATAGCAGCATATTCTTCGGTGTCTTCCTTCAAGTGGTCCTTTTTAGATAACGGCTAAAGCAGAAAGCTCTATAAATGATTCTGTTAAAATGTAAACTAAACGAATAAAAAATTGCACTTGAACAGCGACATTTTTTTCTTTCTTTTTGAGTTAATTTATTATTTTCTTCCACAGAGTTAAAATTAACAAAGAAAGTACGAAGAAAGATCTTTAAATTGAGTGCAGAAGAAATAAAAAGTGTTTCAAGTTTGAAGAATTTCAGATTCTTGCTATTTAAACATTTTAAAATGTTGCCAACTTAAATAAATTGTCCCCAAGTTCGAGTATGCAGCGAACTTTGAAGAAGCAGAAGATTATTTTTTTAGTGTACCATGGAACAAAAAAGAATCCCAAAAAATGGGGCAAGGTTCTAGGAGGGTTCTTGAGTATGAAAGACGAGTGAAGAGTTAGGAGAAAGAACTGTTGCAACGTAGCCCGAGTAATGATGATGATGACGATGATGAGTTTTGCATTTTAACGGTATTTTTCGCAATTTTGTGCCTCTCTGGCGGCAGCACCTCAGTAATGGCACACTTTGGTTCGCCTCCGATGGACTTTCGGTGGACTTTCGGTGGACTTTCGGTGAGACATTTCAAAAGAGAGACATTTTTATCCTTCCTTTTGAAGAAGTATTCACCATCTTTTTTTAATCAGTTTTAGTTTCAAGTGGCGTTTCTTCCACTTCCTTCCTATTTTGCCTATTTTGACAGTCCTCTCTGACAGTTCAACGAGAGTTTCGTATTTATGACCGACGTTTGCCCTTGGAACTAATTTTCCTCACTGACTTTGAGAAGTTATTTCCTATTTTTATCATTACCAGTTTTTTTTTATGCATTTAATATTCACAAATAAACTAGACTCTTCCTAGACTGCGTTGTTTGCATACTTTTAGGCAGCCGCAAAAGAAATTTCTTGCTTAAGTGGCAAAAGTTTCGGTTTGGAAGTTATTTAAATTAATTTGATGTGCGTTAATGTTTCTTCTTTTTTGGAGTTAGTTTTCTGTGTTCTGGTTTTCTTCTTCTTCCTCTTTTCACATCTCATCGTATTTACGGAGTTTAATTTTCACCCCTCCGGAGACGCCGCCGCCGCCGTACAAAAAGTTTTAATTAGAAGATATTTGCAAGTTTTGTGGAAAAGAGAGCTTCTCAAAGCACTTAAGGTTTGAGTTTGTATTCATTTATGAGGAGTAGGCGTGGATGCCTTTGATTTTCTCTCCTTATTTTAATAGATTGTGGTAGAACATCAGAAGCACGATTAACACTTGGCTTGATCTGTTAAAAAAGACCCTAAAAATTGAAACAGAGAAACAATTTTCTGACCTTTTCAAGGAGATCGGAATTGAAGATTGAATTTTTTTGAATCAATGGTCTAAGATACTAATACAATACAATGGTTTTTCCTGTCCTATCGTTTATATACATATATTATATTATAATATACCTATTATTGCCTACATACATATCTCTGTAAAATCTTTTATACTTTCTTTTCTTCAGCCTTTAATTGACTTCATATAGTCTTCTTTTACGAGTGAATCTTATGACAACTTCCTCAAGTTCTCTCCTCGGTGTGCAGTTCATTCCGCTTATCTGTAATCTTAAACGAATCCCAAATTGCCCCGGTTGCTGAACATGTCAAACAATTCCAAAATTTATACACAAACTGATAACAGAAACGGAACAAAATATTTACCATACGAAAAACATAAAAAGCAACAACAGAACTTTAGTTCACTCTGCAGAACTGCAAAACTTTTGCTCAGAACTCGGAGGAGAACTTCTAAGATTCTCTGCTTATCTGCCGACACGGAATCTTTCCGTTATGTTCCGTTCTGCCTGCCTGTCGAGACCAGAGGTTGTCTGGGAAGAGACGTAAACTGAAACTTCTATCATAGGAATTGAATCAAATTACCTTGTAATCTTAACCTTAAGGTTATTTTGCAATTTTACTTCCCGGTCTCTACTTTTTTCTGCACAACTTGTTGTACATTTGAGTTTATATATGGTATGTGCTCCTGTTTGTATTTGTTTTTGTGTTTATTTTTGAATTTGTGTTGGGTGTGGTTCATGTTGTGGTTATTTTTAAGCTACTTTTATTCTCCGTTGGCAACACTGTTGTTTCTCTGTCGCATTCCCATTTAAATGAAACAACTTACTAGTTATCGCGATGGCATCCACTTCAGTAGGTCTCGAGTGGGAAGCGGAATCATCCAGATACTCCAATTTCAACATTCCAACAGTATGCGGAATTCTCTTTCACTTTAAAATTCAAATATAATCTGAAATGAGTAGGAAGCTGATGAGAAATTTCAAGCTGAGTATATCTACTTTATAGTATATCCATAAGGAATGTTTCAATAACGAGTGTTTCGGTGTTATCTTTCTTGTCTCTTAGAACATATTTACATATATTTAACATTATTAAAAACCGAAGGCAGAAACCTCTCCCCTATACACATAGTATACCTAGTACTCTAAAGGATTCCTGAGTATTCCATAGAACACTTAGCGTTGTAGTATAAAGGATATTCACACAGTCAAGCTCTGTTTTGGATACCCGGGCTGTTTTATATTGAAAGGCACATCGGAGAAACTTTAATATCTCTCTTTAATCACTCTCTCTCTCTCTCTCTATTTTTTAGCACCACTCTTTTATCACGTGATGCTTGAGAAGATATATTATCCGTTTATTTAATTCCCTTTCGTGTCTTTTATTAATAGATTCCGTAGTAGAACAATAATTCAATTGCTAGCAGAATAACTAATTAATAATTCGCACATCAAAATCTCATTAAGTTTAATCTTCCGACACGCAAAGCAGTCGCATTTTGTTAACCCAAATGTTACCTACACCTGTTTTTATCTATTCCCTCATTGCCTGGCTATCTCTATCTCTTCTCCCTCCCTGACTCCCTTTAATCCTCACTCAATCACTGTATCTTGTCTCTCAGAAGGGTGTCGAAAGTAGAGAGGTGTCTCTCTGAAGATATAAATTATCCTAATATAATCAGATTTTCAAACTATTTTCAACTCATCCAGGAGACAGGAGAGAGAATGTTTCTCATAGCAAATGAGGCGTGTTTGACACGCAAAACATTGGAACTTCGGGGGGCAAAAAAAGTATGAGATGAAAAACTTACTCCTGCTCGAGAACATCCACAGATACTGGGCTGTACTCTTGCTCTTTCATAGATAAAAACAAAACACGGCAGCAGCTGTGCGAATGGCACGATGACATGACATGACACGAACCGATAGCGTCATAACTGCCTTGGCCTGGCTTGGTCTGGTCTGGTCTGGTTTAGTCTGGTCTGCTGTCAGCAAGTGTGTCCGTCCCGTGGATATACTTGAGGGTGAAAAACAGTGATCGTGTTTTTTCGCAAAATTAAGTTCATATTTTGAAAAGAGAAACTCTTTGGAAGAGAGGAAGGATTTTTGTGTAAATTACAACCTTGTTCTCTATACTATATACAGATATTATTATATATTCTTTTAAACTTCAAGCTGAAGACAGAATATTTCGACAAATGAAAGCGTACAAAATAGATTGTATTACTTCATCAAATCCAAAAGAATTAGCAAAAGATTAACGAGATTTGAGGTTACTTCTCTGGGATTCATTTATTCATACATCCTAAAATAGCCTTCCTTTATTTTGATAGGACATTAATTAAAAATCACTCGAATGGAATTAAAGAACCTACTGAGTTCACCCTCTTTTCTCCCCTAACAACCGCTTGTTCGAAAAAATCGTCGTCCCCAACGACAAAAAAGTCACGAGAAAACGATATTCGTTGCGATGTCGTAACAACTTGTAATGCAATCAAACTACGTAAACCAAATTACGTTGCTGCGTTGACCACTTGACTGTCCATATGTTTCCACTTGGTTGCATTTTTACCCTGTTTTCCTTCGCGTTTCTGTTGATATTTGATGTTGTTGTTGTTGTAACTGTTGTTTTCCTGTCGCTGAGCCATTGTTATTCCATTAACTTAACTTTTCAGCTGTTGTTTACAATTAGGGTTGCGTTGGTGTTTAAGTCGCACATCGTAGATCGGGCATCGGACCGGACCGGACCAGACCAACCGACCGGCCAACAAAACAACCAGCTGACCAACACTCAACCATTTGACCGTATCGTAACTCGAACCCCGTTCTGACTCCCAGTGGGTCGTCCTCTTGGACACTTTCAGTTCCTTTGTCAGTCCAAAGTGACATTCGCCATTTTTTACCGAGACGTTTATATGCTCGAGTGTGTTTGTATATGTGTGTGTGTGTGTTTTTAGCAGTTTATTCAATTGTTTCACCATTTTTGTGGGGTTTTCCTTTCTTTCTTTTCTTCTCCGGGTTCGCCAGTTTTTTCGTGGGCTTTTCCCCCTTTTTTTAAGCTGGCACTTGTGACATTCACTTCGGACATGTTTGCGGACTGATCTACGATAAGCAATAAAACTGTCTGTCATTGCAAGTGTATGTGTTCGTTTGATGTGTGTGTGGGGCTCTGTTCCTCGACTTTTCCTACGCTTTATTTTACAACTTTATGTCATTTTTCATGCAGCCCCCTCATTTTCGGGGCTGCTATTTTTTATTCTTTTATAAATATTGTATAATTGAAGAATATTTGTTGTTGTTGACTTTTATCGCGTCGACATAAAGTGTCGTTCTTGCCTTTTATTTGGAATATTATTAATCGTTACACTTTCTTATATTTTTTTCTAGTAAATGTCACAATTGAACTCCGTTCTTTTTGTTTCCTTTTCTGAATTTCATTCCTCACTCAAGTTTATCTCTTCCTCTATTCGTCTCACCTCTCTCACACACTCTCTCTCTCTCTCTCTCTCTCTCTCTCTCTCTGTCTGTTTCTCTTCCTCTTAATATGATGAGTACATTCAGTTTCTGCCATCGTAGTTTCATTGATTTTTTGTTCTCTTCACCCTTTGAGTAGTCAGTCAATAAATTTCTGTGGCTGTGATTTTTTTCTTACATCTCCAGGTACATTATTCCCAGCCCACATTATTTCCCCCCATTTCGCATTATCTTATCCCATTTTCTTTCTCTTCATTTCGCTCATTGTTGCATCCAATTAGAGTTTTAAGCTTCGATTTTCTCGACTTCTCAACTTTGTACTCTTGTCTTATTTACTTCACTTGATTGGACTTTCCTTCGAATTTCTTTTCCTTGTTCCTTTTCCTTCATTAACTTCTGTCATGTCTTTGCTCTGCTCACCAACGCCCCCTCCCCCCTTATGACCCCTTCCATACTCTCGTTCACCTGGATTGACTTCATTTTATCACTTTTCTTGCTGCTTATTGCTTTTCAATGTCCAATACTAGGTACCTTGAGTCTTTTGCTTTTGTTGTTGTTGCTGTGGTGTTTTAGTTGTTGTTACTATGATGCTTTCGTTGTTGTGAACGTTCTTTACTTGTGCTTGATTTTCTCATTTCTTCCAACTTACATTTATCACTGATCTCTGTCAAACTCCGTATTGTTTTAAAGTTTTCCCAGAAAGAGAGAGAAGAAATATTTGTACTATTGAGGACTTTATCGCAAATTGAGGAGTTTATCAGAGGATCTTTTAATAAAACATTTTTTTCTGCTCCTTCAAATTCCAGAAAATTAACTCTGACCAAAGATGGATCAAATAAAGTGTATGGATTGAAAAAACCGTTCAAATTTAAGCAGTAATAATCAGTCTATCGATTATTATGTAATTCCTATATCCTAATTACTGATTATATATGTATGTACTCGTATCTCAATTATTATTTCTATATCTTAATCAACTTTATGGCATTATTACGAACATTATGGCTTTTGAACTTACCTATTATTTATTTTCGTAAAATGTACCCTCTCGTAAACTTAAATATAGCTTAAATATCAGAATCTGTTGTTGAGTTTCGACTTCAGGATGCATTTAAATGCGTATTTAATGGGAAAACGTGCGTGAATTCGATTGTATGATGGTGTGTCCTTGTGACTGTGAGTTGTTGTATGTGTGTGTGTGTATTTCTTGCGCGGGCTGAGAAGTTGCGATGCCATTACCAAAAAAAATCAACGAAGTGTGAAAAAATACTATAAACGTAAACCGGAGCACGCATGCTGCGTTTCGCTTACAACTAAAACAACAACAACTCCACCAAATAGTGCAACAACAACCACATGCGTGTACATTAATAAATTGTGGGTACATCACGTGACTGTGTTGTACACGCAACAAACTCTGCAGAAGATGGTAGACAAGACAAGAAACGCACCACATGAGCAACGTGCAAAAGTTTTTCCATTTCCGGCTGCTGAAACGTAGCGAACCGGAAGCGGCCACAGACATGTGTTAAGATTTAAAATGGAAAACAGAAAGAAGCGGAGAAAATTCGAAGAAGAAAAAGAAAACGAAGAAGAAGTATAAGAAAAATATGAAGAAGAAGAAAGAGAAGGGAGAAATGTAAGGAAGAAACCACCCTCTCTTCGGCTTTTAGATTTACTCTGTGGTTGTGAAAACTTGAGTCTTAGATGGCACACAACAAAAAATGCTACAACAACTGCTACAACAACAAAAACAACGACATGAAGAGTAACTAGAATTACGTTAAATAATGACAAAGACATCCTAGATGACGTAATTAACTATCCTTAGAAAAGAGAACCAAAAGAACACGTTGATGGGCGAGGGTTTAAGCGACGAGTACCCCCACACTTCAGTGATAAATACGTGTGGATGAGTGAATGTATGGCATGTGTTCATATGTGTGTTTATGTGTGTTGTATGTTTACGCGTGTGTGTGGCTGTGTGATTGATGACTTGTAAATGAAATCGGTTTCTTGAGTTTCTTCCATTCTGACGAACAACTTAAGTAGTCGTTGTTATTGTGGTTTGTGTGGTTTTTGAGACTGCCACCGCTTATCGTATCTGAGGCTATACCACAATTGAGCCAATTAATCTTGTTCTGCTAATGTTGATCCGCTTAGAAATGTGATTGTTAGATCACGAATCCGTGGACACTAATTGAGTTGTCTGGACTGATTTGCTATTTTTGTTGTTCCCTTTGCTTTGCCCTACAGTCTCTCCTTCCCTCAGCTTTAATTCTCCTACATTTCTCCTGGCATCCGTACACCTAACATCTAAATAATCCCATATGTCCTTTCATGGAACTTTGTCAAGTTCATTCTGCATGTCATCGGCAGCATATTCGTGGCGCTCGTTCCTTGTTGTCGTGTGCTGTTGCTGCTGTTTTGCATGAAGAACCCCGAGGCTCCATGGTTTACACATAAATCTGTTCTCCGCTCTGCTGGAAGTAATAATTACACACAAGATTGCATTTTAATTTAATTCCATGCAAAAGCATCTCGACTCCAGCTCAAGTTTGGCTTCGGTTCCTGCGGCTTCGGGTCGTCTGAGGATAAACGAAAATGCAACCAAATTGAATTAAGTATACCATCAACTATGGGAAGTGTGCGCCAACATCATGAAATCCAAGAACATCTGCTGGCGGTCGTATCGAGTATACATAAAAGTCCGAAAGATTTACACCTGCCAATCAAGTGAAGTTTTTCCTTATGAGAACAAGAGAATGATGGGTACAATAACCAAAACCACAAAAAAAATCCCGTACAGGTCGAGATACTCTCGGACTCAAAACCATCCGCAGTCAAAATATAACCGTTGTTGCATATTCGTTTTCGTTTCTCTAATTTACTCGAATTCATAATCCCATTATGTAAAGAATAATAATGTTATCTATCTTCCTGGAAAAGTTACAGAAGAACACCATCTGCATATCTAAATTCATTCATTTAATTGTAGATGACATACTTGAATAGAAAACTATTGCATACTTTCAGGCTCTGCTGAATAAACTGAGACTTGTTTAAACAAAACTTTAAAGAGAGCATACTGGCCTTAAGAGAGAGAGAGAGAGAGAGAGAGAGAGAGAGAGACAAGGGATGAGCATCATATGTAAACGCACGAGAGAGGCTGAGAATCATATCTGTAGTCAAAAATTAATTATTGTCATTGGCAAATAAATAAAAATTGGACGAATATAACATTTTTAATGTTTAACAATCAAGTATAATGATTTTTTCAGTTTATTTATTTATTTGTTTTTTCCATTTGTTTTTTATTATTATTATTATTATTATTATTGTGTTGTACACAGACAATAATTATTACATTTTGTAAATGGAAGAATTAAAAAAATCGCATAACGTATGGCAAAAAAAAGAAGAAACGATAACGAACCAAATTTTAGCATATGTATTAAAATGGAAGCAAATTGCTGAAGGTTTCCCCTGAGAAAGGGGAGGAGAGGCGGGGGGGAATAGGAAATCGTTAACTGAACGTGCGTGTGTGTGTGTGGTTGAGTGTTACTATATGTGTGTTTGTATTTGTAAGGGGGGGGGGCAGACAAACCCAATACATTTAAGGTATTTGCATTGTACTGATTTTATTCCGTTTTTATTGAATTGATAAAATCTCAAACGAAGCTTGTGCACCAGCTTCTGATGTTGTTTGCGAAGGGTGATTTATTCCGGGGCGTCGGCGTTGGGGTAGAGAGGAAGGGGGTGAAGTGGTTTGCGGATACGAAGGGTGGTTAGAAGTTGCGGCATGAAGCAGTGTATAAAATTGCAACCGGATTCGGTTATTATATAAGTTAACTCGATTGTGGGTCCATATGTGTGTGTGTATGTATGTATGTATGTGTGAATCTATGTGTGTGTGTGGCTGTCTGTTTGCTTGATGGTGGTGGCTTGCGTGTGTGTCTTTGTTTTTGTGTGTGTGTTTTATTGTGGTTGTAAGCCACATTGACGTCAGTGTCACCGTTTGCCGATGTCAATGTTGCCAACTGCGTTAGAAATGCGTTGTCGGTGGAAAATAGTGAAGACCAAAAGAAGGGAGCGACATCAGAAGGAACCACTGAAACCATAGAGAGATAGAGAGAGAGAGAAAGAGCGAGAAAATCCAAGTTTTCTGTTTGAATGCCGCTGCGTTTTTTGTTCGAATGCGTTCGATTGCGTTTGAATTCACATTCGCCATCGCATCTGCATTGTTTTCAGCTGAGTGATGTGTGTGTGTGTGTGTGTGTGTATGTGTGTGTTTGTTCTTGTATACGTGTGTGCGAAATTGCGGTTGCCGCTTAATGGAATCCAATGTGCATTAAATTGACAAGGATACGCAGGATGACGAACGAGGACAACGAAATACTTTTGGCGTTTGGCTCAGTAAATAAGCATGCACACGAGCAGCTAAGTTAGTGGGTGGGCATCCATGCCATGAGTGGAACGTGGGGAGGAAGTGGATAAGGACACCAAACTGTATCTCCGTGTTACTGAGGACAAACATATGCAGATGTTGGGTTGTCCTCAATATTTCGATTGTTTCGATTGTTTGATTGCCAGCAGAATAATGAAGAGCCACTCATGTTGTGGGTGTATAGATATGTGTGTGTTTGAATGGTTGACTTAAACATGTTTTAAACATAACATTACCTCTATCATGTTACCATTTTGACTTAATATTAAAAACATATGAAATGATTTTCTCTACCTGAGCTAATCTAGCGTTTTTAATCATTTAATTGGCATAACAAACATTGATTTGTTCCCATGTTTTATCTATAAATGAATGAATTTAAAAATAGCTCCAATTTTGTTGTCTTCTCTGGTGTGTTTTTTCATACTAAATGATAAAGTAACAAACAGCATTCGTTTCTTAGATGATGCAATATTATAAACATACCAAAAGAAGTTCAAAAGCCACACAACATCATCTGAAAGAAGAGATCAATAAGCAGGGCCTCAATACGGAGCACCGCAACTGATATCGCTTTCTATGATAGATTAGATGTTGAAGAATTCGCTATAAAAACGTCGCTCCTCGAGTTCTAAAACCAGAACACTCCCGTTCAGTCACTCAGACAGACAGATCAGTTTCGACTCTTGAAAACCGTAAAACAAAAATAAAAATCCTTAAAAATGGCTTCTTTAGTGAAACGATTAATCAACACAACCAACGCTGCCAAACCAGTGGCACCCTACACGTAAGTCTTAAGAATCATTTTCAATAAAATATTTAAAAAAAATTTTCAATAAAATAGAATTCAATTTATTTAGAGTTCTGAGAACCATAATAATACAAATCTCTCTCTCTCTCTTTCTTTCTTGCTCTCTCTTCTTGTGTCCCGTTTCGTTCAGTAGCCAAGCCGTTATTGCTGACCGCACCGTCTACGTCTCTGGTGCTCTGGGTCTGGACAAGACCACCATGCAGCTGGTCTCAGGCGGTGTCGCTCAGCAGACCGAGATGGCTTTGAAGAACCTCGAAGCTATTCTCATTGCTGCTGATTCTGGCCTTGAGAAGGTTGTCAAGACCACAGTGTGGCTCAAGGACTTGAGTGACTACGATACCGTCAACGAGATCTACACCGAAAGTGAGTATAAGCGAGTCTCCTTATCTTCGCAGAGAGGAGACTCACTCTCTCGCTCTCTCTCTCTCAAATATCTTTAACGCGGTGAAGGCTCAGCGGTTATCGCTCGTAGATAAGCTTTTGCTATAGCTTTTATGTACTTATATATTTTCAATGTTACATTTCCATCACTCTCACTCACTAACTCTCTCGTTGTCACCCTCTCTCTCTTTAGTTTTCGGTCAAGAGTTCCCCGCTCGCAGCGTTATTCAAGTCACTCGCTTGCCCTTGGACGCTCTCGTCGAGATCGAGTGCATCGCTTTGACCGGCAACGTTGTCACCGCATCGAACTAAACCAATGCTAGAGAAACTGATATCGCTTCTAATTTGTGGACTTTGCAGAGTTGATTTAATTGAAAAGAAAAAAAAACACTGAAATAAAAAAAAACAATTCTTAAAGAATAAACTTGAATTTTTTATTACATATTAATCTTCACCATTTCGTTATTATTTATTATTATTTATTTAATTTATTTATTATTACATTATATTATTATTATATTTATTTATTATTGTTTATTTATTATTATTACTGTTACTATTATCATCATTCAGTACTTATTACACAAGTACTCATGGATTTTTTAACCACTCCTCACAATAGAATCCATTTAAAATTCTTCCGTTCTTTTCATCTCAGATAGCATTCACATCGTTTCTTTAGAAAGTTTTTAAAAAGTACTAAACAAACCCCTTAAAAACAGGTTCGTTCAGGACAGAGGACTCATTGGCAAAGAACCGACTATTTATGACTAATAATATTATTCCCCCCCTCCCCCCCTCCCCCCTCCCCTCCACAGACAATCCATTCATCTCCTGACCATGCAAGCAAAAATTCATATATTTTTAAGCATACTCTTGTATATTATTGGACGTACTTTCATTAGCTTAATTAAAATTTTGTTTTCGTACTTGACTATCCAGCTTCGTTTCATAATCCATATAAACTTCCTTATCTTCCGATTCCAGCCCCTCTCTTTTCCCTTCACCAATTATATCCTGTATACCCTCCACATTCCTGTGGTTTTATTTCTCTTATTATGGCAAAAGTTTTCGCCCACAAAACTTTGACTATTTTCTTTATTCCTTGGAAACACACACGAATGCACCTCTGTATATGCTCGTACATATACATTTTTATATATAGGTACTTACATAGAAAACTACATATGATTTTATTTATCTCGTATCCTTATCTATTCAAGTGTAGTTCCATTGTTTTCATTATCATTTATTGAGACTGCCTCTTTTTTTACTTGTATTCACAGAAGAGATTCATATTCAGTCCGTTTGCCAGAAGTTTTTCTTGTGACCTTTTTTGATCTTAGAAACATATTTAAACGTATTATCGTATTTATCATGTCTTTTTTTTAAGAAACTAAAAAGAACTAAATTATTATAGTTAACATTTATTATTATTATTATATTATAGCCAAAAATTAAAAATAATAATAAAAATTATTATTGTGAGTGGTTTACCAAATTACAAGATTCGAATGCTTCTGTAACCCGTAGTGTCAAATATCATCTGGTTTCAGCATCTTTGACAGACTCTCAGTGATGCCAGAGTTAAATTTGACCTTAACTCATCTTACAATGGAAATAAATTGAGTGATTTATCCTTCTAGTAAATCACAATAAATCGTGTCACAACTCATCTCATGCTATTCGTCTTTGGATCATAGCATAATGTATATTTATATCAGGATACAGCTTTAGTAATCTGTTTACGACTTCGCCATTAAGCAGACTTTTTCCCGCAATCCTCAGCTGTTCCTAGCTGTCATTCAGTCATTCATGGAATTCAATTCCAAAGATTCATGACCGTCAAATCTGAAACCAATCTTCGTTAAACAATTTTAAATTACGAACAAAAAGGACCCTCAATTTGCCGGCATTTGGCAGCATCTAACTAAAAATCTACTACGAAAAGTTCCAACTTTTTCTTGCCCCCGGCCCATCCCCCCATGATGCTTAACTTTTTGTTTGAACATTCAATCTAATCAAAAACACCAAACCATGGGTCAGGCCCACAAATCAATCTGCCGCAAGGATACTCGTTGGTGAATCCAAGCCGATTTTAAAGACGTCTGTTTTGCTGCTGTTGCTTTGTCCCCTGTTGTCCCTGCTTGATTAATACATGCATATACATATATTTGTCCTTTTCACACACCACCACACAAGTACACAAATTAAGGACGACTTCAACGTCTACGGTACGATTTTCCTTCCTTTCTTCTTTGTTTCCTCTCAATGCTATCAAATAGAATTTTCTTTGCAATTCGAATTTTCCGCACTTGTTTTTGCGCCTTTAATGTGATTTCCTTGCCTTTAAGTTGCTTCATCCGCCTCCTTTTCTGCAATTGTCTTGAAATGTCTAGAGTCGGCGACGAAAAGGACATTTTTTGCGTAGAGCGTTTTGCGTCCCCGTCTCTCCCTCCGTTACGAATTCGCAGACAGGCTCACTTTTGCTATGATTACTGTGAAGGAGGGGGAGGATTGTTTAACGAGTCTAATGCGGAGTCGGTTTTCTTGCTCTGTTGCTGCTCCTTGTGATCCGTGTTTTTCTCCCTTCGTCGTCGCAACGAAGGACGCAATTTATTTACTTTTTATTTACATTGGTCGAATTGTCACTGAAGCGTTTAGCAATTTTATTGTCCTTTCTTCGATGGGGCAGCAGGAGCCCGGGTCCTGAAGGATTTATGCACATACATATGCTAAGGATACGTTTGGGGTAGGATTAAGGATTGTTTCCTCTCCTGCTGATGTGTGCTTCTGTTTGTTTGTAAATTAATATTGATTTGATTTCCATTCCTTGGATTTTTTTACCCCATACAAGATATGTTCTTTTTGCTTGATTTTTCTACAACAAAACCTTCTTCCCTCCTCCTCGTCCTCATCCTCTCGCCCTCTCCTTCCGGCCATCATTTGTATTCATTTATAAATTTATATACGTGTGCATTGAATTCGAATTCGGTATATTTTGGGTAATTTTCTATTCTTTCTGAATATTTTTTGCAGAATGGAATTTTAATCTGAAATTGATTTGGTTAATTCGATTTCCAGCTCCTCCTCGTTCCCCGTCCATCTTCCCAATAACCCTAGGCACCGGATACGTGTTCATTTGTATCCCGATTTGTTTTAATTTATATTATTATTAATTGTTTCAGAGTTCGATGAATAAATTTTGTTCAAAGATCATCACTTTGATGGAATGATAAACGCAATTACTTGTTGAATGAGAAACTGAGAGAACGAGAGACTGAGGGAGCCACCTTTTTATAGTCATCATATAATCATCACTTAACCGTTAGCTGCTACTGTTATCCTCCGAAAGATGTCTGTGTTAAGCAAAGAGGTTAATTTTTTTGGTCGGAGGTTTTTTTGGCTATTTTTTTAAATGATGCTCATGAAAATAATAATTATTTTTATGGTGTTTCTTGTGGTTCATGGTGTTTCCAGTTTTATTTTATTTCATTGGATGTTTGGTTGTTGATGATGGGTTGTTGGTGGTACATATTGTTATTGTTTTGTTGTTGTTATTATTGTTATATTGTTACTATAACTGTTATGATTCTAGATATAATTCTCGATGGTGTGAAAATTAAAACAACCGAAGGGAACAGAGCAAATTACTCTTAATGTGTGTTGGTATTTTTTAAAAATTTCTTCCACGAGAACCCAACAGTCATGAAACAAGTTAAGGTTAAAATGTGTTCCTCTGAAGCGTGAAGGTGAAGCGTAGAGACTTGAGTATATTTACGAGCATATTTCTTTGCAAATAACTAAATATCAACAATAACAACAAGAACAATAATAATAAAAACAACGGGTAGAATAACCTCAACTCCAATAACGACAACAGAGTGAAACCAAGAGAAAGAAACATCTTAAAACATTGAAATACTCTTTTAACCTTTCTTTTTAATGTGTGAGCTGAAAACAACCCCCCCCCCCTCCTCTTCAGCACTTCCTTTAACCCCTACTCAGTGGTTGTAGTAAACAAAAAGTAATTTTTACAAATTTGCCAACAAGTAATCCCGGGAAAGCGGCATCCGATCCACATGAATTTATGTATTGTATGTTCACAAGCTCGTAATTTGCTCTCCTTCGGAGGTATCGGAGGCGTTGAAAACAACCCGATTCTTTGTTTTCTCCATCCTTGTACGACGCAAATTATTAGTGATACTTGTTAAATTAACGTCCTGAACTAAGTGATCGATCGCAGATCTTTTTTCATCCATTTAAATCCGAATTAGTTTCTAATTTCTAACGGACATCCTTCCCTTAAACCCCTAAATCTTTAGACCCTTACACCAATATGTCTGTGATGTATAAAGTATTATTTTATTTACAAATCCAATATAAATATATACTTGCTTCTCCACACAAATTGGATTTCCAATTCTTACTATGATTTTCTTTGAGTGTATATTACCTCAGTAAAGAATCACCTTCTAAACAGATGAACGGAGCCCACTCACCCCACAGTATATGGATATGGTTAACAGCTGCGTTAAGTGCTAGCAATTCTTAACGGTGTAAAAAAATTGGGGACCAACTGAACCGAGCCATGGCGAAAATGTGGGGCCTCCATGTTCGCCACATTAAAATTTATGAGCTTGGCCCGTAGAGCCCCAGTGGAACTGTAAATGAGAGGACGCAGGTGTTGTTACGGTGTCTAGTTGCATACATAAAGTAAGTGTGTGTGTGTATGTATGGATGTATTTATTTGTGTGCTTTTGTGTGAGAGTCTGGCAATTTCACTTTCTTAACCACAAAGCGTAAAGTTAAGAAAAACGGCTGAGTTCACTAAAAGGGAAACCGTCGCGCCGCCATTAATAACACACCGAAACCGGGAGACATACATACAGGATCTGAGTTCACAAGTAGCCAGAAGCATGGAGCAGGGATCATGGAACAGGGAGCTTACAGGATGTAACCAAAATAAGGCTTTAAAAAAGTCCATTAATAGAGTTTCCTCAGCGGCGGTTCACAACAGTTGTTACGCCGAAAATTCCTCACGTTGGAGGCTTGAATATATACCTGCCTGACCGTCATCATTTGCTGCACAGCAACCACAGGCGATTATTACAGACCACGTTGTTTCCAAATAACCCATCACCCAACAACAAAACAAGCAACTACTACTACTAATGCCAGCTCACTAAAAGGGAAGCATTAAATTTGTGTTCGCGCTAAAGTGTGCAATCATTACGAGGACACGAGTAGTCCTTCGTCCTTTGTGTTAAGACATTCACGTTCAGGTGGTTGCTGAATGCTGGCTGGCTGTTGTGACTGCTCTCTTGTGTTCTGTTTGAACCCTTGACACAAGGCGCCGTCATCGCTGAAGAATTCGCCCTCCCCCCCTCACCTTTCGCGCAGGGAGCCACTTGATGTTGAAAATTATGCCCAGCGCTGTGCTCAAATGCATTTCAGCACCCTGTCTTCGCCCGCTCCACTAAGGATACTGTCGACGATGCTCTAATGGTCCATGTTACTGTGAGGAGGCTGCGATGCACGGCGCCAGACGCCACCTTAACACAAAAGTAATTAAGATTTATGAAGTATTTTGCATCAGTCCGGTGAACAGCTTGTTTCAATTACAGGAACATGTTTCCAGCAAATAAGCGGTGAGTTTTTGCATTTTCCAAGAAATAAGAGGCAATTTAAAAGGATATCATGGGCCGATGGGAAGAAGTTTTAAATGCAGCCAACTACTGTAAAAAAAACACTTGAAATTTGTTAAAAAAAGAATATTGTAAATTAGAATAAGAAACTTAAATTAGAAAATATATAGTACTAAAATATAACAAGAGAGTGCGTTAACTTTGGTCTAGCCGAAGTTGATATACTTTACACCCTTATTATTTGTATAGCATATGGAGAAGTGGAATGACCACACCCTTTTAAACCCCGTTGCGTTAGTAAAGAAAAGAAAAACGCTCATCATTGGAATGTAAGGTGTAAACAGAGAAACTCAGTTAAATACTAGATCGAAAGTGCGACATGCCTCATTGATGGCTTTTTTTTATTTTTCTTTTTGTTTGCTAGTTCAGTAACTTCTGGGATTACCCTGATACGTATTTAAAGGAGGCATCAGATGGTTGGGAGAGAGATTCAACAATATTCGAGGTTTATTTAAATTGTCAACACGTACTCAATGTGTTGACAACAATATAAAGAACAACAACAATATAAATAACAAAAACAATATACACAATAACAAAAATTTCGTCAAATCAAATGGCAACAGTTTTTAAACTAAAAATATTTCGAACCACCATTTTTTTTCAGGGTCCTTTCTACTTTGCTTGCTCCCTTTTTCTCTTAATTTATTGCAACATTAAATCAACAACAGTTATGTTGTCGAAGAGCAAAGCGACAGTTGCCTGAAACGGTTTATGATGCCCGCTGTAGAGTGGTGAAGATTTTTGTATTGAATATTTTAAAAACATACAAGTATTTGTCACTTATCACGTGTGTGACGTTGTCTCTATACAAGAGCCGATACCGATTCGATCGAATTCGCCACGATTTCAATACGCTTCAAACGGATTTCATGTTGCTGCCTGTCCCATGACTCCTTACAATCCCTGCCTCCGCTTCTGCCTCCTCTACCAATCAATGGCTGAGCTTAAGTGTTCAAACCATTTAAATGCAAAGTCGGATTTGTTTACTTTATATGTGTATATACGATATATCTGAATGTGATGGGGGGAAAAGTAGGTGGAGAGAAGAAGATGAAGAGAAGAAGATGGAGAAAAGAGGGTGGAGAGAAGAAGATGATGTGGAGAAGATGGGGGGAAAGACGAGGGGTTGTAATGTAGACTGCGAGGAAAGAAAGGAATTGTGAGGTGGTGATGTAAATTTCATGCGTTTGCAACCTTTTTTAGAGAACTCATATAAAATCTAATTGAGCTTTTCACGCTTTATTCCTGGGGTTTTATTCACTCTTGTTGTTGCTATTTTCATTGTGAAATCCTCTTTGAAAGGCTTCGGCTCTCAGTTTCACTTTTAATGGGCTAATAAATCGTTTAGCGATTTTGAATATGTTCACTTTCATTGATGAGTGCGTCAGTTGGTGTGTGTGCTTGTGTGAGTGTGACGCTAACGCTATAAAATATGGCAGCTCTTGATTTTTTCTCTTTATTTGCAGTAAAAGGATACCTTCGGAATCCCTCTGATGCTGAGTGTCCAAAGTGACCACACAAGAAATCGATCCAAAAGAAACCGGACGAGATAAGAACCACTTTCAATCATTAGAAAATCTTTGGGTGTAAAAATTCATGGTGTTTGACACGTGTTTAATTTTATTAATGGTTGTGGCAACCAGCCTGCCTTCACCTTGATTTATGGCGAAGAAATCAAAATCACTGGAAGAATGAAAGACAAGAACGAAGCATAAGAAATAAAGTGTTAAATAAGGTTCAAAATAGCTCAAAGAATCAATAAATCGTAACCTTTTTAAAGAAATGAAGGGTGGGTGGAGGCCTGAGTTCATCACACGGTAAACCCACTGAAAGATATAGAAGCCTAAAAATCCTCTGATAAACTGTATATTTTAGCGAACTGAAAAAACTACTTTCTATGCATTGCTTTCTCCCTCTCGTTGAGAATACGAAATGGCTACAAAAATACAAAAACAAAGTTTATGTACAATTTTTGTCAGACCAACCACACTCTCTGGGGAGGGGTGGGGAGGACTTTATTTTTCCCCGTTTTTGTCCTTTTTATCACATTTCAAAGGATTAGAAATCATTCACTTGTGCAGGTAAATGGACTGAATGGCGTTGAAGCTCTCGCATAAATACCAACTCCCCACTGGCCACCATCCTCCTCAATGGAAAAAAAAAACACTCAACAAAACAACGAAAACAACAACAACCAATGGAATGAATATTTTCAGCATAAAAACGGGGGGATTAAATGACAGCTTTGGAGCGCAATTCAATAAAATTCGGGGTAAAAAACGCACTTTTTTACTAAAAGAGGAAAATCCAAAAACAAAAACCATCCGGGAGTGTTGTGTGTGTGTTCGGTCATTTATACGATACTGTATCAGGGACCGAGGTAAGGTTTTGGGGAAAATACCAAAAGAAAAGAGAGAGACAGAGAGAGTGAGAGTGGGTACAGGAGTGAGAGTGAGAGATAGTAGATGACTCGAGAATTAATCACTTTTCGACTTGAATACATTTTTCCCCCTTTCGAGAGTCCTGTGAGATGCTTAATCCTGTTCAGAAACCCGAGCGAAAATTTATTTAACTGCAGTCGTAGCCGTAGCCGGGTTTTTTTATTTACTTCTCCAAAAAAGGTCAATTTATTGCTTTTAAATAATCTTTATGTGACCTTTTAAAATCTCATAAGCTTCTGTGGTACTCTATTGGAAGGTTTATAAAAGTACATTTTTGGTGATTTTTGAGCAGATAAGGATTAAAGACCTTATCCAAGTATAACTAAACTTAGTATTGTACATAAACTAATAACTACATTATTATATAAAATAAAATAGTTGTTGCATTCCATGAATTTTCTTCTAGTTTAAAATTCATATTTAAAACATTTGTTACATTAAATTAGTTTTTCGCTAATCAACTTCTAATTTTCAGAATCCAGCATCACAACTTCTACCCCACAATATAGGCTCCAATTCGCTCCAATAGAAGCTCCTTCATCTCCATTCCGCTGCGTTTCCATTACGACATCCTGTCATCGTTGCTGTCGTACTTCCACGTTTATTTATTTTGCAAAAAAAACATTTGCACAGCTCAATGTTGCAATTAGACGAGAAACCAGCTCTGCATACAAATAATCATCATTGAAAAGTTTTTAATAACCTCAGAGGTTTCGCTAAATACGGAAATATTTAGAGCAAAAATAAAGCACAACTAAAACAACATTAAAGCAATAAAATATAGCAAAACTAAACCGAAACAAAAATAAAGCAATAATGTAAAAAAAAGCAACTCTTTTTCGCATTACAAGTCCAACGGCTGCTGTGAGGTCCCTGTTTGGTATCCTGCATGATACCCCATGAAGGGGAAAAAATGTCCTCGTTTTCCCGTTTCTATGATTACGTCCTGTTATTACGTTGTCGAATAGGATGAATAGAAATATTATATGTATATTCAGAATATGAATTTATTAAAATATGTATGAATGATGAGTCTTTTAAACTCTTTGTGAATTATTGAAATATAAGCAAGGATCGGGTCATCAAATGAAATATAGTACAAAAGAAAAAAGAAGGATTTGAAATAAATTTAATCAATTTAATTTTGTAATAAACTAAAATCCGAGGACAGCAACAACTGCCAGGATTGCAATTGAATTGGGGAAAAAAAAACAGAACGACTTAGGAATCATGAAACCTTGTCTCTGGAAGGACTTCGGAACCGAGTCGAACTCAAAACCCTCATTTAATGAGTAACCAGCACAAAGATAACAAAAAAAATCACCAACCACAACAACAATAGCAAAAACAACATCATGATTTTTAAGATTTTGTATTTTTGTGGTAATTACATAGAGTCTGGTCAACCTCTCGATATACAATATTTCCCTCATCTGTAGACTGTAATAATAGAAACTAAAAAAGCAAAACTGAAAAGAGGACTTTACGAAGAAATTAAAGAGTAGAAACCAGCGTTCAAGTAATGACCACAATAACAGCCACGATGACGATTACAACAACAAGAAATATGAGCAGCTCACTAAAACACAACCAAGGAGATGGTTAAACGTCCAAATTGTGTGCGGTTTGCTCACAAATAAATTTTTATCATAATTTTTCGTTGAGTTTCGTTGATTTTAGTGGCGAACTCATTTTTCGCAGTAACGGCAAATAGAAGAAGAACCGGAAGAAGAAATGAAAGGAATAAGAGGAAGACCGGGAAGAGCGTCTGCATAAATGGGATATTCTGCAACAACAACAACAACAACAAAAACAATGCGAACCTGAATGAATCCTTCCTACGCTAGCGTTGGCGCTGGCATTTTGCACATCCTGTGCCGGCAGCCACAGATACATTATCCTAAATTTGCATAAAATAAATAAATTAAATACGCCAGACATGCGGTGTGGCGGCGTTGCCACCCGCTGCAAAGCTGTGCAAGGAGTGCGTTGTTTTCATTTTATTGCAAACGATTTTAACTTTTCACATCGAATGAGGGATGGTTACGAGGCGCTTCACGTTGGCCATTACGCTGTGCCTCGTTTGGCCCTACTCGCTATCCTAATACCCCTCTCATTCCGACGCATCCCTCCGGCTATACGCCACCCCAACCACCCCACCCATTGGCCAACCCTTCTTCACCAACTTTCTGCTCGAATGCTGATGAGCAGAGCTACGCGCGCATTAACTCGCTTAAAGCCAGAAGTTAGTTTGGCTCAATTTTTGTTATTGGCTGCCATTTTCAGATAGTCTACAGTCCGTCAGTCTTAGTTTTTGTTTTTGTTTCCCTTCTCTGTGGATTTTTCCGTGGTCCGTCATGGATCCGCGAAGGAAAAAATAATACTCCACCCTCCATGTAATCAGAGCATCTCTTGTTTATTGAGGCACAGCCAGCGAGTTCCCACCGTTAGCATTTTTAGCATAGATTCCCTCACACATTTTAAACGCCTCAACTTATGCTTCGCTAAATTTAATTTTACGCTTCCTTTTGGTTTCGTTTAAATTTGCATATGTTGATGTTTTAAAGTTATACATTTCTGACAACTTTCTTTTCAAACATAGCCTGAGAAAGAGGTTTCCTTCATTACTAATGCTGTTGTTGTTGTTGTTGTTGTGGACTTTGTTGACGTTCTGATGTTGATATTTTGTTGTTTTTATTTTGATTGTAAACGATATTTTGAATCGTATTTTTGTTGTTATTTTCTCTTTTATTCCCTTATTTATAAAAAATCCCTTTCTTATGATACAATAATAAGAAAAACACCAACAACAACAAACAAATTTTATATGAAAAAAAAGATTTTTTATATTCAGCAACATTTTTCAACAAACTTTTGTTCTTTCTTTTCTTACTTATTCTGTGTTTTTCTTTTGATTACTTTCTTTTTTTATGGTATTTATTGTTGTTGTTCTTTTTCTTGGTATTACTTTTTTCATTTGTTTCTTGTTAGTTTATTTATGAAAATATCCTGTAACAGGATATTATTTGCGTATTACAATTATTACGCAATTTATAGAAAAACGATAACGATAACAACAACGTCTACAATAGCGGTACCATCGTCAACAATAATAATGGTTCCGTGAACAACAAAACGAACGGATTTCTGCTTCATTGATACAGAATGAGCCACTTAAGAAGTTCGATCGAAAACCGATTGTTTGCGAACAAGAGATTTCACAAAAAATAACGTAAAATGAAGCGAATGAAGATGATTGAAGGATTTATAATAAGATTTATTGGATGAGGCTCAAGTAACGCTAACTGAATCAAAGTCAGTTCTTAGAAATTATGCAGGATGCGAAAGATTTCCTAATCGTATTCAAGTATCATATAAATGAGTCATGAGTATCATATATTAATTAAATAAATATCATTATATTCACTGAAAGGTCAAGGGTCACAAATAATCCCAAACATAAGGTTTTATAAGAAGGATATCGTATCTTCCAGTGAAAATGAAAAGAGTAAGAAACCACTTAAAAGATTTCACTTTCGAATAATTAAACTCTTTGTATTTGAATGGGAATTAAAAAAGGTTGTAATAATAATAAACACAGCACAGTTTTCTCTTGGTATTTTAAACCTAATCCTTAACAATAATTTCAAGAGCTCGCTGGGTTCCTTTTTGTCCTTTCTGCGTCCCTTCGGTCTTTTCTCTCCATGGTATTGTGATTTTTTCCTTCCCTTCGATTAACCACCATAAAAATCCATTCATTCTACTTGATCACGGTAATGAATAGCTTCGGTTAAAGGAATGTGCGTTCATATTATTCTCGTATTTACCATGTAGGAATTCCCAAAAGCACACATAAGCATTCATAAACGTCACACACACACACACACACATGCACACTCATCTCAAGCAGCAAACGACGTGTGGAGGCATCAAAAAATGAAGCCCTGAATCCACAAATAAAATCCCGAAAATGAAAGCTGCGAACATGCGAAATGCGTTTCATTTGGCGAATCCCTGCGTCGCTAAACCGAAGGAAGGCATATTTGATTCGTCACACGTCATCTTCGAATGCCTGCGAATGCCAACTAATGGAAGAGGGGACGGGGGTTAAGTAGGTAGAGGTTCGTTCGTGAGCAGAATTTAAAATATGATTCAGTTTCCCTGCCTTTCCCTGCCTTCCTCCCAGAGTACTAGGATAGCATCGACTAACAGTTGTTGAGTGGATGGTGTGAGGGCGATGTGGGGGTGATGTGGTTTGGTGAGATCAGGGATTTATAACGTAATTGATGTTTGGCCATTGTGTTTAATGAGTTGATCTACTGAATACTGTCCTTGTTATGCCATCGTTGTTGTAGTTGCTGTTGCTGTTCTTAATGTTGTTATTGTCTATTTTGATATACGAGAATATTTCTGTCGTTAGAAATTTGAGAAAATAATGGCGACATCAGAAACCAGGGAAAGCGAATGGGGAGCGAATGAAGGGGGATGGAGACTACCACCTGATGATTTATTGGGTCCATCAAAGCAACGTTATTGATGCCCATTATTATTGTCATTAAAATTTGATCCGCTCTTCTAAAATCATCTCGAACATCTGTTGACTTTCTTTGTGACCGTTTTTTAAAGACACCACACTTAAAGAAACGGTAACACCAGAAATACGAAGCTGAAAAGAGGAGGGATAATATTACCCTTGAGTTATTTTCGGGAAACATTATTCCTAAAAAAACTAGACAATTCATTATATAGTATATACAATGTGTAAATACTGATCCATAGTATCAGAATAACATTTTAGTACCTTTTTTTATTATTTAATAACGAAAACCAACCAATTTTAAGGGGAAATACTATTCGTCGCCTTTGTCAAAATTCGTACACTCAATAACAACTTTTAAAGTCCACTAAATGCAGGTTTGGCAAAAGTTGCAAGGACTTCCATTAGCACAGCGGGCTCTGGCAATCCCGTCCCTCTCCTGACCCACCAGCAGCTTCCATATTGTAGCTTTTTAAAAATCCGCGCACGTATGAAAATCGTATTTTGATATCGTGTTCAAGAGGATTTGTTTATTACTAACATTTGCCAGCGAAACTTTTTCGCAAAATGTCTGCCATCCGTTCTGCCCACTAGACGACGCAGCAACAGGGGCGTGCGGGCGGTCGACCGAAGCCTAGCTGCCGTTTGATGCTGCTTCGCACCAGACATCAACTGAATGACACAAAGTTTCGCTTTTGGATGTCTATGCGAGAAACGGAAAGAATTTCCGCCAGGAACCAAAGGAAAGAAGGAAGACTGACGGTGACTGACATCGGCGGAGGTTGATCCGCTGTATAATCCGATATGCCAAACGGCGAACGTGATACCGTAATGCAATATTGACACTTTGGCTGAGACAATACATTGGCTTCCATGCAGCCCCTTCCGTCAGACTTCTCGTCGTCCTCAAGTCCCCAGCATTTCTCAACATGCGATGCTCTCCTGTTGGCTAACTGACTACGCTCCCCCATCACACCCCACTCCCCCCTCCAGCCGAGTAACTCAGATGGCTAACGAAAAGTTGCAGTCGGCAAATAAATCCCCGGTCTTATGAAGCCACTTAAACTTTTTCACACTTTTCCGTATTGTGTGATGCGATGCGATGCGAGCCCGAAACAGCGGCTTCATCCACTCACTCTCTCTCTCTCTCTCTCTCCACACGTGCGCCCCCGCTAGCCGTCACTTAGCTCGATTGTTCTTTCGCTTTCACTTGCGACTCCGGAGGGAGGCGTCCATAAACGAGCTGCTTTTGTGCTGCTGGAATTATTTTCATTGTCGCATTTTTCACCGTCGAGGATTTTCGGTTGCACCTGATCTCTAAAGTTTGCCCTGAACTGAGCTGAGCTGTGCGTCCGTCTGCTAGTCTGTATACAGAAGGCCGGCCAGGTTCCGGGACGCACGTTTGCACAGCGGGACAGCAAGCGACAGAGCTTTCTTCATGGTCTGGTAAGCAGCTATACATATCGTTGTTGTTGTTGTTGTTGTTGTTTTATTTGAAAATCTCATTTGAATTATTACCGTAATTATCGTTCGTGTACCGTTACTTAAAGATGTCGGTGCTCCTTCATGATGGCAGAAAGATTTTGCCATCATCATCAGAAGTAGAAGAAGCAGCAGCAGCATCTTTGACAATCCTGATGACGTTGTTGATCCAGAGATTATGATTTTATTGTTATTATTGTTGCATCAACGACAACAGCACTGTGCGTGCTGAGTGAAATATGGTTGTGCTCTTCAAGCTACCTTCGAGTTTATATGTATTTAATCTTTCAAGAGAATACTTAATATTTTGGGGAAGAGCTCTCACAGCAATCAAGTATAATCGTCAATTTTGATAGCCAAAAAAAAGGTGTTAGATCTTTGAAGATACGTGAGAAGTGTTAATAAATTGGACGAGTTCAAAATAAGTCAGTCAAAAATGAAAATCAGAAGAACCACAGGGAGCAACAACAGGGAACAACAGGAAATTATTTCAACCTAAATCAAGATGCTTTCATGTGATTACTACGCTAAAAGAGAGGGAAAGAGAAGAAGGTTATAATAGGCAATCGAACAATATGATATGAAGAGCAAGAGAAGGAGAGAAGAAAGCAATTCTTTAAAATCTTTCAGGATTTTAGAAGAAGTCTGCTCAAAAAAATCTTCTTCAAGATATCTGAAAGCAGTCTAAGACCAACTCTAAGCTATGACTTTCGCCTATCAACTTAGTTGGTTTTCAATCCATTTAATTTCGACACATGTCAGACACATGTTCTGCAGAGTTTAATCTAAGAGTTTCACCTTTACATGAATACACTTTCCATTAGAACTCTTCAAAACATCACCCCTTCCAGTTATTTTGGATTCTTTGTTATCCAAAATTATCTATAATGGATCATATTTTCCTTTGTAAAAAAATTTAATTTTTCTGAAGTAACACGAACCACCCTGAAATTAAATTTTAAAAATTCATTGTTCACTGCACCGAATAACAAGGATAATGCAATAAAATATCCTTAATTTGTGGTAATGAAAACACAAAAGCAACAACAACGGAGAGAAAGAGAGAGAAATCAAGACAACGGCGTAATGCACCAACAACAACAACAGTACGTTTAATCGCACTGTATTGCAGGACCATTAAAAAAACAACAAAATGTTGAGTAATTTTTACGCGCGAACGATTTTTAATAAAAACAAAAGCGGAATCAAATAAATTTATGAAAGACGTGGAAACGCGGGAGCTCGAAGACGCGAAGAGCAATGAAATGCGATTAAAATTATTTCCGAATAATATAAAAATATTTTAATCTAATAAATAGTTCCGCTTCACGGAGTTTCCGAAAATCCAGAAAGAAATCCAAAGAAACGCTTCTGAAAATTGGGAAACTTTCATGAAGTTCGGCGAACGGTAACCTCAATGAATGAAGCCCCGTATGGGTCTGGTTAAAGTTCCGGTGTAGAGTCCGGGCAAATGTTGTTGTTGTTGTTGTTGCTGGACTGCTGCCTTCACTGTGGCTTACTGTTAGTAATGCTGTTGATTGTACAATATTTCTTGTACTTCTCTTTTTTTTCCTTATTGTTGTTGTTTTTCCGAGTTCCTGCGGTGCTTCTCAATGTTTTCAATTCGCCGTTCTTCGTTGGC
Source organism: Myopa testacea (assembly GCA_949629155.1). Taxonomy (NCBI): domain Eukaryota; kingdom Metazoa; phylum Arthropoda; class Insecta; order Diptera; family Conopidae; genus Myopa; species Myopa testacea. The sequence goes on along the minus strand of OX451347.1, from coordinate 43,044,821 downwards.
TGACGACGCACTGAAGTTGCTAATGTTGTTGTTGTTGTTTTTAATATTATTTTTTTATTGCCGTTATTATTTTTTCAGATTCTTCTCATCTTTAATCCGCTTAAGAGCCAAACGGATTCTGGGGCTCACAACAACGCGTTGCCATTCGGTGGTTCCGCGTTCTCGCTTCCGCTTCTCTGTTGGGCGTTCGTACGCTTTGTTGTTGCAGCATTGTTGCTGCTGTTTTTTGTGTAATTATGAATTTTAATTAAGGAAAAAAGGAGTTAAGTCGCGAAAGTTTCCTTCGAACTGTGTTGCGAGTGCACGCGAGGGTGGAGCCACTGTTTAGCGGGAAATACTAAATAATCGCGGCGGCCATGGTGACGGAAGTCGAGTGCTCTGTTTCCTGCTGTGTATTTTTCAAAACAAATACCTACGCAAACACCCAAACAAACACTCACATAATATTTGCAATTGTACACAATTGTATGTATTTAAACACTTTTCTCTTGTTTATGTTGTTGGTGCCCTTTTCCTTCATTTTGCTCACTCTTTTTTCATCCTTGGCATCCATCATATGAATGTGGGGAAAAAAGAACACAGAATCGTCGGCAGCATTCAATTAAAAAAACAAATTAGAAATTTTAAATGAAACTTGTACCATTTCTGAATATCCTTTAATCACATCACCGTAGAATGAAAATACCTGGGAGGGGAAGGGAGGCTAGTGATTAGTAAGAGAAAAATTCAGTATTCATCTGATCTCGATACCAACAGAAGCATGAATGCTCTTTTATACATCTTTTCCAACAACCAGATATCGAACTATCTAATCTAATCCTATCCAAAGTATTAATTACATTCCAAGTAATGACCTCTCTTCCTTCTTTTATTGAAACTTCTTTTCTACTCCATCGTCCACTCTACGTCCCTCTTCGCTTTTGCGATAATTAGATGGTACAAATCGATGATTTCAATAATTAAGAATAATAACTTGTAATAAAAAGCCATCCAGTGAGCTTCTTCTTATCCAATCAGATGGCTGACTTCCTTTTCAAACTTGACCATTCATAAAATTCTTACCTAAGGGTTCTGAGGACCATCTGCTGCCAAACAGCTGCTTTGAATTTTTGATGGCTGCTTAAATTAGTAATACCGACTGTAGACGTCACGAACTACACTGCTTTCTTTATCCTTCGCTAGAAAAAAACAGAACTTTTCTCGTTCATTCAGAAATTCAGTTCTGCTTCATAAAGTTGGGGATAAAGGATTAAATATTTTATGAGTTTCAAAGAAATGCGTTGGAATTTTTTTTGCTCATAACATATTTATTTGACATGGTCTTGGCTCGTTGGCTCGCTAACTCGTTGACTCGACAACATGGTGGAAGAGCGGTGAATGCAGCAGCTGCGGTGGATGAGGTCACTTTAATGTGAAGATGCGTAAATAAGCCACAGCTGCAAATGATGAAAAAGGGTTTCGCAGAGCAAAGTAAAAGTGACAGAGACTACAACTGAATACAAATTTCAGACTTCTATCGCATTTTGCGTGGTACGCTGAACTCTTTCACTCCACTTCATTCATTTGTCGAAAACTCGAAGAGCATCCAAACTTTCGCCCAACTTCGATGGCCATCCACAAGCGAACTTAAATAATGGATAGAACTAATGGATAGAAATAATGGAACCTGCAGAAACTTCCAACGCTTGACTTCGCCCAGCCAACACCGTCAGCCACAATGACTGATCTTCCAGTTGTTTGTGTGATGACTCGGTGCCATAACAGAAGGATTAGTTCACTTATGACTTTCGTTTCCATATGTAATCCATGCTGCTCCCTCGAAACCACTGAAGCAATACCAACTTTATGAATGGAAACTTTTGCACAACCTTCAACTTTAATTACCTGGACTTAAACTTCTTTCTTTCCATGGTTTCTTTTCCGATGCTACGAACAATGAACTCTACCTCCTCTATCTCTGTCCTCGTCTCTGTGAATGTCTCTGTCTCTGTCCAGAAATCTACCTGTACGCTCGACTTTCTCTTAGTCAAAGACGACTGAGCTGAAACCGTACTTTATGAATAAATGAACCAACTCTACGGGACTCCACTTGGTTCTCCTCTTCTTGTTCCAGTAGGTGGGGTGATGAGTGGGCGGATGTTAGCCAGCAGCGATAGTCTTCAAGTAACAACCTCACGTAGACGACATAAGCAGATTTTGGCAGCAGCAACAACGAGAAAGTTAAAAGCAGCAACAAGGAGGAAAATAATAAGCAACACGCAGAAGTAGGAAAAATACATGCACCAGTTAAAGGAAAACAGTTCGGAGGGATGGAGGATAGTATCGGAGGAAGTCTGATGATGCGGTACTGGTTTAAACGAGCCATTCATATCCTAATAGGGTCTTCTATGAGTTGGTCACTAGAGAAGAAAATAGGTTCAAGTATTTAGAAGATCCGGTAACATATTCGGTTCATAAATCATAGTGTATGTCTGTGATACAACATTAAATGTGTACAACACTTTCAAGTGGAATTTTCCTGATTTAAAAGCCACCCAAAACTAATTCAAACTTGTGGGTTAGTTGTTGTTTCGACAATATGTATTAATTTCTATTTACTTCTTCACGGCTTAGTATAAAGTTCCTATATTAGAAGTGTCTAGAGGATTTTTGAAGGTTCTCTTGGTAAAAGTATAGATATAGAGAGATATAGAGATATAAATAAAACTGGAGTTAAAAAACAATGAGCAATAGTAGTAGCTATCGAAGTATAGAGTGTAGTATATAGTCACTGATCCAGGGAAGTACCTCCGAAAAGCATAGGAAACCGAAAGAACTCCAAAATAAGCAAATACAGAATGAATTTCTACCGAATGATAGACTCTTTCAACCGGTCCGTAGCCGTAATAAATCTAGTTACGGCTAATTACGACCTCCGTATCTCTTCCAAACATCCAGCTTCAAGTAGTTTTTGGCCTCTACATTATTGTCATAAATTTAAAATAATAAATTTTCAAATTCTTCGGAACCTCTTTTCGTTCGCTGGCGATATTCAAGCTGGGATACGATAGAGTATTTGTTCATTACGGAAGTGAAAATTTTTCTCTTGATTCAAAAACACGGAGGAAAAGTTCGCCCATCTTCAGAGAGAAAACTTTTCGACTCTGAGCCCATTCATCTTGCTACTTGTGCAACTGTGACTTGACTCATAGTATCTGGGGTCCAGTTACCAGTCGGGGGGTTGGACAAATTCTCTGGACAAGTGTTTTTGCATTTAAGCCATTAGGTACTTTCTTTGTTAAACACTTGAATTAGTTTCTTCTCTGCTGGTTCAGCACACAAGCACACACACTCATTATTTCACAATCTACGTTCCTCCACCGACTCATCCCCTCCCCCCTCTCCCGCAACCCTTTCTCTACTCGAACTAACTGTACTATAATGCAAGCATAGCTTCTGGCTTCTTTAATGAGATTTTGGTCAAGGATTCCCACATACTGCATCACCAGAACCAACAACAACTTGGCTAAAACTTTCACAGCTTTTTGTTTCTTTCGTATCGCCGTTTCTTGCTAAGAGTTGGTAGAATTTGCCTTGGTCCATCCTACACAAAACATTGTTTAAACATTCAAATGCCAGAGTTGAGCATGAAGACTACAAAAAACAATGAAGCAAAGTTTTCTTATAACTTCTAGCCTTTTAGACTCAACTCAACTCAAGCTTTGTGGCTGCGCGTCTGCTTTAACTCTTTCTCTCTTGATGTCTTCTTCTTTATCTTTCAGTTATTTTCAGATAGTATCTATTTTGACCAAGGTTTTCATAGCATCTAATTGCTGGACAAAGAGTCACCGCACCCACCACACAAACCTTACTTACCACCAAAGTCACCGTCGGTGTGGATCGAGCAAGTTACGACAACTCGACTTTAGATCCTGCGTTCGTATCCAGGATACTTTCGTTTGCTTTTAATTTGTTAGAAGACTAAACTTCGTAGTTTACTTTAATTCAGGTTGTTTTTTAATTTCACCCCACAAACACTGAGGCGGAGAATGACCAGAAAAGATATACTATATTCTTTTTTCCATTTGTAGGAAAATCTACCGAGTTCTGTGGAAAATTATACCATACAAATGCGGCTTAACGATGATGATAATTCCGACAGTAAACGGTTGATGATGGTTGGTTGGAGATGGAAATAAAACAAGAAGCAAAAGAACAGGACAACAAAAAACGGAAGAAAAAAAGATTTGAAAAATACCAGATGAAAGAAAAGAAGGTAAGTAAAATATTAAGAGGCCGTTCTTAAGGCCGTTTAGACCTTAAGACCTTAGGTTTAGACCTTATGGTCTCTTAAAGTCTATACATATATATATCTATATTTGTCTATATAATGTTTATATACCTTATGTCTATAACGTTAATTAAAATAACGATAATGTTCCGATAATAATAGACCCAATCTAATCTCAATTATGGATTTCAAATCAGCAGATTAAAACCACCGATAAATCATGATATTGAAGAATTTTTCAACCTAAAGATTTCTAAAAGCCTATAATATATAATAGATTTAATGTATAGATTTAATGTGTTACTAGAGGAGGATGCAAAATTGAAATATGATAGCTATGTAATCATTTAAAAGGGTTTATTAAAGCGTAATACTTGAAACCTCCAAAAGCTCACATTCTTTTTTCAGTTCAGCAGTCTTAAAATTTTAAAAGGGTAAAAAGCACTAGATGCTTTATAAGAATCTATTCATCCATGTATAAAAATCCACCTTGAACAACAACAGCAACATGTAAGCCCAACTGTCAGCTTGTGAAAATAAATTACATTCTCAAAGTGGTTATTACAAAAGGATTTCTAAAAATAAATTTGCACCTTAACGTCCAAACACACACACACACACATACGGATACGGATTTCGGTGGGGGCTCAAGCTCCCACAAGCGCCAGTGTTGCCAATTACGACAACTTGTGCCAAAAATGCATATAAATTTAAAAAATGCCAAAAAGAAAAAATTACAAATAACGCTTTCATATAATAATACGAGGGAACCAAAAAGGCGCAAAGGTGGGAGGGCATTAGTGTGAATGAATAAGATGGTGTGAGAGAGGGGAGGGATGGATATAAAATATAGGGTCAGATACGTTAACCGATGCCAAGCTAAGCTGTTGGCTATAAAAATAACGCAACGCATATATTTTGAGCTCAATAACGGAAGCTTTTGCTGTTGTTGTTGTTGCTATTTGAAACTTAATGTGGTAATACGAGAGCCAAGACACGTAACAAACACCTGCGACCAACGTGGATCTGGAGAAGATGAGAAAGCAGATAAAGACGCGGGTCAGAAGCTTAGATGGTGTTTGTTAAAGTTTCAAAGAGGCAGGGTCGAAAATTTAAGTATCCTGTAAAAAAATAGAACACAAAAAAATAGGATAAGTAGGAAGGTAAAGGAAACTATAGACGAGTATATTCTTGATCGGTGTCACCTCTTGAGGGATTTAACTCATTCTCGTTCGGTCCGTTGAGATCACTATTGAGAGAAAATTAAAGACGATATTGGAATAAAAATGAGCATAAATATTGCGGAAAGCTATTTGGACCACGACAAAACCAATTCTATAAGTATAACCTTGTTTGAAACCATGTGACAAAACATGGAAGTAATCGATGAGATCAAAATTCAGTTCTTCAACTCTCTAAGCTTGGGCCAGAGTGAAAGACCAACTCTTTTGGTTTAATTATCGGACTCTTTCTGAATCTAGTCTTATTGGTATAGTATAGAAATTCATTCTTAGTCTAGTCGGTTGAGATATCTAATGAATATCTTTGGATTCTTTCGGTTCCTCGTCGTTCAAAGACCCAAAATAGCATTGAACCCCTGTTGAAAGACCCTTCTTTTAATATTTCCGTAAAATTTATTGTAGCTTGCAAATTTAAATCTAATTGCTTATAAAAACAAACAGCCAGCAGCTGTTGTTAAATTTGGTTATGTAACTAAGGTAATACTTTTGCACCACATCGCCACGCTTTTCAAGCACTTCGCCGGTAGCAACCCCAAACAGTGGCAACAATAACAACAACAACAACGACCACAACAAAGAATAAAAGGAATAACACGGGCATTTCACGCATTCTCAAGTAATGCGTAAGGTAAACAAATGTTTCATATCCAAGGGTAACAAAAGGCAGCCTTAATAAGAGCAACAACAATAAGAAGACAGCGCCAAGAGCTTTTGGTGCGGTTTTTTGAGTTGTTGTTGTTATTGTTCACATTTCACGTGGAAAACCGTTCAAGTAGACGCCAAAGCAAGCAATCATCTTAGAAGAAGCTTCTTCAAATTACATCACTACACTGAAAGATATATTAAATGTACACCCCATGTGTTTGTTCCATACGTTTATTATGGTTGTTGTTGTTGTAATTGTTGTTGTTTAATGTTGATCCTTCAACGCAGTGTTGAAACATTAATATTGTAATAATAATATATTTTTTCTTTTGCTTTGTTATACTTTTTTTTTTCTCTCCACCAACACCACCCCCAATTTTGGTACCAATTGGGATGGACCAACATTTTGGGATGAAGCCTACCCCATTTGTTTAATCCTACTCCCCCGCCGCCCTCCCACCTTATCGCCCTTTTGTTTGCCGTTTTTGTAGCAGCTGATTTTTCCTGACCGAAATAATTTGTTTTGGAAATTATTTGCTTAACGCTTTAAGCTACGCCAAAAAAAGGGCATAAAGTTGAATAAACAGACTCACAGACAGACAGAGAGACAGCATTTAATTAAGATTTATGTACGCGCTCGGATTAAAAAGTTATCATTTTTGTACGTTTACACGTTCACAACAAACAAAGCGTTGAACAATTTAAATGAAAGAATTTCGTCTGCAAAAATTTAAATTTCAATATAGTCGTATATATACTAGTACACATGTATAAGTATTTGATTCGACAGAATATACTGTATATACTTAACAACGTAGTTTCTTCAAACGTCAATCTTCGAACTTACGCTTTATAGCGGTAGAAAAAAAAAAAACAACTTTTCAAAAAACAACTGCCATCTACACGTCAAGAGCGGGTACTTCTAGGATTACCCTCGTGAGAGATATAATAACGATTTCAGTAAAATGTTGAAACATTCCATCATCATCTTCCCCATTCTCTCCATCGTTTGCTTCTTTTTTCTTCTTTTTTCATCAATATTTCTACTTTAGTTTATAACATACAATAATAAATGAACTGAAAAAAGGAAGAATTGAAGAAATATAATAAGTCCAACATGATTAACGATGAGTTTTTAAACACACGTTTAACCCACAGAAAAATATCAAAAAAAAAAAAAGACAGAGAGAGAGAGAGAGCCACTCAAGAGATAAGCAACAGCAGGTTAAAAAAAGTCCGTGCCAAAAAAAGTAGCAAAATTGGCAACTTGTTCAAACGAAGTACAACCAACACTAGACTAAACTGGAGTTGATATGATGTAATAAAATGTCCTGGCAATAGAGTTGGTCAACACTGAACCGGACCGAATCGAAGCACCGAGTGACCTGCTTTGAGCCTAAATGGAGACCGTGGTGGCAAGTGGAGTTGGTGGAGAAGTGAACGAAGGCCGCAAATAACGACAGCAATCAATGGCCGAGTGTACAACAGCTGATGCCAGCAACTGACTAGAATGGGTCAACGACGATGGCGATGACGATGACGATAACGATGACACAGTTCAAAGTACTTTATGTGTAATGGCTTTTCGTCTGCGCTGGGAAGGAGGAAAAGAAGAGGGCTACTAAGCGACAGGCGACTAAATCGTGCCACTTTCATCCTTTGATGAATCCTTTGTTTTTTATTGCTGCAATAATTTTTTGGCAGCTCTTTTTATTTGGGTCCACGAAGATGATGCGGGTGGAAATGTGGGAAAGGGGGGTGTGTTCATAATGAGTTCCTGTCCAGCATATTTTTAATGTGCATAAAAAGCACATTTATTAGATTTTTTCAAATATTGTTTGGGCATTAAATCGAGGTTTATTGTGGTCCTTTTTTATCTCTCTCTGTCTTCCTGTTTTTCCTCATTCTTTCTTTCATTCTGTCTTCATCTTCCCCTATTCCCCTCTTTCTTTTCTGTTTCCTTCTATCATAGCTATTTATCGATCTCTCTTTTTATTCAACATAATATTTCTGCCCATTTCTGTTGTCATTGATTTATGTTCGTTTTCTTTTTCTTAATAGACTTTGAGTATTGTTGTTGTTGTTGTAGCTGTGTTGTTCCATATGAACCACTTGGAACCTTGCCAAATGTTCCAATCAATACCTGGACCTGCTAGTGGGTCGTTGCTTACATTGTGCCTAATGATGTTTATACTGACATCGGGACAAAATTTATGGAACGTGCAGCAATGAAGAGCAATTTTTTCAGGCCAAAAAGTATTGACAAGAAATTTAATAAACGCAGAAAATGGAAATGAAACGAAGAAAAGTAGGTAAAGATATAAAATTCTTTTCATTTAATGTTTACTTTAGTTTTCTGGTTTTTTTTTATGCTGTTTCTAAGCAGCTTCACCATGACTCCGTTTATTCACTTGCCTTGTTTGTTCGATAGCTCCAGGAGCAACACAGGATGGCGTCTCTTATCGAAGAGTTGAGAGCCAGAAACTCAAATTTCACTTCAGTACTACTGCAGGTCTTCAGAAGTTCAAAGCTCGTCTTATTTCATAAGTGTCAGTAGCTGTCGAATTCTTCAGGCATCCAGTCAGTCCACCAACCGGAGAGACTAATCCGACAGCCATCCATCAGACGAACCACCAAAGCTCCGTATTTCGAATGGACACGGATATAAACCCATTCAAGCGTCCGATGAACGCTCTGCAAAAACAATGGTACCGACTGCTTATCGCACGTCGAGTCGGATCCGTTGTGCCACGCGATGGCAATGATAATCAAGCAGAATCCTAGTAAGTATCCAGCATCTGAATCCGCGAAAGCCAGACAAACTCAACGGTTGTTATTCGCCACCCCCTTCGAGAACCCCTCTGGGCATCATTCGCCAACATCAGCCATTCTCAGCCAACAGCATTCATGCCGAAAATTGCGATTTTCTGCTGCTCTTCTTTGATGAATTCAGCAAATGTTTTCATTTCATTCCCTGCTCACTCCGGTACTCATGCACACAATCATTCATTTCTGCATTTCTTTATTCTTTGCATTCTTATTTATTCATTGTTTTATTTCCGCTGATTGCAGTCGCTTCAAGTGTAGTCATCTTCTTTATCTAATAAAAGTTAAACTTTCTCTCCTTCTCCATTCTATCGTACTTCATTTATCTGCTCTATCTTTCTTTCTAGTTCTCATGTCTGCCAGCAACGTTATATGAGTGCATTCCGTCGATATAACGCTCAGTTCAAAAGGGAAATCGAACAACACGAAGCAATGCAACCGAGCGCCATCGATGCGATGAGAGTTCACAGGTTAGTTTTTGTGGTTATAGTGCACGCGATAAGCTTTTAAATTGTACCAATCGAAATGAAATGGCACAAAATATACAATTGATATTATTTTATATTCGAACTTTTTTCCAATACAATTGTTAGCATTTCACTTTTTGCGTTTTACGTTGATTAGATGAAAGAAAATCTTATTTTCAAGTTATTCGTTTTCTGCTATTTTCAGTAAATGAAAAAAATGTTCTATCAATTTCGCTGAAGCACGTCTACATTGGACCATATTCCCTCAAATTCAAATGTCGATATTTTCCCTCGTTATTAGGGATTGTTTCTTCATATTATTAATTTCTCGATATCATCCAATAATCGAGATCTAATAAATCATGGATTGTAATAAAGGAAATAATCCTCAGAATATCTTCTCGATACGATTTCATGTTCAGCTTGGATTTTAAAGTTCTCGTGCTAAGTTCCATTATTCGAACTCTGATGAAATACGGTTCGACAAAATCTGAGTAACTTTCAAGCACGCAAACACTTAATTAAGGTTATGCTGCGAAAAACCACCCCATCCTCTTCCTCCATCCCGCACTTACCACATCAGAGCACAGCACAGAACAGCATCCTGAAGCTCAGGTAGCTCAAAAATGTTAAGTGTTTTCTGGTTACACCTCGCAGCGGCAACTCTGCTATAAAAGCATTAACCAAGCTTCACAAGCGAGATAACCCAGCAACACCTCGAGTGGCACAAACAGTTTTGACTCTTTTTCATTTGTTGTTGTTATTGCTGTATGCCACCCTTGCACTCCCCGTTGGAGGTGTTATTATAGTGGTTGTTGTTATTGTATTATTATTGCATCTTCTCAGAACCTTCGCCATCACCACGCTTTGGCTGCCATTGCACTCGAAACGAGAGATCAACCTGACGCTGCAGCAGCTGGAAAAGGTTTTGAGTGTCAAAGAACGACGACGTTTGGAGGAGATACTCAAGCGCTCAACGGAAACGAAACGATTTTGAAAACAGCTACAACGCGTTACAGGATAAAAGGGCGAATGCCAACGAACGGAAAGGGCGGGTCGAGGAGTCCCGACATGGGTTAAAGTGTTAAGGTTACAATGACGATGGAGAATTTCACCTCCCTGTAAAATATTTTAGTTTTACTTTTACGAGTTTTGTAGCTCAATGGGCTTAAATAAAGTAATAAATAATATTGTGGCATAATTTTAGGTGTTCATTGTTTTTCAACAACTACTCAGAATGAGCTTTAGAATTCTACTCGTTATATTCGCAAAGATTTCCGCTTCGAAAACAAATGAAAATCGTTTTTTTAATAGAATTTCAATTTATTGCATGGTCTGCAAAGTTTCGCGTCCTTATTTATTCATTCTTCATTCCGGCCAACCAAACAATTCAAGAAACAGACGGTTGCAGACATCAAAGCGAAAATTAAATTCTTTTTTTTTACTACCTCGTCACCCTCCCTAAGCTCCCTTCCTGACAATTCTTGCTTCCTTCCAAAAAAAGGAAAGAAAAACTTGTAAGGAAAACAAAAAAGTTCTCAAGCGTTATACAGAAGAAGCTTTCCCAAGAAACTAAAACTAAATAAATTAAATTTCGGAGGTTCAGCTGCGCCTTATAACATTACACCCTCTCGCCACACACCCACGCCCTCCAACTTCCCACGTTTTTCGACTTCTCATCCCGGCAGATGGCGTGCAACCGATACAGATCAGCGCCGATGAAATTGTTACCCCCGATTTAGCGAACAATTCGTTGCGATTTTCCACTTCACAGCCACAGCATGCCTCCAGCACCCTACTCCTGGTTATTCTGTTGATTAGAAGGATATTTCAACTTTTCTCTCGTGCTGTTTTTTGTTTATTTTTCTTGTTGTTGTTTTCCGCTGTTATTGCAAATCACCGAAACCCATCGAGAACGAGAGAAAAATGTGTGAATTGAATTCTCAATGGATATGAATTTTCGCAAGTGTCGGAGTTTTGGTTGTTGTAGAGGCCCTTATTGCTCTATATACTCCATCATCTTCAACAAGGATGATAGCACGCTTTTCTCCTAAACTCACGCCCATCACTCCTGCTTTCTGCCCAGCCGCTATCCATCATTCGTTCGCACAATCAATGCACGTAAATCAGTTCTTCAAACTTCAAAGGATGCTTTTTGGCTGCTTGTCTGTGGGGCTGACCGCATTCCATTGTTGTTATTTGTAGCTTCACTCGTCCGTACTTTGTTACTATTCCATTTTTGCCGTTGAGTTATTTAGTTATTTTGGGCACGTCGCACTTATGTTCGCCATTACAACCGGCCCAAGTTAAGGGTTTGTATCGGTGAACGCTTCAACTGACATTGAACGGAAATAAGATCAGCGCGCTTGTTTGCGAATACAAATGCTGCCCGTTGACTTTCTATTCGTCGAAGCGTTGATTATTGAAATGAAATTTGAAAGTTATCAAATTATGACAAACTGGGAAAATGCAATAAAGAAAATAAGACAGAAAGATTCAGAAAAGATCATCTTAATTTAATAAAGATTAATAACTTGTCGGCACATCAGTAAAATGTTAAAAAATCCCGAAATTATCAAACTACCCAAATCAATTCTTATTTCAAATAAATAAGATATTAAGAAGTGTAGTTGATAGTTTTTCATATTCATCTGATACGAGATTAGTCCCTTCTTCTTACCTCGTTGCACAACAACAACTGCCATCTACTTATATGTCCAATTACGATATTTCTGGGACTACCCTCAGTACATAGCTGACCCATTCATATAAAATATTGTAAATAAAATAAATAAATAAATAAATTTTAAAATAAATAAAGAACGAATAAAGATGAGATTTATAACATGGTTATTTTAAAAATATTCGGAAAAATATTCTATTTTCCAACGCGAATAAAAAAATTCATTAAAAACCCAATAATATCACTAAAAAAAATTCATAAAAATTTCATATAAACGCTGCCGGCCAAAAAGTACACAGAAGCTAAATAAAGAAAACTTTAAAATTAAATACAACAGACAACAAAAACAACCACAAAGTATTTAAAAAAATAGGAGAAAATATCTGACTGTCGTATAAATTTTATAGCTCAACGAAGCGGTAAACAAATTCAACCAAATTCAGCTTAAATGCCATGGAAATGAATGAATAGCCACAAAAGCCAGGCGCTACACTCTATTAAGGAAACTAAAAAGGACCACAGGAACAACACGGAAAAGGAGTGGGAAAGAGAAGGAGGGGGGGAAGAAAGATACCAAGCAACAACAAAAAACCAAGCTGATGCACTGATGGTTCTTATAAATGAGGACTATATTGACGGCTCATCCAGCAAAAACAACAAAAACAAAGACCAACAACATTCAAATCAGGTTCCAAAAAAGCACTCACACAGTGATACTCGTAGGAAAATAACTAAAGTTCGTGAAAGAATGGATATGGATGGATATCTACGAACAGCAAACAATCATCTTGATAGAGATGAGGTTGGTTAAAACGGCATCAACAACAAACAACAACACTGAGAGCGTCAGACCAGAATCGACGGCATCAGTAACATCGACGGCATCGAGAGCATCAGCAATTTAGAAACCATCAACAGCTTCGGCAGCAATGGAAGCCGCAAAAGCCATTTAAGCAACCTGGCGGCATGAAATGAAAACTCTGCGCATGTGTCTGGAATGTCTAATTTATGCCGAAAATGCAAATGCGATCGCAACGAAATTCAATAAACGCAGCAAATAACCGAAAATGGGGAGAACTGACGTGAACCTCGTGAATGAGAGAGGAGAGGGGAAGAATGTTTGTAGGCGAGGATGAGGGAATGAAACCTTTTTGGCCAAAGATGTTGTTTATAAAAGTATACGAACAACGACGTCGGTGGTAATTACGCCTTTTTAATACCGTAATAAATAATCTTTTAAATACCGTATTAACTATTTTGAAGTTTAACTGTTTAATTTTAAATAAAATCCTGCGAATGTTTTTTCATTTTGCCTTAATTAATTGCGTATACACGCACACACACGCTACTTAGCAATAATTAGTCCATCAAATGCATTTGCTAATGAATTCCGTTATATAATTATTTGTGTGCGTTAAGTTGAACTTAATGAGCTACTGCAAATTAAGTTTCCGCATTCAATTGAATTCAAATTGATGACCATCATCATCGTCGTTTCTGAGGGACCTCCTCATCTTGTACAATGACTATGTAGGTATGTAAGACTCGGTCCCTCTCTCTCTTTCTTGCTCTCTTTCGCTATCCATCCTTTTGTATTGAGTTGATTTAAGGTAATTAAATTCCATTAATTATGTACTGAAATATTTAGCTAACTCAACAACGGTCGGTCGATTGTTGAAGCTTTTAAGCAATCAAAGCAAGTTAATAAAGTTAAATACAGTTGTTACTTATCCGATCTAATTATATTTTGTGATATATATTTGTCATAATTATATTCTATGATCTACATATATAATTATATATTTATTTATTTGGATATACAGTCAGTTTCTGACTAAAGACTGTACATATTTTCTTTTCTAGAAAGTAGTTTATGAGAAGAAAGAGATAGAGAGGGATCGACAAGAGATAGAGAGGGAGACAAACAGAGATCGTAACGCAGAGATCATGTCGATCTAGCGGGGAAAAGCGCTCATTTGCTGTTCAGTAAATCATAAAGTTGACTCTATGCGTGGCAAGTTTCGCTTTTTCTCTTCAAGGGATAGTAAATGCAAGGATATCCTTGGGCATATTTCATCCTTTCGGCATACACACATATAAGTTTCCTTGAAACTTGTGTTGATAGTAGCTAGCATGATAAACTGCCGTAGCTTCCGAGTATAATTTTTGCCATTCTCTGGGATTATTAACAAGCAGAGACAACAGAGGCTGAGAGACGAATGGGATAAGTTGACTGAATGATGTCAGTTGAGTACGTGTCGAGTCCCTGGGGTCAGAATGTGAGTCACGGTGAACTGAACTGATGGAGGAGTGGAGCACAAATGCTTCTCGCATGTTTCCGGCAAAATGAGATTTTATTAAGTCGAATTAATAACATATTTTTGCAAGATTGGAATTTTGTTGATGAGCATAACAGAGGCGGTCGTTTTGACTGCACGGAAGAATAGATGATGGATGGATGGATGGATATACATGATATACAGATGGATGTAAATCTCATTAAAGAAGAGAATGAAATCGTAGAAGCAGATTGGCGATGGGGAAGCAAGAAATATTTGGGGCTCGTTCTTCCTTGAACCAAATCTGATTTTAAGCTGTATTTATATAGGTTAAAATAAGGTATTTTTTCATAATTTTCTGTTGGAATACATGAGGATATTCTGAAGGAGAAAACAAGTGTTCCTTTTATGAAGCCAGAATATTAATGCTAGTTAATGAGTGTTTTTTCAATAAAAAATGCGAAGGACAGAACACATTTTTCCTCAAAGTTTCCATAGAATTTCATACAAGTTTTCACCGAAAAATTTCTCTAATGCATGTTAATTAAATTGTAGGAATTTCTGTTATCGAAAAAAGATATCGAGTTTGAAGGAAGTTATTTGATAACTAGAAGAGACTCGTGAAAAAAAAGAATCCTGAATAAAAAAAACCAAATGAATTCCCTCTCAATCAATCTTCTCCATCCTGAAACCAGAAATCTAACGGTACTCAATTCGAATGCGGTCACTTTACGGGAACGGGAAATCAACCACAGCTCGGTTCAATTTATTGACTAGATTTACGCTGTAAAGCATCGTCTGAAAACCACAAAAAATATTGCCAGACCGTTAAAGAGAACAAAAACGATGGTTGAAAGTAAAAAGGAAAGAATACAGAAGAGCTAAAAAAGACAACAACTGCCACAACAACAACAATAAGAAATAAGTACCAGTTCAGAGAGATGCACATCCTGTGCTTCTGATGTACATCCTTCCGCCAGTCATCCAGATGGAGCTTTTAGCATTTAAAGCTGAAGGAAGCGTACAAGAGAAATTAATGTGGCGGGTTCATCTTTTAGACGTCTGAGCGAGCAGAGTTCCATCGACATTATGAAGTCCGCTGTATGAACAACAGCGAAGAGGCGGAGAGGGGAGGATGGACCCAGAGCAAGATGAAGATCGATTGCCCTGTGGTCATCTGCTGCGGTTATCTTGTGCACGCAGTCTAAAAGTCGCTCTAAACTGGAATCCAGCTTAAAGAAAAACAGCTATGGAACTAATTTCTTTCGTTATCATTTTTAACAGGAACTTTAAATAGACCTTCTAAACTTCTACATAAAATTCATAGAAACCTTCTATATTTAAACCTTTTGCATAAAATTTTTAAAAAACTTTTTCACTTCATTGTTTGTAAATCATGTTAAAAATAAAAACTCTGAATTGTGTTTAATGTTCGAACGTTTGAAACGTTTCTTTATAAAAACAAAAAAAAAAATATAAAACAAATTATTCGATAATTTCAAAACCTTACCATAAACCGAGAATGTATTTTAGAACTTAGGAAAACCTTTTTTTAAAATTGCACAAAGAAAAAATAGCAAAAACTCGCTCGAATTTTAAAAAACCGAAACCACAACGAAACCCGAAAAAGGAAACAGGAAACAGAAACCATACGGAACGATACGAAGATAAAGGAAACAAAACTTTGAGCTTGAGTTTTCTCTCAATATCTGAACAAATAAATATTCATCTGAGTAAGGAAAGAAATTCGTATAACAAGAAATTCGAGCAGCAAAAAAATCCCAAGAATCTCCAGCAGAAAGACAGAAAATCCAACAACTACACACCACCGAACAGCTCAAAAGTTTCACCATGTCCAGAATGGATGAATCCAAGGTTCTGGAAAAGGCTCTAAAGAACTGTCAGACTCTTCAGCAACACATCTACGACTCGATTAAGCAGGTGCGCCGTCTTAATATACGCTACAACTCTGAGTGGTTGCTGAAAAACTACCAGAACTACCTGAACACCATCTGGAGTCAGTACGGCTGCCGGAGCCCCGAAACGCGACTGCCGCGGCCATCCAAACACTACCCGAACGGGGTGACTGCCTCGAATGGGGTGGTGCAAACCGTAAGAGGGGCTCGCAGTTCGATAGAACTCTTCGGAGCGAACCGCAAGATCAACTACAAGTTCATCAAGATCAAGCGTAGCATGGAGGCTCTGATGATTCACATACAGCGTGCCATCGAGATAGGCAATCGCCAGCGCAATTATATGCACGTGAGTGTCACTGGGCGTGGCACTAAGGTGCAGTTGTGTTGTCATTAGATGGAGGTCATTCGGGTTCATGCAGAGGCTGCAGAGTGTACGATGCATGAATTTTATACTTAATCATATTTTTTCAGAAATTTGTTGGTACTTATGTCATATGTGTATGTAAATGTATATATTTGGAGAGTAGTTTTCAAAAACCGTCGGTGGATTTTTGTTGTATTAAGTGGAAATAAAAAACAAACACTCAAAATTTCTAAAACTAAATACTGGTCATTTTACTGCAATTTTAACACATTCCTGCCTAAACTCAATACAGAGTTAATGATTTATCCAATTTGGAGAAAGTGTTCGATAAATTGTAAATCCAAATGGGTCTCTATGTTGATATCTGGTCAATAATTGATCCCATAAGAAGAGTGAGTAATCACTTACGACCCTATAATTCTGGACATCTTCTGCAGCCTATTTTAGCAGCTTGTTTAAATGCTAGGAATATCATCGGATATAAATTCCAGGTTGTCCTTTCCCAGATTTCCTTTTATTTTATTTCTGGATTGTATAAAGTAAAATAAAACGAATAAATACAATAAATAACAACATACTTTTCAACAAATCTTCGCCATTCTTTTACACTTTAATTTCTGTTATAATTTTAGATGGTAATAATTAACTAAAGATTAAAATTTCATTTCATTTGATGGTGTTGTTTTGTTTTTGATAAAAATTAAAATTAAAAAAAAGGTTTTACAATAGGTTTCATTAAATTAATAATTGCTGCTGTTTTATTTTTAGTAATAATAAAAACCTAGAATTATTTTTAGTTTTTCATTTATTTTAGAAAGAGTTCGTTTATTTATTAATTTTTCTTGTTTTAGTTTTTTTTTGACAATACAGAGAAAAAGCTTAACTTTTTGTTGTTGTTCTTTTTTTGTGACGGAACAAAATTTGTTGCTAACATTTACTAATGTCAAGTTTTGTTTTAATTGTGTTGTTTGTTTAGATTATTTGTAAAAAAACAGATTAAAATATATCTAAAAAAAAAAATTTTACATCATCGTACATGATATCAAGCAAACACTATTACGGAAATAAATACAATAAAATAGAGAGGAGAGAGAGAGAGAGAGAGAGAGAGCATAAAATAGAAATAATAAAAAAATAGGGATAACTTTTGAGACGAGCATTTAATCAAAATAACTTTGATAATAAAAAACTCGCAGTAATAAAATTAGTAAAAATAGACGCTGCAAGAGAGATACGCCAGAGAAAGTGAGAAAGATAGAGAGTAGAGAAGAGATAAAAGAGGCACAGAGAAAGAGTGTATGCAAGACAGAAGCGGACACTAACAGGGCGGCGCATGAACCGATCACATGATCTGTAGAAGAAGAATTTGAGAACTTCTAATAATTCAATGAGTTGAACTCGCTTTCGTAATCGAACGCTTTCCAAACATTCTTCGATTCTCTGACGCGATCCTCTCTCTCTCTCTCATCATAACATATCTCGCAGCACCTCCTTCTGCGCAGCTGTCAGCTTCTCGGGGAACTGAATGTCGAAGGCCACCAGCAGGTCACCCTTCCGCGTGGTGTCCTTGGGGAAGGGCAGCCCATAGCCCTGGATCCGTTTCACGGTATTCGGCTTTATGATCTCTTGCATGGTGCTGATGCGTAGCTTGTCACCCGACATCGTAGGAACTTGAAAGACAACACCGCAGAGAGCCTAAAATAATATAAGAAAAAAATCAGAATTACAATACTTAAAGCAATAAAACTTAAAGCTAACTTAAAACTAACTTAAAACTGAGACCAAGTACATAAATAGTAGTAGATAACTCGAATCAGTGGCATGTGTGAAAGCCTTTAATTCGTCTGAACCTTTTGCTTGTTCTTTGCTTCTGAACCCGTTGCTTCTCCACCACCTGGACTTGCAGTGGAAACTAACCATCAGTCACCCAAGTAAATGAAGTCATCCATCCTGTCAACCTTTCTTTTGCTTCCCCAACTCAATATTTTGTTGACATTTCGTTCTCTTTGCATTGATTGTCAAGCTCTTGTTTTTATATCCCATTATTTATTTAGTTCATTTTATTGATTGATTGATTATCCGCTCGCTGTTCTCTGTCTATCCACTTGTCTAACAGGAGGAGGGGGAGGGGGGGGGGGGAATATCGAAAACTATCAATTCTTGTTGTTGAGGCTTTTATTGTCTCAACGACTCAATGTCTCAATAGGAAAATATTTTCGTTCGCTTGTTGTCAATTATTGTTTATTCACTCTTTCACTCGGACAGACGTTTGATTGTTTAAACTGTTTTCTGTTCGATAGGCTTTTCGATTTATAGACGATAGACCCTTCAATTTATAATGTTTGTCTTTTAATGGGGAAAAGTCGTGCCGAAATGTCATCCATCATTGATGGAAGACTGTAAATAAGGTCAAATGTTATATCCATTCTTATTTATGGAATATTTCACAAACGGGGAAGTTATTTTGTCATATTGTTTTGTTTCTAACACAAGTTATGCAAGTTTATGTAAGAAAATAAAGAAGGATGTCGAAAAGAAGTTGTTGTTGTGACCGTTCTTATTTATAATCATTCAACTAATAAATGTTTTCATTTTTTGTAAAATATATTATTCTTATCAATAATAACAATAAAAGCATTATTTCTTTAAACAAAAAAATTAATCATTAAATCATTATTAAACATTTAACATGTTAATTTATTAACATTTAACCATTACCCTAAAATTATTTCATAATTTGAAATGAATAAAATGTTTAAATAAATTTAAACTCCCTCACTTTTCATCTTCCTTCACTAGTAATTTGATTAATAATACTAAATTTTTTCTCCAGTGTATATAAATCACAGAACAAATGTAAGTATGTATATAATGACAACGTATTCATATGTAAATGCATATATTTAACATTGTTTTCGTTTTTTTTTTATTTTTTTTCTTTTATTTATCAAAAGTTTCTTGAGGTTAAATAAACAACAAAAGTGGTTAAATACTACTTGTTACCAAAAAAGGCAACAGAAGAGAAAGAAAGCAACAAAAAGCCGAGCAGAACAAGCACAAAATTAATACATACAAAAATACGAGCGTATGAAATCGTGTGTTGCTAAAATTTACATACATATGGTCGAATATACAAAATGTACAAATATACAAAGAATGAAAAATGTTATTTACAACAACAAACATCATATACACTTGTTGCTTAGGAAGTTGATGGAAAGACGTTGCTGAAACATGATGCCTACGAAATTATTGTGCGATTGTGCTGATATACATCTGATTGATTGCTGCTGATTGATTGATATATTTATATACATACATTGTAAGTTGTAGCAGTTAACATAACAATGTATATATATATAATACCAAACATTAGATACAGTTGTTGCGTTGCAAGTTGAAACAAATATGTTGCTGAAACAATTATTGTTGTTTTAACACATGTACATCATAATTGCGTACGATCTAAGGTCCAATCGATTGGTTCAGCGACGTTTTTAGCTCAAACGAGAGCTGCTTCGTCGATCGTCATGATCGTGCGCTTCAATCTTCGCATGATGACTTAATAGCTTTGACCGAAAATTGGCCAAAAAGGAGCGAGACGAAACAAAATAACTCAAGTAGCAATAAAATCCACGTACAGCAGATTCTACGAGCCGGAAAAATAATAATTTTAGGTTCTTTGCATAAAAATCACATGATTTGCCAATTTTTATGGTTTCGAAAAAGCGGTCACCAATAAAAAAAAAACAAACTGCGTCATCATTATCACCCAAATCAATACGATAACATCATAATCACCTTCCGTAGATGTCATGTCGTGGTCATTGGCATCAAACACACAAACATGATGACCGCATCGAAACGCATTTTTATTGCAGTGTGATTTAATGGATCGAATTTTTGATGGATTCCATCGATAGATTGTTTTTTTCTGTTTTTTCTTTTTTTTGTTATACTGAATTGAATGACAAAGACATCAACTGAATTTTTTATTACCAACTGGCGACTTCAGTTTCGTCTTTAAATGTTTATGATTTGTCTTGAGAACCGTTTAAATGTCGCAAAAGTGGTTGACGCTTATAAAAGCAGCGAACGCAACAAAAATATGTCCAAAATGTCAGAGTGATTAAAAAAATTTCAGATCTTGTGGACCATAAAGTCGACAACAGAAACGGCAAAAAGAAATCGCAAAGCGACACTGAAAATTCGACGATTCCTGGAAAGTTGTCAACCAGCGACTAAAAACAGTCGCAGCGACAAGAGATGAATCGCATCCAGCATCCAGTACCAAGAAGAAAGAAAGAAGGAAGGAAGAAAGGAAGGAATGTTCTTTAAAACAAACAGTCGACAAGCGACATTCAGCGGGTCGCAAGCGGTTTCGACATTCAGTGGGCCGCAAGAAACTCGTAATACGAATGATAAAACACCGTAAAAACAGTGACAGAAAACAAGCAACAACCGACATTCAACGAGTCGCATGCGATACTACAGGCTATCAAAAAACGGCGACTTCAAACCCTTTCGGCAGCAATCAAGGTTGACACACACAAGGAAACATTAAAAAGTACTTAAAATCGAAAATGATTTCTTTGCTGAAGGATGTCTCAATCCATGAGGACGAGTTAAAATGACGGTGACGGATGAATGACGTGTTGTATTTGTGACGTGACCAACAACATTTTTACCACGACAATTTATGGTCGCGTTTGTGGTACACACTTAAATTTGAAATCGATCAACAAGAATTTGGGTTAAAGATTGGGACTGTTTTAATGTCGAAGGAAGGATTCTCTAAGAATACGAGAACATTTCGATTTATATATTTTTATGCGATTTTTATTCAAGTAGATTGGAAATTTTCTCTTAAAAGGAAACACGATAAATAATTCAACTTCCATTAAGAACAACAACATTAACAATATATTTTTATAGATTCCTCAACATTAATCGAAAACGCATCAGAATATCATGGAAATCATCACATATACGAAGAAAACTGCGGAGATTACAAGAGATAAGAAAATAGTAATGATTCTGGACATGAGATACCACACTTGCCTCTTTATGCCTCATCATTTAATCATGATCATTACGTTATGATCTCATCTATGAATCATTTACTTCAATAGAGTCTCAATGCACCATTTTGCTCTATATTAAGAATCATTTGAAGAGCTTTATGAGCGTTAAATTTTTTAGTGGAAATAATAATAGAGTAGAAAATACTTTTGTACACACACTCATTCAAAATTTCTTTAGTCTTCTTGAGTGATTAAGCATAAATTATATTAATATTTTTAGCTTATTTTTGTATATTATTATACAATATCAATATACATGTCAGCAATATATCTCTAGTGTGGTCAGAATAAAGATTACCTTAATCATTATGGTTCACATGACTTTCAAACATACATACATAAGTACCTATACATATGTATATTATATAATATCTCTATGTTCGTACATCGATGACGTGATCATTGAATCTCGATTGTGCGAACAATAGAAAAATCGCACGCTTTTTTTGAGACACGTACACTTTGAGGCATTTAGGTGAGCTACGCGTCAGTTTGTAGATCGGCAGAAACACTAACAATCTTAAGCTGCTCTAACAACTAATTGAATGCTGAGGTGAGAACTATTTCTCTATTTATAGCCATCTACGGATTACTTTGGAAAAAAAAAACTGAAATCATAAAAAGATCAATAACAACAACAGAACTGATTGGGGTTTTATTCAGAAAATAAAGAAAAAAAAATACTACCTACTTAACTATTGATAGATTGATATATGTATGTACTGTAGGATTGTTGTTGTTTATGTAATGAGAAACATAATTTATGAGTACGAAAAAAGTACAACAAACGTGAAGACTAAAAAAAGCTCATTCTTATTCTTACTTTTCTTGGTTCATCAAATAAGATGATCTCATATGGAAGAACTTAAGACCCTTTACATTATCTTTGACTGATGTCAGACTAAGCCTCTTGAGGCCGGGGTTGCTTCGTGGCATGTGACATGTGCCAACCAATCAGAGGGAGTAAGTCCAGCCTCAAGAGGCTTAGTCTGACATTGACCTCTGTGACTCTTCCTCAAGAAGTTTCCTCAAGCCCTTCCTCGAGTAACCTTGTATTCAAGCGCTATATACTTTTAAAAAACTCTCTTAGATTAAAGTTAAAGTGAATACATCCAAATGTTCATTAATTGTTTAGATAATCACTAAATAGAGATTGATCACAATGAGGTTAAATTAATTAAGTAAACGATTAAGCAACGATTGGAATCGATTACCAATGTCTTAAAAAAAATCCAAGAACAGAGCCATTAATTAAACTATATTCCCAAATTTTGATCGCGAAAAAACG
The DNA here is from genome assembly GCA_949629155.1 of Myopa testacea. Classification (NCBI taxonomy): domain Eukaryota; kingdom Metazoa; phylum Arthropoda; class Insecta; order Diptera; family Conopidae; genus Myopa; species Myopa testacea. Next base: position 43,021,758 of record OX451347.1, on the reverse strand, counting down.
CAGAAAACGCGAATTATTACCAAAAAGTGAAGGAATCAAGCTATCGGGCGATCGGTTTGGGACCCCGCTGTCCCAAAATGGTGCACATTTAAGTCAATTAGTATTTCTTCTTAGTTCAGATTTTTTCTCACAGACCAAAGTTTTGAACGACCCGTCAAATAAGGAGCGATCATAAAAATCAAAATTGAACCTGTCCGCATAAAAGGCAGACGGACAGACAGACAGACAAGTTCACCATATTTGCGATTATCACACGAACTTGGCTAAAAATCACAACTACTAAGCATCTGAAGAGGGGAAAACCCACCAAAAATTGCAACCAAAATATTTTCAGCAATGCACTGTATCAATTGCAACATTGGTGACAGTGTTGTCACTTAGTTGGCAACGCTAAAAACGCACATAACGCATAACGTACAATATAACGCACGAACGCACAAGAACTATGCACAAAATGCATTAAAAAGGCGTTGAAAAATGTTCACACATGTTTTTCGATCATCAGCGTGTCATGCATTCGTCCACGTTTACGTCATTTTTAAGTCACGTTACTTGTTTAGATTGTCATGTTAAGTTTTAATTGGACTAACTAAATATCTGACAAGTGTTTTAAATTAAACTCAATTCTGTTTGGAGAATTCTTTGGTTCAGTTTGGTGAGTTCTTTTCTATTGTGTTTTCGTGTTGTTATGGCTGCAGTCAGCTGTAGCAGCTGTTGTCAGTGGCGTACGTGCGACGGGAGTTACTGCGGTTAAGTCTTGTACCTGTATTTGCTTTTTATTACCCTTTAACTTCCTTTATACATGTACTTTATACTTTCTTTTAAAGCCTCTCTCAGTTTGACCTCTAGGTGAAAACATGGGAACATGTTACCTCAACACAGTCTCCCATAATTTTTTATGTTTTTTTCTCTACGTCACTGCTTTGTTGCTGCTGGTGCAGGTAATAAATTGTTCGAATTTTATTGCTTGTTACAATCGCCGATTATAGCAATAATTACAACAACATAAATTATGAATTCTATTTACCCAAAAATGGGGAGTGTGTTCTTTAGTGCGCGTTTTTCTTGTAAATCGAGTGAACAGTGATTTATGTTTAAGTTGTCGTTTTTGTGATTAGTTGTCGTTGTTGTTTTTTTCCCTAATCACATTTATAAATTTCCTTTACAGATTTTTTTAATTCTATACAGTGTTAAAATAAATATGTCTAAAATGCAACTACACTATAGTTTTACTTTTTTTTCTCTACTGTCATTATTTATGTCAAAAGCAGCTGCAGGTATGTATGTCAAACCATATGGCAGAATATGAGACAAAAACTAAGGTAACCATAGCTAAATTACACAAAATCAGAAAGAAACTAGACAGCACTATCATTGGTCTGAATCTTTAATGTCAATATGACAAAAATGGACGATCTTCTGGACTAACTGAGAGTCTCCAGACTAAGTGGACATTCAGAAGAAAGTTTCTTAGAATTATTATTATATTAATATTGCATTTAATTCATTACTTAAAACGTACTTCCACTTTACTAACCTAACATTACCTTTAGCCTTAAAAATTTATTCCAATATACAATACATCTCTTTTATCTACTTTTTACTCTTTTATCTAAATAATGAATCACTTAATATCAATTCTTACTCACTTGCTTAAGGCTCAACCTCGCCGTATACCGTAGATCGCTCCCCTCCCGCTTGAACATCGCATGTGGTTTGTCCCTAATGATGAATACAATATCGGCTGGAATCTTACCCTGCGACTGATCGCCCTCCTTCTGGAACGTCACTTTCGTGCCCGACTTCCAGCCCGGCTTAATCGAAATGCTCACGTATTTGTCCTCCTTTTTGGACGAACCGTCGGGCAGTGCGACGCGTCGTGATATCTTCATTTTCTTAACACAGCCATTATAGATTTCCTCCAGCGTTACGTAGAGGTCATGTTCGACGGGTGGGTCCTGCTGTTTCTCCTTTTTGAATGGTGTGTGCACATTGAATGAATGCGACCTGAAAGAGGGCCTTCGCGTCATTATTTCGCGTAGGAAAAGCTTATCATTACAACCGGACGCAGTGTGTCCCACAGTGCTCACCTAAACGCTCCGCCAAGACCGTGGCGTGAACCCAATCCGCCGAAGGGTGATGAAAAGAAATCGTGTTCGGTGTCGAGATCGAACACATTCTTGTCGAACAAGTTGTCGCCCATGTCAAAGAAAGATGCAAACGGATTACTTGAGCCGAAGAACTGAGCGAAAGTGGCTCGTGGATCACCATGGAACTGATATGTAAAGGAGTTGTTGGTGCCACCGCCATTACGAGTGCCTATCGGAGAGGTCGTCAAGTTTTAGAAACGAAAGTTTAAAAAGAAACGTTTACATGGGTCAACTTACCTCCACTCTTGAGACCGTCCTCGCCGTATTTGTCGTAAACCTCGCGTTTACTTTTATCCGAGAGCACTTCGTAAGCCTCTGCCACCTCCTTGAATTTCTCCTCCGCGTTGGCGGATTTGTTTTTGTCCGGATGATAACGTAGCGCTAATTTTCTGTAGGCTTTTTTAATTTCGTCATCGGTGGCAGTTTTTGGTATACCCAGTGTTTTATAGTAATCTTTTCCCATCTCGAAGTTTTCGTGTTATATATACTCTTGGATTTTTGCCGTAGTTATCTATGGTTATTTTGCATATAATTTTCGATGAATTTTTCAGTTTATATGGTGGCAAACATTAAATTAATCTACGAAAATACACCAAAAAGAAGAATTATATTAGTTTAAAATTACTCAATGAAAAATATTATAAATACTAAAAGACATTATCAAATATTGTGTACAAAGACTTTAATAATTAGATACAAATTGAAGATGAACTGTATACATTTTAATACCTGGCACGATAGTAAAAATAAAATCAAATCAACTGAAATGGTGTTTTAAAAAAAATTTTTCATTTCGTTTTAATTTAATCATTTCACTCAATATATCCATTCCACTTCCGTATGTAATCAATCCATCCATCATTCAACTTAAACACACTCAAGTCATCCTTAAGTAAAGCCAAATAAAAACATGAACATAACATCGACAGTCTGCTTGATTAAAAGCACTTTAAGACAATCAAAAAATAAAGATATTAATAAAAATATAAAAAAAATTAAGTACTCACAAAAGAGTTCTTAAAATTCGCGAAATAATCCGGTTTAAGGTTCTTATGGTGATGAGCATTTACCAAAAATAAAGCGATATCCAAAATTGCAGTGAATTCCAATTTATGTGTATATGGTGAATTTTAAGATTTTTTTGGAAAAATAAACAAACAACAAAACAAAATTTTGAATTTGACAACAAAAATCCGTGAAAAAAATCCGAAAAAAATAAAAAATAATTGAGTTGTCATTGAAATATATAAAAAAACAATTCCTTTCCTTTTTTAAAAAATATGTAGTAATTAAGAAATACTTTTTGTAAAAACAGACAGTAAAGATTAGTAGTCAAAACATCAGTTAGTGGATCACGCCTATATTTTGTCGGCCGATTTGCTCTGTTATATTAATTTCGCGAATAGAATTTCAGCTTTAGATATGGGCTACTAGCTGAAAAATTCAACTCTCAAATAGGAAGCATTCATATTTTCGTCATTTTCAGTACCAAAGAGTGATATGACATGTTCGACAGAGAATGTTCTTGCCAAATTTCTTGAAGATAATATCCGTCTGTCATCTGTCCATCCGTCTATCTGTCGGAAATCACGTTTGAGGAAAAGCAAATGAATTTCGCACTCATACTTATACCTAGTTGTGTAGCATTATTTGCTATTGCGAAGGGGCCAAATAGGTCATAAGCGACACTTAATTTTTCTAATAAAACAGAAAACCTTTTTTTAAACCATGTAACGAAGCAAGTAACTAGTAATTATGTTTAATAGACTAGATTAAGCTATCTCACTATATTCCCTGTAAAATATTTTCGAATAAGAATTGGAACCAATCAGTATATTAAAACTGTATACTTGAAAAAGAAAGGATGACCAAACCTACGGTTATGCTAAATGGGGCGGACCACGTTCTTTCTTTCCTCCTCATTTCCTTTTCTTTTCCTCATGAACTTGTCTAAAGTTCTTTTTCACTTAAAGGTTTCATGAGGTTGTAGGGTATTTTAGCCTCTAGCAAGCGCTCTTTCTGGTTAGGTTTTGTTTTATTTATTTATGCAATCTTGTTCATCACTGCCATTCTGTATTCGTCCATCCGTTCGTCTGTCCCTCTAACCACTTAATTTAAGGTGAATACGGCGACAAACGATGCTTGTGCGTTATTTTTATAACAATGAATTTTTATTCATACATACATATATAGTCGTATCTATAATTTGGAGAGATTTATTCTTTTTCTGTTGCAGACGTCTTGAACTTGAATGAATTTCAATTGTAATATTTTTAATGCATGATTAGCAGATTAGATGGATGAAATGCATAATAATATTAATTACGATATACATATAAATGTAATATAACTATAATTATAATATAAAAGTGATAATAATAACAAATATTTTTTTTCTTAACGGAAAATTTATTCACATAACATTAGAATGCGATTTCTGATATATTCTGATATCAGATCAAATATTAAGCTTTTTTACCCGATTAACATGAAATAAACACGATTTATTTTTTGAAATGCTGTTAAATTAATTATTTTGAGCTGTTCGTGTTGCTGTTGTTGTTATTTTTGTTTCAATGAGCGCAAATAAATTCATTTCCACTTCACGCCAAGGTCATTCATTCAATATTGTTTTAAAATTAATTTCAAAAATTTTCGAAAAACTTATTGTGGGTGTTTTTGACATTGTTTTGATTTGCTTCCGTTGATATAATTTTCGGATCCATAAGCGTTTCATATTCATAAACAAAACAAAAACTAAACAAAAAATTGAAAAAAATATAAATCAAAAATATTCACGAAAAATATATCACGAAAAGTATATCAGAATTTTCCAGCTATACGAGTAACATGCAAAGTATTTATATATGTATGTACATTCTATTCGTGAAGAAAATTTCATCAAATTTGCTACGAGGACAAAAAAGAAGGTGTTAATTATTAAAAATAGAATAAATAAAGAAAGAGTAAACCAGAAACGCTGCTATATTCGGCTTGCCTCTGTTTGTATTCGTAGCAGTGCCACGGTAGAAATTGTATGCAAAGAAAACATTTTATAGAGCATATAGTGGGATAGTGGACGGAACACACCCATTTGTAGAATGAAAAATATTAATGTACTAAAATTTAGGTTTACTTTTACATTTGTAGCTTAATCCATTTCCGTTAAACGTATTTATTTGTAGAGTTTATTATGCCCAAGAGGGCGAATCATTACTAAGTATTACTAAGATTAAAAGTATGTATATTGGTGCTTGTCATAATATAGCAACAACTTCTTCCCTTCAAATTCTTTATAACCCTAAAGAATCAGAATCTTTATATCCTGATTATGGTAAGTAGCTCCATTATGTATTTAATCATGTATTAATCCAATTGCAAGTGATATGCCTACAATTCCTTCTATCGTATTACACTATATATACCCCTACATATCTATGAGCAGACATATTATACTAATTTTATGTTATAATGAGTTTTTTGAGGAATATATTATTCCGTATATAATGTATTGAAACATTATTATAATATGTAAATAAAAATATTTAATATTCTGCTCGTTTCATCTTATTTTCTTCTTCTTTCCTCCTTTGTCACACTTCACAATTGATATTCAATTTACGCTCGCTTCAGATGCGTCATTTATGCGCCGATAAATTGCGGAATTAATATTTTCTGTCGCATTTAAATTGTGTCTACTGTTTGTTAACTCCGAACGACTTCCGCATAAATGAAGTAAAGTAAAGTAATTAAAAACACTGTTTAAAAAAGCACTCGTATTACTCTGAAAATGGTCAATGAGTGAATGCTTCGCATATTAATTTTGAATATTGTCAAATTCGATGTTTTCCATGCACTCGTCTTTTGATTATCGCGTTGTAAGGTTTTAATTAAAAACTTTAACTTTATACATATAAATAAATATTCGAACTGCTCTCTTTTAATTCGCTTTCGATTTTTTCCCTTTGATACACACGAGTTCTTGTATATATGTAATTTCAATAAATTATTCTTTTCTCATTAATCATCATCAGGCAGCGAAATTGTTTAAAGTGAACTCCTTTGCCATTTATTGTTGTTGTTGCATTGTATTTTTGCATTTTTGTAATTTAAATCCTGCGATCGCGAGCAGTGAATTTTTTTATTAATTCACTCTTTATTCGCTTTTGTTGTGGCTTATTTTTCTTTTCCTTTTTTTCCTTCTGTTCCAAGTTGAATAAATATTTATTCATTTGCTCGTTTAAATTAAGTACTTAATAATCAGTTGAATGGCTTTAAAAATATTTGAAGTTTTAATTATTCTGGAATGCAATTTCGATTGTTGTTTTTGAATGCAAATCTGAAATCTTATAGACCATAATTTCAGACACGCCCATATTTGTTTTGTTTGTTGATTAAGTAAACGAATGGTTTTCAAAGAATGCACTGTCAAAGCTTCAGCTTTGTTATAAACAATCGGAAAAATCTTTCTTCTTTTAATTATAATTTTAATTTTAGTTTGTTTTTTGAATAAAAATTAAAATTGAACATTATCATAATAAAATTAAATTAAATGGAATTAAAGTAAATTATAATTGACTTAGAATACAATATACAATCAGTTTTAATAAAACGATGTTTTCGGTATTAAACTGATCTACTTTCAAATTAATCCAACTTTTATTATTCTTATTTTTATTCCTATTTTTAAGTAAATCTTTTTATTTTAAGACGTGAACATTTTCCAAGACGTTTATTGATGATGCATTGGATGATGCAGTCTCTTTCTCTCTCCCTCTCTCCCTTCTTGATTGCCGCACTTCAAAAACTCATCACTCAGCTGTTTTCGTTTTTATAGTTTTTGCACGTATCCGTAGTTTGTAAACAAAATTATTCACTACACCTCAATTTAAGAGACGCTAATTTAAGGCGCTGCCAGGCATAAAAATGTAAAAAGTTACTGTAAAACTAGACACATTTTACACCCCAGACGATCGCCGTCCAGACACACGATCTTGAGTGACAAACTTCGAATTTAAATGAAACGCTTGCGCTAACTTAACAAGTTAATTACAATAATAAATTAATTATCATCATTATTTAATATCGCTGTTATGTAAAACCAGAAAAAGTTGACAACAAATCGACAGCATTGAAAAAAATATACATACACACATATTCAAGGTCACTTTAAAAAGTTGAATCTTTCAAAGATGAGCTGTGAACCGTATTTACACATGTACACTACCGGCCAAAAGTTTCGAAGCACCACTCCTGTTCATAGAAAATCGTGTGGCATTTCTATATTATTGTATAAATTTTGATTTTTTCTTTTTTAATAGAATGGTTGTAAAGTGATAACTGTAATATGGAACCCAAAACGGGTTTACGGCGTTCATTGTTTAATTGCATGCTCAAACAATGCACTAAGTCAAGAAATTGGGTTTTTTTGTTTATTGCACTTCCCATGCAAAATCGAGAAAAAGGGTTATCAAAAACCTCTTTCAGGTACTCAGGGTAATTTTTTTTTAATGGGGTAATTACTAAAGGTGATTATGAATAATTATTACCATCCATTTTTTACCCTGGGTCAAGTATAAAAGGCTGACCTAGAATATTGACACCATTCTTTGTTCGTCAAGATTCAAACTTACCAAACGTTAAAAAAACCGAAGTCATGCCAAAAAATAAGATTGATATAAGATGTATGTGTGTATAAACATACATTCCATAGATAATATAATCCATACATAGACACAGATGTTTATTTATAACTTTTTTCCTCTTTGTGCTTTTAATACCGTTTTTAACTCTTTGAAATTTTCTCGCAACTTCTCTTGATTCCTGACTCCCGAACCTATACTGTAGACTCTTGATTCTTTACTATTGATAATAACTACGGACTTTTGAACATTAATTAATTAAATTAGAAGATAATAACTACTCATGTATTGACATTTTAATATTGACTGATTATAAATACAATTTACTATTGACTCTTGACACTTGGCTCTTTACTATTGATTTGACTTCTGATTCTTGACACTTGACTATTGGCTGTTGGCAACCATTTTTGCCTCCCGTCACTCTACTTTTTTGTTTACCTTTTATATACTTTTGATTTTAACACATCGTCTGTCTCTCCCTTCGTTGGACTCCCGACTTCTTGACGTGATACTTGACTTTTACACTGGACATTTTCTTAATTCTTTTCATTATTTAATTTGAACTCTTTCTGCATTTCGATTGTTCGATTCTTTCTTGACTTTAACCCTTGAATTGATTCCTAGTCTTTTCTGGATTTCTTTTTACGTCATTCTTTCATTCATTTCATTACTCCCAACTCTTTGCTTTAACCGTCTTGAAACTTAACTCTTTAACTCTCGATTTATTGCTCTAACGATTAATTCTTGATTATCATACATATTATACAATAATTATCATTATTATTATATTATACATACATACTGTTAATATGTATGTAAAATTTAAATAAAACTAAATCAATTATCATAAATCACAATATAAATAACCAAACGACAATAAAATCCATGAATAAAAAATAGGAATTCATTTGACGGAAATAGCAAAAAAAAATTGATTTGAATATCAATTATAAGAGTATTGCTAATAGGAAGTCGAGGACGACGAAGAGGAACAAGAAAGTATCAATCAAACCAATATAACGGATTAAAGATAATTCGATTTCATGGTCTATTAAATTTCTAGCTTGGATTATTTTAAATTAAAATAATAACGGAAATTATAATCGTTTATCGATTCTATAGAAGATTATCATAGTACATGTGTTTTTTTCTTACATATGTGGTTATGTAATGGTACATACATACATATAAACCATAATAGTTCATAACCTTGTACATATTTCTAAATGAATATCCATAAATGTCGATAGAACTGAAATTATTGCATCACTTTCGAAAATATGTATTTCTTTCTTTTATTTATTTTTGACTATTATTAACTATTACTTTTTTCTCAATATATGTATACATATTTGTATAAACTCTATTAAGATCGAACTTTTTGGAAACCACGCGGCAAGAGAGAAATATTTAAAAACTAAATAAATAAAAATGGTTGTGCTTCTAAACATTTTTCGCAAAAATAAAACAGTTTCGATTTTAAGTTTTATGAAAAAATGGGAAAATATAAAAAATATGTATGTACATATGTATTATATTATTTTTATATGCATGAATTTATTCTTTGGTTGTTTTTTTTTTTGACAAAATTAATACCAAGCGTGGGTAGATTTTAATGATGGTGTCAGCGGCTGCGATGCTGGCGATCATCACCATGTTGCTGAACATACACGCAATTCGTTGCTTTTTTGATTAAATTTAATTAATTTGTCTTTTAAATAAAATCTATATGTATAATTCTTCATTCAATTTATGAACTCTTCAATTGTATACCCTTCAAAGGAAGGGTATATCAATTCCTGCGTCTGTCTGTCCCTCTGCCCTTCTTTGAAAATCACAATTGAGAGGAAACGAATTAAAAAGCGAGGTCACGAGAATGTAGGGTATCTCAGCTTCGGCCAAGTCAAAGATTGGCCACTTTCTGTGTTGTTTTTTGTTAGAATTTCTGACAGTTTCGTTAACCTTTAATATTTGAATTATTTAATCTCACGTCAAACAGAATCTCTGTGGTATTGTTTTGAGGTGAGATTAATACTCGTATGTGTAGTATATGCAAATATATATATTTTTAGCTTATCTATAATTCGACTGTCATTCAGCTCTCAAACACTTTTGCTTTCTTAAAAGTGAAACCATTCATATTCGATCTTTATAAGCGAATCTTATTCTTTTTATATGTATTCGGTTTATAAATATTAACAAATAAAATGCATATACAATACAAATCTTTCTCTCTCTCACTCCCTCTTCTTTCTCATTGTTGTTGTTTTGCATTCGAATAACCTTTCGCGTGATCTGCTAGAAACAATTCGTGAGTCTGTCTGCCGTTTCATTGATTACGCGTATCTGATCAACAAAAATTGTTTTGTTTTATTAAACTACAATACATATTTTTTGTGCACTTTCTCGCTATTTTTATTTACTTCTTTCTTCGCAAATGTTGTTGTTTTGAGCTTAGTTAATCGGGGACTCTTTTCGCGCTTCTCTTCGGTTGGGGAATAATAATCATGTGTCATAATTTAAAAATACTAGCATTTGTTTAAATCTGCCTTTAATTGGTTTTAGAGATTCTACGTTATCGTTGCTTGCTCTCTCTCTCTCTCTCTCTCTCTCTCTCTCTCTCTCTCTCTCTCTCTCTCTCTCTCTCTCTCTCCCTCTCTCTCTGTGGTTAGCCTTCTCCCTCTGACATGTTCTCATTGCCATTCGTTTAAGGCCAACAATCTTTTCATCATTTTATTTTATATGGTTTAATAAAATTATTACATGCTTTTAATGTCTGTACATATGTACATATATATGTAATATAAATATATTTATTTGTGTGTTTATGAGTATATGTAGATTTATATAACATAATTGAAGCTGTTTCTATTCGCACAGAAAAAGAATTCAACAACAACACCTTCGATGAAGTCAAGTCCAATCTTTCTTCCTTTTTTTCTTTTATTATTTTTTTTTTTCATATCCCACGCAAATTTTTTTTTAATTTATAAAATATGTACATCTAACAGTATGTCTTTGATAAGTTTTTTATTGGATTCTATAAACATACTTATACATAATTAGAGATTTAAACACGTGTGGTAAATAAGAATGTACATATGTAAATAACGTAAATGTGTGAAGAATATAAAATTTTGGACTTTCAGAACTAAAAGAAAAGAAATATTTCAGAAAGCACTATAACTTTTTTACCGTTAAATTATTATATTTCGGGGAAGAAAAACGATTGAAACTTTTCATCGCTTAAGCACAAATAACATGTTTAAATGCAAGATATATTATTAAGAAGGTATATTATAAAAAACTTAAAATAGTAAAAAGAGGACGAACATCTAAGAGATTTACTCACTTATGTGATATAAAAAGCAGAGAAATCTTAATATATTTGTTGGCTTAGAAAATTTCATTTTTAATGTCATCAAAAGAGAATAAAGAAGAAGATGAATTTATTTATGTAAAGTATTTTGACCTCTGCTAAAAGACCCCATTTAAAGTTCTTCATTTTCGATATCAGAGTCCTACATTAGAGAGAAGATTCGCGCCGAATTTCATGAGGATGCCTCTATTCGTTTTCTGTAATCGTGATTTCCACAGACAGGCAGACAGACGGGTAGGACGCAGAAGTTGACGTTAATTAAGAAATCGTTTCTTTAATGCGTTACAAAAAGAAAAACAAAGTGTAGAGTGGAGGATATAACTACAGTACAATATTAGAATATGAAAATACTTTTACAAATACCGATATAATAACAAAAAAACCGCTATATTCGAGTCTAATCCCTCAGGACCTCTGTGAACGGTTCTTTAACTGGAAGCTTTTAAAAACTAATTTTGAAGGGACATAATATAGCCATGAGGCCTTTAAATAGGACAGGTTCTGTTAATCACTCCCATTCCCTTGTATTGAGCCCATAATTATGAGTGTCATGAAAGTCTGATTAGTTATTCTGGAAGCAAGAAATTACTTAGACCACTTTCGTAATTATGGCTCATATACATACATATATCCAGATATTCAGTGTGTTATTCATTCATTCATATTTGCACATGCAAAATCTTTTATGGAACTCTTAAGCTTTTATTTAATTCATTTATTATGATTATTATTTTTTGTTATTGATTTGATGATACAACGAATTGAAACGATCGAATATTTCTGATCAGTGATTATACGATATTTTTAATTACAATTAACTAAAAATACATTAAATTAAAATTAGAACCGTCGAATTTTTTATTTAAGATTTCATTTTATTTGTTGGATAACAAGAAATAAATTATTTTTATAGTTTTTTATTTATATATACATATATGTACGTATTTCTAAGAGGTCAGAAAGAGCCAAAGCGATGCGCAAAATCTACGCAAATATATAAATATTTTTAAATAATATTTTTAAATACGGTATATACATATATGTACATGTAAATGTATATAAATATGCGCATCTGTATGGAAAGTACACACCCTGTTTTCAAGCTGTACGCAGTATTCCATCAGAATAGAGAAAAACAACAACAACAATAATAATATTAATGAGAAGAAGACGAACGATAAAAAGAACAAAAACAACATCATCCATCCATCGAGCGCGTTACTAAAAATAAAATGAAAAGTTCGAAAAAACAACGGAAAATGCTAAAAATACATTTTATTTTAAGAAATGAAGCCATGAAAAAAAGCTCAAAAGCGAAAAGGAAAAGACAAAAAAAAAATAAGATAACACAGCTTGGAACAGTGAAAGTATTGAAAATTATATGAATATTATAGGAAAAATTCAAATAACTACGTGTAAATAGTTATCACCTTCTTATGCTTGCTTCTGTCTCTTTCTTTCTTTTAACTTCCCTCAGATTTTCTTTGTAGTTATTTAATTTTTAGAAGGAAGTCCAGCGGCGAAAATTTAAATGCGGTGCGAATTTTTTGAGGTTTTTTTCGCCCTTAGAATTACGAATCCAGAAAATTATTGCATTGATTGCGAAAAATGTGTGTTTGTATTAAGAAAGAACAAAAACAACAACAGCAGCAGCATAAACAACTTTTGCTCACTTCTGCATGTGAATATCACTTTTTGGTTGTTGTCTTTTTTAGTATGTATTAAAATTATTTTTCCACTTCTTTTATTTTGTTCTTCTCTCTTTCTTCGTTTGCTCTGAATTTTTTATTAATTATTTATACTATTTTTTTATTTTCAGAAAAGAGGGGCTGAGAACGCGTTTGTTGGGTGCTCTTCTCGTTGTTTTGTTGTTGTCTTGTGCTGTTTTTATTTCGCTCTATTTTTACTTTATGACGACGGACAGTATTTAATAACGTCGTCCCACGGTTCCAACTTTTTTCACTTTTACTCGAACCAAAATACGATCAAAAAACAACTCGAAGATCGAAAAAATACACCGCAAATGTTAACGTTTTACAGCAAAAACCATGGAAGTGCTTACTTATTTTTTAGTTCAGTTGTAAATATTAAGAAAAGAGTTTATAAAAATTTATTCCCATTTCGTTGGTAACACGTTCGAATTATGCATTGTAATTTTTTTACTCCTTTACTATAAACTCTCAACTCTGTTTTGCTACCTCAAAACGTTTGCGTGATTAGAAAAAACCTTCAGGCGCGTTGTACGAACTCAAGCGGTAACGAAGTATTATCGAAAGAAACGGAGGAGGGGCTTCGAAGTAGTTGCGTCAACTGCGGCGATGTGAGTGACTAAGTGACGTGCGACCGACCGATCACTTGTGCGAGCGAACGACGCGTTTGCGTCTTGTGTTCAATGCGACTGAGTTAAAACTAAACGTTGCGTTTAGCTTTTTGTAACGTCCGAGCATTTTTGGCTTTTTTGTTTTCGAGTTTTTTTAGTTATAAATTAAGATCTTTCGTTAACCAAAAATAAATGAAAAGCACACACAGCAGCAACAAAGTTGTGTTACAAATCTTTTTTGTTTTGTTTCGTTTTTCTACTCCTCAACTGAGTGCGTCATGTTTTTTCTTCATCTGCTCTCTGAAATTATTTTTTCCCATGTTGTGAAGTTTGTGAAATATTTTGCGAAAAACAACAACTGGTATATGTTAACAATACTATAACAACAACAAACTTGCTAAAAAGCTTCGATTCAGTTTTGCTGAAAAAAGCTAAGTGTGTTCATTTATGCAGTGCAGAAGTTCAGCAGAAAAGCGTTTCCGAATAATTTACAAACAGCCTGAAAGACGCTTCATTTTTATTGTAAATTGAATTGGAAACGTTTAAAAGAAAACCGATTCTTATTATAGGAGGGTTACTTATTATATCGAAAAAGTTTTTCCAATGACTTTTAAAAATAAAAGTCTTCAATAAGAGTTATGGGTATGACTTTTATATTTAAAAGTCATGAATACGAGTTATGGGTATAACTTTTATATTTAAAAGTCATGGATAAGGGTTATGGGTATGGGTCATAAAAGTTTCAAGGTCTGAACATAATTGATGTTAATATTTGGTTGTGAATCCCTTATTTGAAATAACAGCGGCACAACGTCTTGTCATTGAATTAATCAAATTTTAACACCTCTCGACTGGAATTGTATTCCAGAAATCCTGAACTGCATTCCAAAGATTTTCCTTTTGGGTTGGTTTTAATTTTGAAACTGCCTTTTTCACATCAGACCAGATATTCTTTATCGGATTGAGAACTTGGGACTGTGCAGGCCCTTCCATGACTTAAACTGAATGATCCTTAAACGAATGCCTTCCTGATAGTATGTTTAGAATCACATTTTTAAAATACCCACGATAATGGCATTTCTTTTTCTGTATAACGTCACATGCTGCCGTATTCCGACATAAACGGTTTGGTCCATAATTGTTTTAATCTAATGTATAGCGCCAATACTGAAATAAGAAAAGCATATCCATATCCTTATGCTTGATCCTTCTTGCTTAATCGATTTTGCAGTGAATATGAGATTGTATTCTGCATTAGGTCTTCTAACGTAAGAACGAGATCCTTTGTCGCCAAACAACAATACTTTACTCCTCCGTCTATAAAATGATCCTCCATCTTTCTCTGCAGTGGTCTTTTTTTACCGGCACTGTATATGTATATATGTTAAATAAATATTTTGTTCATATTTAAATATTCTATTTGTGAATTTGAATTCACTGTTTTACGAATATTATTATATATTTTATTATTAATTTTAAACTGTTAATTTAACATATTAGGTTATTACTTTGGTTAATACTAAACGTATTTTAAGTAGTATACTTATTTTAACAATAAACTACTTATTGCTTGAACATTTTATTTTTGTATTTCTTTATTTGATTGTATTTTTTTTAGTTTTTTATATTTAAATATTTTATATGATTTCATGTTATTTCTCGAGTATCATTATTTAACTCAATCAAATTTACAATTATTTGAAGCACTATTAATTAAAGTCTAGATCCTGCTTCTAATATCTTCGTCTACACAATTTCAGATCGAGTAACTTCAAAGAAATAAAAACAATGTTTCAAAATTTAATAGAATTAAAATATGGTAAAACTTATATCGTACCACAATTCAGGGCTTAAATCTATTTAATATTATATATTTGTCTATATAATTTATATATCATTATTTCTTTAGCAACTGTATCAAATGATATCAATAATCAAAATCAATTTCATTTCTTGAAAACATATCCTTGTGCATATATGTATACATGTATGGTGTTTCTCTATGTGTATGTGTATATATGTGTTTCTGTCTGTGTATTTAAATTAGTATAAGGATTATATATAATTACACTAACTTAAAAAATAAGAAATTCTCAACTTAGAAATCTTGGAAACACTACTCCTGCAATTCTATTAAATTGAAAAATTAAACTGATTCATAGCGTGCTTTCATCATTCTTTTAATGTATGTTTTGTAATCATCTCCGGGAGGAATACCGCCAGTTGATCGGTTGCCCAAACCAGCAGTCGAAGAGCGTGCATCAGCCTACGGTGACATTAAATTATAGGTATTTATTTCATTTAACTAAATACACGAAAGTACAAACCTCGATAATATTAGTTCGTCCTTGATTTTTTCTTCCCAACCCTTGACCTTCGGACCAGCCCATTTTCTGTAGAAGCCGATTGCCAACATTATTCGACCCGATTGGCATAGCTGGCACATCGTTTTTGCGTCCCGCAGCTGCTAAATTTTTTATTTCTTTTTCAAAACGTTCCCTACTACGATTCGGTGGTGGCGGATCGAACTCTCCGTATTTAAGACGCCGTTCTTTAGCGCGATCACGATAACTGTTCAGATAAGAAAACATTATAATTATAAAAATATATATGAAACTAATACAGAAAATGCAGCAGAACAAGCAACTTACGAAAGCGATGAATTTTGCCCATCGGAATCTGTATTTGCGGTCGAAGATCGTCCTAAACTGTACTTCTGTAAATTTTCCTTGTGCAAATTCGACATTTTTAAATGCTTATTTAGTATTTCGAGCGATTGGAAGGCGCGTTTGCATAGCAGGCAGGTTAATTTTTGGAAATCTACATAATCTTTCTCGCTCGGTTCGCCCCGGCTCTGAGCAAGCGAACCGGCGCCAGCGGCGCCACCGGCAGCTGGCTTTAATGGACCAGCCGAATGCTCCTCATCGGAATCCGATCCGTAGGAAGACACTAATTTATTTGGTACTGCTGGAGCCGTTGATAAATAGTCCGTCAACTTCGGACGTTCCTTCTTCTCCAGTATGGAAAAACATACATCAGCATAACCACTGACGTTTGCTGTGTTTGCAGATGTTGCGGCTCTGCTGTTGCTCACGGCGTCATCATTCATTGACGACAGAAGGGGTTGCGGTGTAGCTACTACCGTATAGTCTTTCTTTTGATTCAACTGTTTGGCCCACTTCTCCATATCTTTTACGATTTTCTTAGCAACCTTTACTTTGTCATGCTTGCCTTCCTTCCTGCTGGGTTCTTTCTTCACATCTTCCTCTGCTGGGGCAGCGGCTGTTGCAGCTTTAGCATCCTCGCTACTTTCAGCTTTGACTGTATCCTGTACGGTGGCTGCAGCGGCTGCAGGTGTAGCCAATATGTAGGTGCTCTTTCTTTGATCCCAGTACAAATAGGCCCCAGTCTCGTTGTTGTAGTAGTACTGCGAGTGTGCATCGTAGTATAGCCCGGTAGTGGGATCATAATAATAACCAGAAGTCTCATCGTATTGATAGAGTGACACATCAGGTGATGCTGTAGATTTATAAGTGAAACTTGTTAGATTTAAAAATAAGACCAAAAAAACGCGATTTAAAACTTATTCTTACGATATGTCTTGCCATCGTTGCCTTTGGGCGTAACTACTGTCTGTGAGGCTGCTAGAGCAGCTTTTACAGCAGCAGCAGCGGCTGCAGCAGCGGCCGCTGCCTGTGTGGCTGTTGTCTCAATACCACTCATTTTCTTTTGCTTCCGCTGTATGGCAGACAGAGCCACTGCAGCTGCAGAATTTGCTGAGGTTTCACCGAGCTGCGTCTTGGTTGGCAGATTTGCATATTGGCCTTTAGTGATCTCGCCCACGTAGTAATCCGTGTAGTATTTCAGGAAATGTGCGTGCTCCTCGGGTGTTGTTGCGTATACAGCCGCGCTGTACTCGGCCAAACGGGGCACATCGGCCAGTGTATACTGTGAAGCAACAACAGGCGATGCACCATTTGCAGCTGCCATTTCAGCAGCCGTTAGTGGGCCCACAGTGATGGAGGCCGTCGCCGAGACGTCATTGCTTGAAGTCTTTGGCACAATTTCGCGGTTTTCATGATCAATGCAGTACGATACGATTACTGGAAAGATTAGGAAATGTGTGAGGATTGCATTTGAAGCGATGGTGTTGTGTTTATTAATTGAATTATTACTTTCGTTGTTTATTATTAATAAATTAATTTAGTTATTATAAGAGTATATATTTAAATGTGATTACCGTCGCGATTGTCGATTTGCAACGGTGGCTCCAGTCCAGACAAAGCATTGTGCACGTTCATCGAATCCACAAGAGTATCGAAATTCAAATAACAAATGCCACGTGAAGTCTGTGTCAATGGATCTCGACTAATAAGTATTTTTGTAATTTGTTTAGCCAAATCGGGAACGTATTGTTGCATGGCGGTTAGCACACCCTCCTCGTTAGTCAGGACGTCCAAATTGCGCAACATGATTTCTGCATTAGCATTTCAGTTAAGTGATTAATAAATTTGTAATCAGATTGTTTCATCATAATTTGCAAATAACAATAACAATCATTTTGCAATATGAAGAAAGTTTGTTTTGTATACTTTTCGTAAGAATGTTGCTGATTTCATCGCAGCCCTCGCCGCCTTTCCTGCTTTCCTCACGTGATGCAAAACATTTGAAGCAGCTGTCGCGACGTTTAAAATTAAAAATGCCGCACTTTAAAAGAGAACAAACACACACAACATTGAAATAGACAAAACATAAAAAACAGTTCACATTTCTTACTTTGCCACAATACCAATCAGTTTGCGACATTGTTTTCGACTTAGTAGAGTCTCTGGAGTGACTGTATTGTAGATTGACACGTGATTGATCCGGCAACACAAGCGTACCCTGGATAATAAAAGATAATGAAAAAGAAAAAAATTGGAATTAGTATTTATATTTTCTCAGTTTCCAGACTACACAAATCGTCACCGCCAAGCCAAAGGCTTTTCGAAAAATTTACTCTGTAACAGCACCGGACTTCTCGCTCTTGTACAGATATCCATTGTTTGAATAGATCTCAGGCGTAAACAAATGAATTAACGTATGTACTCGGATGTCTTTAGGATGTCAGAACTTCAATTTTGATTTTGGTATTCATGCTCAATTTAAGAAGAACCAATCATTGCAGTAGCAAACGCAAGTCGGCAGTCAAATTCGAAGGATATTATTAAAAAAAGGGAGGCAACAATGATGATCAAATTTCAAACAAATCAAGTGTAGAAAAATATAAATTTTGAGATAATTATCTACAGAATTTAGGAATCATGTCATTTCATATAATCATATTGAATTTTTAGAGATGGGAAAATAGAAGAGTGGAGAAGGTTTCATCATTGAAAAATTGTGTTTAATTTTATTAAAAAAACCCAATACAAACCGGATAAAACAAAGTAGTGAAAAAGCAGAAAAAGGTAATTTTAAAAAGTAAAATTGAATTAAATTTTTAGAGAATATGAATTCGATAAACATACAAATAGGATCAAATTATGTTCTAAAACTTTAGAATTATGAACAGAAGTCTTAATCTCATAAACGAATCATGGTTAATCCGAATTAGCAAGTATTAATAATGCTTGAGTATTAAGTTTCAGTTTGATTTTGAATGGAATGTACAATATTTAATTCGTGGAGAAACTTAAAGAGAACATTAGCCAATTTTCCTCCCTTTCTGGAAGTGATTATTCATTAACGTTCATTCAACACTAAATTTTGTTGGTATTAAATCATACAAAATTCGATATTAATTTTTATTATTTATGTTGTTTTTCATTCAAACTGCCAACTGCAACTGCATGATTTTTATATTTATGGCAAGCAATCTCAATTTTATTCTCTCCTCTGTTGTTTAATTATGTATTCTATATAAGTATGTAGTATATATTTCTAGCGTTTATCGCCATGATTTATTTTTGTACAACTGTGTGATACCTGCGTTAATTCCATCCAACGTACGGCTTCTTCAACGGTATTAAACTCGACGAATGCGAAACCTCGTGATGCACCTAAATTTTAGATAGAAGCAAACACAAAATTTTTGTCAAAAAATAATGTTTCTTTTTTGTTAGAATTTTTGTGTTTTTTTTCTTAATTTGATTTGAACGATTTTCCTAACTGTGTTTATAGTTTCTCTTTTCATTTTTTTTTGTTTATATATTTTAGATTGGTAATCAATCAAAATATAAACTTCCTGCAGATTCAAAGCTTGTTTTCTTGCATTTCGATCAACAACGGCCCCGTTTCACAAAGAATTCACTATGTTCATTTGAGGTTGATGCTACTTACGTGATTTACATACGATTTCGGTAACTTAAAAACTAAAAACATAAGTTGGAAAATTTGATTTCGTTGCCTACCTGTTGACGGTTTGCGTATAAGACGAATAGAGGTGGCAGCCAATCCGTATTGTATTAACGCGCTTGTAAGCTGTTAGGAAAAGTGTTCAATGTTAAATAAAAGAGATATAAATAACAGCACTCACATCAGCTTCCGTGATGTGCGGCAGCAATCCAAAAGCAATGAGAGTACTTGTGGGCGTTTTGTTTGAGTAGTTCTGGTAAGATTCGTCGCTTTCGTCGCTGTAATCATCGCGATCCCGAGAGTTGTAACGTTTACCATGACGATTGTAACTGCGATAATCTCTATTTTATAAATAGCAATTTTATGATTTTAGTCTAAGTTATAACTTTTTTGCCGAGTATTTCTAGGAATCAAATGGCTAGATTTCATCCATAAGAAACCCCAAATCAGTTTACTACACATTTGTTCTCGCATTATACAAATTGTTCCCTCAAAATACAAACCTTCTGTCCCTGTCATCTCGTTCATATTCTCTGTGTCTGTGTTCCCTGTCATAATCACGTCCTTTATCTCGTGACCGTTCATTCCAGAAACGATCACGATCCTCATTGAAATCATCATCGTTTTGACGTCCACCAGCCATGCCACCAGAACCTCGATTACTACCATGATAGTGGTTATCTTCCTGATAGTCGTCGTTTATTATATCTCGGTACAAATCCTTTTCAGCGCTGCTACCACGACGATAGTGTGGAGCACGTTCGCGACTGCGTGATCGTCGACGATACTCACGCTCACGACTACGATTCCTTCAAACACAATAAATAATTGTAGACCTTCTTAAAAATTGGGAGTTTTTGCAACCTCACCTAGAACGTGACCGTGATCGACTGTGGCGCCGATAATCACGGCGTAATCCTCCAGCGCCGGAACCAACACTAGGACCAACGTTAGGTGCACCATTGCGATGACGTCGCGGTGATTCTATACTACGAGACCCTGCATTATTCAAAATATTTGTTTGTTCAGTGAAAGAAGGCATAATTTAAATAAATAAAAACCATCATATAAATGAAACAATTTTAATAAAATTCTTAATTAATCAAAATGGCGACTTACTCCGGTCCATATTGTCACAAAGATGTGCAAGCAGCAATGATTTTATCTTGGCACTCTAATAATTTTCAGTACTAATATTTATTGCAAATAAACTATGAACTTAAACGGCACTTGCTAAAAACAATCTAAGACAATAATTTGAAACAATTTTATATTAATTCTTTACTAGGTATGAAAACCCGAAAAGCTCCGCACAAAAATTGATTTTTCAGCTTGCCAAACTCAGAAATATAATTCTTGGGAGTACCACGATTGCACAGTATTGCCAGAGATAAATCTCTGGTATTGCTGACGTTGTGATATGCCAAAAAGGCCGTGATCACACCTCGGTAAAAGCACACAAATAATTAATACTTATTATGTTGCTTCGCACAAAAACCGAAAATTAACACTTTCTCATGCGAGGATGATGAGTTCATCCAGGATAAAACCGGAAAAACCCCAAAAAATAACGGAAATACATAATAATTTCGCCTTTCTCTTTTGTGGTTGTTGAAAGCTAAATATTTGCTTAAAAAATTCCGGTTTTAATTAGATTCCTATGTCAAATAGTTTTTAAAAAAATTTACTTAAAGCTTGAAGTAAAAAAAATGTGAAGAAAAAATGATTATTCAATTTTTTTAAAAACTCCATTATGTTAATACGTATCAATTTTTTCCAATCATATTAACAATTTTCCCATAAATTCTACAGAAAATTGTTCAAACGGAATGGATCTATCTTGTGTAGTTTCTGAATAAATTAAAAACTACTAAGTACACTTTTTTTCCTTAGAAAACCCTTGGGTAGTTTTGTACCATTTTTACATTTCTATGCAAAAAAATTCAATATTTTACAACAATACAAACAAAAAATAGAATCAATTTATATTGGCAGCACTGATAAATTCTTCATTAAGCCCTGGTTACGCTACCGTACCTGCTTGCTTCGGCCGTGGTTATGCTATGCCCGTGGTTATGCTATCGAGCAAAACTTGGTGGGAAATTACTCCCATTTTTGTGATCGGAGTCCGTGCAAAAAGAGTGGTTACGCTTGTGCTTGACCCACGCTTGCTTTCTTCAAAAATATATATTTTTTCTCACCTTCAACAGCAACCCGTCTACTACACAAACGAAAAAACGTATTATTTGCGGTGTAGTTTTCGACGCGATGGAAGACCAAATGTTTATATTAATTGAAATCTGCTTAATATATATAAAGGCGTAATATTTTGGAACGATAATCAGAGGAATATAATTGATAATTTTATCAGTTTATTCCATTTTTTCACACCATTCCACTTTTCAATACTTTTGTGAATATTGAGACTAAGCAACACCGGTTTGCTTGGTGTCCTCGGTGTACGCTAGACCGAGTTTTCGTGCTCGGTGTGAGAGAGTGATGTTGAGAACAGAAAAATATCCCATTCTCTCTTTTACACACAAAACAACAAAAAAAAGTCCTACTTGCCAAGCAAAACTCGATAGCATAACCACGGGGTAACATGTCATGCACAAGCGCACTAATTGTATACGATGACAGCAACACGGTTTAGCAGAAAAGTAATGAATATAAAATAACTCAGAGAACTCCCCCGACCAAATCGTGGAGTTCTCTACCGTTTCGCTATGCATTCCCTCATTTTCTATCAATAGTTACGTTTTTTTAATGAACACTTACAAGGGTTTTACCAAGGTCTCTATCCAAAAATAGTAGACGTCTATCATTCTTGGTCTCTATCTGGGTTATAGTGAAATCTTAAGATTTCCCTCTTTTTTGAATGTAGCCAACCTCACGGATTCCAAAAAACGTCCAAAAATAAAACTGAAAGACAATTCTGTATGTACTCCTTTATAGTTCAATAAAGAAATACTATGCATTGAAATAGGATGCGATTTCCCGTTTAGCGAAATTTTCTCTGTCGTTCTTTAATGAACTGAATCTTCTAATATTGAGGCTTTTTTCCGGGTGTATAAAATTCTTGTAGTTCTCTTACTGAAAATCACTGGAAAAAGTCTTCAATGGTACTTCAGTTGATAACATTTCGAGGGGCACTGAATTGTATTAAGTCATATAGCAAAATATGTTAAACGTTTGAAACATCTTGTACAGTGTTTTGTGCTCTTGTTTATAAGCCTAATGTATTCATGATTATAATCCTTTAAAATAAATTATGGGAAACGATAAAAAGCGACGGTCGCGGTCCCGTGAGCGTCAGGTAGATAAGGAACGCGAACGCAACAGGGATCAACGAGACTTAAGAGAACCGAGAAAAGTGACGGACCGAGAACGTGACAAGGAGCGCCGTGCCAGACGCTCGCGCTCCAGAGAACGGCACACACGAGGAAGATCCGTTGAACGTGGAGCGCCTCGAGAGAGATCAAGATCTCGTGATAGAGGAAAAAATTGGGACGCGAAAGAATCAAACAAGGATCGAGGAAGGCATGATGAAAGAACGCGCGATGATAAAAAGCACAAGCTGAAGTCGGATCAAGAAAGTGGGAAACCAAAAGCCGACACCGAGGAGCCAGAAGAGAAAGAAAAGCCAAAAAAAATTGAACCACTTTCGCTAGAGGAACTTTTGGAAAAGAAGAAAAAAGAGGAAGAAGCTCGAAGTAAACCAGTGTTTCTTACGAAAGAACAACGTGCCGCTGAAGCTTTGAAACGTCGCCAAGAAGAAGTGGCAGCAATGCGTATGGCTAACAGTGTATCTCGTCAGACGTCAGCACAAACTGCTGGTGGCAGTAGTGGCTTGGGTGATGATTTGAAAATCAGCGATCGTGAACAGCGTTTACACGAGCGCGAAAGAGAACGCGAGCGCTTCCAGGAACGTCGAGAACGTGAACGGGAACCTGAGCAACATCGTCGAGACCGGGGTGATCGCGAACGCGGAGGCGAACGAGGAGGCGACCGACGTGGAGATGAGCGAGACCGTGACCGCGATAGCAAACGAGCCGAAGATCTAACACACAAGGATAAAGAAAAGGAACTGGAAGCTATACGAGAGCGTTATTTGGGCATTGTCAAGAAGAAACGTCGTGTACGTCGTCTAAATGATCGAAAATTCGTTTTCGACTGGGATGCGGGCGAGGACACTTCCATTGATTACAATAATCTATACAAGGAACGTCATCATGTGCAGTTTTTTGGACGTGGCAATGTTGCAGGTGGGTGGATGTGTTGGTAGCAAATTGGTGCATTGATTAAATTTTATTTGTATTTTAGGTATCGATATCAAAGAACAAAAACGAACACAGAGCCAGTTCTATGGTGATCTATTGGAGAAACGCCGTACTGACGCAGAGAAGGAGCAGGAAAAAGTACGCCTTACGAAGGTCAAGCGCAAGGAAGACAAACAAAAATGGGACGATCGACACTGGTCGGAGAAGGATAACGACGAGATGACAGAGCGTGATTGGCGCATCTTTCGTGAGGATTACAATATCACAATCAAAGGTGGCAAAATCCCAAACCCGATACGCAGCTGGGCTGAGTCGGGTTTTCCGAAGGAAATCATTGAAATCATTGACCGCGTTGGCTACAAGGAGCCCACACCCATTCAGCGTCAGGCCATACCAATTGGGTTGCAGAATCGAGATATCATCGGTGTTGCTGAGACTGGTTCAGGCAAAACGTTGGCTTTCCTAATACCACTGCTGTCGTGGATTCAGTCACTGCCTAAAATTGAGCGTCTCGAGGACGTGGATCAGGGTCCATACGCCATCATAATGGCCCCGACGCGCGAGTTGGCGCAGCAGATAGAAGAAGAAACCACCAAGTTTGGTCAACCGCTGGGCATACGCACAGTCGTAGTGGTCGGCGGTTTGTCCAGAGAAGAACAGGGCTTCCGTCTACGTTTAGGTTGTGAAATTGTTATTGCCACACCTGGTCGTTTGATCGACGTGCTGGAAAATCGTTACCTGGTATTGAATCAGTGCACATACATTGTGCTGGACGAGGCGGATCGCATGATTGACATGGGTTTCGAGCCAGATGTGCAAAAAATATTGGAATATATGCCCGTAACAAATCTGAAACCAGATACAGACGAGGCCGAGGACGCCAGCAAGCTTATGGAGAACTTCTATTCCAAGAAAAAATACAGGTAAATCTTTGAACAATGAAAAATACGAAATAATGCGTTTTTTTGAAACCTTGTATTTCTTCATTTTTATATTTTTTCATCAGACAAACTGTGATGTTCACAGCGACCATGCCGCCAGCAGTTGAACGTCTTGCTCGTTCCTACCTACGGCGTCCTGCTACAGTGTATATCGGCTCTATCGGCAAACCCACTGAACGCACTGAACAAATCATCTACATGATGGGCGAAAATGACAAACGCAAGAAGTTAATGGAACTGCTCTCGCGCGGAATCGAGCCACCGGTTATAATTTTCGTCAACCAAAAGAAGGGCGCCGATGTGTTGGCAAAAGGACTCGAGAAGCTTGGTCACAATTCATGTACCCTGCACGGTGGAAAAGGTCAAGAGCAGCGTGAATATGCGCTGGCTTCGCTCAAGTCTGGAGCCAAAGATATTCTTGTGGCCACCGATGTTGCCGGACGTGGTATCGATATTAAGGATGTGTCGCTGGTCATTAACTATGACATGGCCAAGACTATTGAAGACTATACCCATCGTATTGGTCGTACGGGTCGTGCGGGCAAAACCGGTGTCGCCATTTCTTTCGTCACAAAAGATGACAGTCAGTTGTTCTATGATCTAAAACAAGTTGTCACAGCCAGTCCAGTGTCAGTTTGTCCACCAGAGTTGATGAACCATCCAGAAGCACAACACAAGCCCGGCACCGTTGTTACCAAAAAACGCAGAGAGGAGAAGATTTTTGCTTAAGTATGAATAACTAGTGTGTTTGTATATTAACTGAAGTTTTAATAAATTACGTTTATTGAATATATGAAGAAAAGTAGTAATTTCATCATTGAACTAATGATTTTTTTAATGTACTTGAAGATCAAAACTTTTAGTTTGATCCACTATAATTCCCAACCTCATAAAAAAGCATCTATTATTTTTTTTTTTAACTTGAGTCAGGCGGTACTCAATATTCTTCTTCACATCAGCACGCGATCGGACTTCAATAATGATAAAAAAGTTTATTTAAACTTTACATAAATAACATTTATTTATAATTTGAACCACATCTGTTCATCATCTTAGCAGTCTCAAGAAAAAGGCATGTCGACTGTGCTTCGAGTGATGAGGTAAATATTTCTCGTAGAAGTCCAAAATTACTTCCTCGATTTTGAAGCCAAATTTCTGATACAGCACTACAGCAGGATTCGTTGCCGATACGTGTAACGTTATGTCTTTGCTCATGCAGGTCTGTAAGAGATAATTTTTTTTATGTGCTCATGCGTCAAATTTGTTGGTATTGCGAGCAGTGATACTAACCTGTATCAAATGGTACAGCATAAATGTGGCAATACCGCTACGTTGCCAACCAGGCCGCACAGCCATAAACGAAATGTAAGCCTCATTATAGCCAACATCAGGCACAAGGAATCCACAACCAATGACGAGTTTTTTGTATAAAGCTACCACACTAAAGTCCGGGTAACTGAGGCACTCGGACACTATGAAGTATATGAAAAGAAAGCAAACGAAATTATTACTGGGTTCGAGCACCAAATTCAAAGCTCTTACTATCGATGCCAGGCCAGAAGATGGTTTGGAGCAACGCATTAACTGCGGCTATGTGATTCGGACGAACGTAACAGTAATCGATGCAGGAACGCTTGGGTAACGTGCCATTCACTGTGTATTGCAGCTCGCACATTAACTAAAAGGAAACAAGGATTTGGAAAAATTGTAATTTTGAGTTCATTAAATATTCTAAAAAAGAAGAGGGTACCTTTAACCAAGGCGGTAAACAGTTTTTACTTCTATAGATAAAAGGATGCAGTACTCGTTGTGTGTAAGGAGACTCGAAGAGTTCATACTGAAAGGAGCCGGCGATGCGAGCGTAAAATGATGAACGTGCATCAGTGGAGGAAACCGCAAGCAACTAAAACAGAAGAATAAAAAGAAAAAAGAATTGTTGCTCATATATTTAAGTAAGGAAAAAAGGCTGGATTTTTTATTTGATACCTGATATCGATCGATGATTTCCTTTTTGGAATGTCTCTCGCGATCTTTAGCGGATTTTAGGGACGGATTTAAGTACTCATCCAGGTTGAATAATGGCTTCGAATGCTCACGTTTCCAGGCACGTACGCAAAGCTTCCGATAGAAGCGTCGCACATACGATGGTATTTCAATCTTGCACTGGGTTTCTACACTAAAAATCTGTTGTAGCTTTTCCAATAATTCCTGTTCCTCGTATTCACTCATCATCACAATTCTGAAGAATACAAATTATACAAATTTAAATAATTTGCAATTCCAAAACGTAAGAGTAACCTAATAAAATCCAACTACGGACCTTTCACCTGTGTTCGCTGCATTATCTGCGTACCGTTCAGCCTGCTCTTCTCGATACTTCGTCAACCACGGCCAATCGCGTTTTATTTTGCGTTTGGTAAATAAACTTGGTTTGCAGGGTGGCAAAGAGTTTTGTTCTTCAGAAGAAGATGATGAAGCAGTATCTTCACTCTCCGCATCAGCGTTTGTCTCTGTAGATGTCATATTGTGGACACTCTTTTTCTTATCCGTCTCACTGTCCGAACTCTCTTCAGTTTTCAGTCCTGATTTAATTTCTTTTTTTACTTTCTTAGCCAGTTTTATTGGACTTTTACTTTTCTTGCCATCGGTCTTGCCTGTCGTTGCCTGATAGTTCGTGACTTGTACAATGCGTGGTTTATGATCTTCATCGCTATCATCATAATCATCCTTATCCAGCTCTTTCACCTGGTTAGAGTCACTGAGAAAATTAATAAAATAGTTAATAAATAAATTAAACATATTCTTTTATGGAATATATAATGTATATACCAATCATTATCATTTGCAAAGCTTGGCAGCGAAGCGTTTGATGGTGACATGGTAGGTTTTTGATGATCGCGTTTTTGTTGTTTTTGGTACTGAGAGAAACTTTTTAATTTTCCATCAACTTCTTCGGTGGCGGTCTCAGACGAAGTCATATCAAATCCATTTGTTGAATTATTTGCAATGCTAGATATTGTGCTCGATTCATCGAATAACGTTTTTCCAATATTTTTCTCTGGACTTTTACTGCCAATCAATTGCATTAGATCATCATCGTTTTTTCCCAAGCTGACTATTGGCTCGGCCGCCATATTTGGCAGATCATGAAACATTAAATCTTCACTTGCTAAATTCTCGGCAAGAAAATCCATCAGACTGGATTGCACCGTATTTAAAGGTTCTTCTTGCTGCGCTTTCTGTTGGCCTTTCTGCTTCTGCAGTTTCAAGTTTTTATTAACATCAACATCGACAATGTTTAACTGCTTGGATATCTTTGGTTTACGACCCATGTAGGGACTATAATAGGCAAAGGAAAAACAAATTACTTTGAAAAAATATTCTTCAGCTTATTCAATATGTTTTGCATTGAATTTAGTTTAGTTTTAAGCAATTTTTTAGATTTAGATTTAGCAAAGTTTAGATTTAAGCAAATAAACTGTGCTTAAATGGAATAAAATTTCTTTGAAAATTGGAAATTACACCCCCCTACCCCCGACCCTAGTTATACAATATAACTTACATAGTACGACTGCAAGAATCTGTAATAAAGGTAGCCTCTTCGTCCGAGTCTACTCGACGTACCCGCTTGGCTTCTATATCTGGCGGTACATGTGTTTCGGACGCACGAGTATGATTGTTAGCTTCTTCCATGCATCGTTTATCATTACGCAGTTGTTGACGCTTCAGCGATTGTTGTTCATCTGAAATATAAAATTAGATTTTAAATCATTATAGTAACAAAACATGATATTTTGATAAACTATTTATGATTCCACAAACTAATATTTCTTAATATATGTATTACTCACGATTATTTTGCTATTTATACTTACACAACTTAAAAACCATTTTGGGCGTGTGACTAGAATTGGTTAGCTTCCACCAGCCTGCTTCATGGAACACCTCTTGTCCTGATGAAAAGAATTCTGGGCTGTTGTGCGACAAAGCACCGGACACTGAACCAATCCATTTCTTGCGCCGTCGTCTGAAAATTATCAAAGAGGAAAAGAGATTTTATTTTAGCTTTTTTTTTGTTAAATTATATTATTTTAAGCACATACGTTTTAGGATCGAATAAATAATCCCAATTCTTATCGATGAAGCTGACAATATGAGAGCGCCAATGGAAGTAACCATGATGACTGAGCCCCTTCGACTTTAGCGACAAATTGTGAAGTGCCAAAGTGATTACTATCAACCAAGGTAAACGCTGACGGACTAGTTTTTCCCGTGGTGCTGTACTCCGGCTGGAAGTCGAGGGACCATCGAACTGCAGCATTGCATCATCGTTACAATTGCAGCAAGTGAAATCGAAGAACACATCGCCCAGTAAATCGCCCGGCGTGCTGGCATGTCGAAGACATTTTATGTGCACGTTGCATTGGCATAGTTGACATTTGAGGAAGTCGTCGTTGTCACCATTTATGGAGCGCGCGCAATAATCACAACAATGTTGGTCTACCGCGCGAACAGCGGTGCCTCGATCACTGCTACTCATGTTAAAATCACTCTACAGTATTTCCGAAAGTTCCACGTTGTTATAAAAGGGTTGTTTATTTTTTAATTACGGTTAACTTTTTTGTTTAGAATAAAATCAAAGAAAAATGACAGAAAACAAAGAAGGGACGCATGTTTTGTAAACGAAACACACATGCAGCGAGAACTGTCAAAAAGGAATGTATTTTGTACAACGTTAACATTTCAGTGCATTTTAAGAATGGTGCACCACATTACCGACGGCTTGCAAATCAGCTGATTTTTTAATCAAATTTCATTTAAATTGCAATCACTAGAAATACTAAGCGCATTTGCTATTTACTAAGGAATACTAGATGAAAAGCATTATTTAAAATGGGTGGCAAAAGCTACTTTTGTGACTACTGTCAGTGTTACTTGAAGAATGATATCAAAGTTCGTAAGGTGCACAACGCGGGCTTGTCCCATACAGTTGCAAAAACCTCATATTTGCGGAGATACGCAGGTTGGTCACATTCGTGTTTACTTTTTTAAAAATATGTTGGTTCTTAAATGGTTTAGTTGATCATGCTTACATATTTTATCCTTAGATCCACAGCAGCTCTTAGCAGAAGAAACCCCGAAAGTACCTTGCTCACGTTACCATTTCAAAGGATACTGTAAATTTGAGTTGTTTTGTCAGTTTACTCATTACACACCTAAGCAACTGGAACAGCTGCGTAAAATAGGTATAGAAATCTGAGTATACATGAAAATGTTTTTAAACTACATGCTAACTGCTTTTGTTTACAGTTAATAGATTGTTAGAAAAAAATAGAAAGAAGTTACAGCATACAAAAACCGCAGGTTCCGATTGGAGGCATATATTGCCGTGGAATGTCAGCAGCAGCGCAGACAAAAGTAATAGGAAACGCAAGCTAAAGCTACCACAACATTTGCCACCGTCTCTAAAACCAATACAATTTAACAAATTAACAGAGGACTGTTTAGCTGCTGAGTGGGGATAAACACAATTAGTATTATTAGATAAATTAATAAGGTTCCATAGTCAACGAATAGAGCACACAATAGATCTATATGTACCACTATATAAATACAGATGTCCAGACGTTATCAGGACAAGATTTATTTTAATTGTTTTACTTTTACGGGAGGTATGATTGATTGGAGTTTTAAATGATCCTAGGTGCTTATTTCCAGAATTTTTCTCCATCTCTCACTTCTGATAACCGAGAAGCAGAGAAATTGGATACAATTCTTATTTGTTTATATAAAATAAGAACCAATAAATAAATAAATAAAAAGAGAAAGATGAACAATAAGAAGAAACAAATCGATCGTCCATATCAAATATATCAAAGAATCTTTTGCAAAACATACCGCATGGAAAATAGTTCGGGTGCACGTTTCTTTTGGACGGTTCATCGTGTGGTTGGTCTTGTAGTGGTATTTGTTGCTTGTTTTTCTTATGTAGTGATTATGGTAACTGTCGGTTTTTAGAGCTTTTATTGTTGTTGTATACTTTAACATTATCATTTGTATCTTCAGTTGTTGTGGACGATACTAAAAACCCAGCATGGTATCGACTTTTGGGACTTTCATGCCTCCCCTCTCTCCCCCTCCCTTCCCCCATCCAGTTAATATTTATCATTCGAAGAAAATATTCATTCGTTTGTTTTTTTTTTACATGGAAGCGATAACAACGCCATCGACAAAATTTCCGAAGCAAAAAACAACAGCAACAACGGAATTTCCGTGCATCCACACAGAATCCCTGAACGTCGTGCTTTTCGGTAGTCTGTGTCTTTTTTTGTATTTATTTATTACAAAATTGATATTCTAAAATGTATAGCATTCGCCCTGTCGGTGGCTGGTTTTCCTTTCATTATATAAAAGTCTCTACCAAAGACGTTCCTTTCCGAACGATAGACTTCACCATCATCTTCATTCGCAGCTCTCTCGTCCCTCTTCTTCGCCCGGGCACCGTGTACAGTTTTGGACATATGCCAACTATGAAAGTATGCGAAAATATGTTTGTATTTTGAGTAAAAGAAGGAAAGGGAGAAGAGAAGGAAGAAAACAGAGAGAAACACTACATGGTGTAGGGTACGTATTCATTTCTTGTTGTATTTGTTGTTGTTGCTGCTATAAATTCACAATTTAATAGCCAAAATATAGATACAAATAAACACCAAAGCGACAGTCGTACACAAACACAAATACACACACACACACCCACACATACACGCGTGTGATACATAGAAACACACAGACACAGAAGCACACATACGTAGATGTGTATATAAATATTGTTTGTTTTTGTGGTTGTTTGCTATTTTTATTGTGTTCATTTATAAGAAAATTGATTTCATTTTAAGTGAGTGAAGAAAATCAAGAGAAGAAAATCAAAATCAACATCAAAATCAACATATGTACATAATACATTAAAATACATAAAAAAATAAAATAAATAAACTAAAGAAACTTTTAAAACATGCCATTTTAATGTCTGTCGCTCGTGTTTCGCGTTTTCTCCTCTTTTCGACTCCAAAATTTAGAGGAAAAGAGTTACTACATTAAATAAAGTTGTTTGTTAATGTTTTTGCTCATTATTTATACATTTTCTGCATATAATTTTTCACCATAATCAAGAGATCAGTACTATAAACAAAATTAAAGTATTCAACAAAATTATCATTATTGACATTTTCACAAAATGAGTTGATGATGAGAATGATTATGATGAATTTTATGCTCCTCTGGATATAATTGTGATATATTTTTATTACTTTTATTGCAACAACTCATCACATGTTAGCTTGTTGCCATCAAAGGAACCCAACAACAACACTAGCAGCAACAACATCATCCGATCCTTCGTCTGAAAAACAATCCCAATAAAAATACGAAAATGCAAATAAAAGAGTTATTTTAATGTTATTTTTGATATAATGGTACATATACATATGTAATGTATATAAATAAATATGTAAATATACATGTGCAAAAGCTAC
This sequence comes from Myopa testacea, assembly GCA_949629155.1. Taxonomy (NCBI): domain Eukaryota; kingdom Metazoa; phylum Arthropoda; class Insecta; order Diptera; family Conopidae; genus Myopa; species Myopa testacea. The sequence continues at coordinate 42,989,175 of OX451347.1, read as the reverse complement.
AAAAGGAAGAAAAACCAGCAACAACAACAATAAAAACAGCAACAAACGAAGTCGCTTAAAACGTTAACGCGTTCAACGTCCCTCTTGTTTTGCGTTATCAACCGCCAACTGTGCCAAGCGAAAGGATAGCAAACCACAAGCAAAAATTATGTCCTGCGGTCGCGTTGCACAACAAAAAGTCGCGTGCGGTTTCGTGCTGCTCAAACAAACGTTGCTTGTTGCTTGAAACGTTGTTGCTACAAAACAAAAAGACTCTTCAAGCCACAGCTTTTCAGAAAAAAAAGAAAACAAACAGGATACTCTTCAAGGATACTCTTAACGATTATTTGATTGTTCAACGCGAAGCGGCTGCTGTTGAAGCTGTTGTTGCTACTGCTGCTGCTGCCGGCGGCAGGATGCGTCATCGTAAAAAACGCTACTCTTAAATTAAATTCACAAAAGCACTGAAGACCGGAAGCAAAGCAAGTCAAGGAAATTAAATAAGAAGAACAAGTAATAAACGTGATGTTTGGATAGACAGACAAATACACGGCTACAAATATACAAACACACAGATACACATACACACACATCCATACATACATACACTCATATACTCATTCACTTGTGTTTAGCCGCAAAACACATCAAATTGCATGAAATGCACACGTTCCTGTCGGGTTCTTTGGCATTTCTGTCAATCTGACGCCTGACTGGCACTTTGACTGTCCTTCCTTCTCCTATCTCTCGCTCTCTCTGTCTCTCTTCCTCTCTCTTTCCCCCATCGTCTATCTTTATCTTTGCCTTTATAAATTATGATTTCCAAAATCTTCTCTTCTTAAATTTTCCTTCGTTGACTTTTATTGTTAGTTGTTGTTATTATTGTTCTTGTTGTTGTTAGTGTTGTTGTGGGCTTTATTGTTGTTGTTGTTGTTGTTGTTATCTTTGTTGCTTTTATTGTTGGTATTTTTTTCTTGGCACGGGCCACGACGGTTGTGTGATTGATGTTGAATTTCTTGAACCTCTGCTTTTATTTGATTTAAAGTGTGACAAAATTTAAGAACACGAATTTAAGTGTTATTTTTGTTGATTTCTTTTTTAGTCAATACAACTTTTCTATAGTCCAACAATTTTAAGGATTTGTCACTTTTTTTACTTTTGTTTCAATGTTTTTTATACCCTCCACAGAAGAAATCGGGGCAAATTCTTAAGTTTCGCGAAGCTTCCAGAAATTTGCACTTTTATTAAATTTTAAAGCTTTGACCAAGTTTTGAAAATGTTCAGAAGATAGCGATTGACGATTGCCCCCTCCCTCCTTCTGCAACCTCGTCTGCTCTTCGCACTCCTCCTTCTTCACCACTTCCTCATCGCCTTCGCGTTTCCTTCCGTCGCTTGATAAATTAACTCATATTAAAAATGTGTCTTTAGAGGGTGGTAGATGATAAGGGGTGGCAAGAGGGGTTCCGAAGGGAGTGTATCCCCCTTTCAGCTACTCTCCTAACATATTTAAATGAGACATAAAATGTTCACGAATAAAACAGCGACGACGACGTTGACGGCTTTTAAATTAAAAAGCGCGTCTTCACTCATAAAAAGGTTCATAGAATGAAGATGGAAAGAAAAACAAAAATCAAATTAACAACATCAACAAAAAAACCAAAAAGCCTACCGTAGGCACTAAAGAACCGTCGTTGTTGTCGCCCCCGCACCGCGTCGTGCCGGCGTGTATGCTTCAGTGATTCAATAAAGAGCACAAATAAAAAAGCTTTAAAGCAAAACGATATAAAAACTGAGCATTTTTTGAGTGTTTTGATTGAAAGGGAAAAAGAGGGAATGACAGAGGGAGAGAGAGAGAGAGAGAGGGAGAGAAAGCGACATCGTTGGCAGGAACCAACAATTCATACGTATTTCGTGTATGTTGACAAAGAAAAACAATCTGCAACATTACAACACATATAAATAAGTGTGTGTGTGTGTGTGTATTTTTTTTCTAAAATTTCCTTGTGCTGAAAATGAAAAGAAAACTCAAAGAAATCACATCTGCCCCGATATTCATTGAAGCGAATCTGATTTCCGATTCGCTCCAGAGTTTTGACTGCTTTTTGGATATTTTTTATGATTTTGTTGAAAAGCGTGGTCAAAGCGTCACGTAACCGCGTTGGTGGAGTTGGGGGGACAGGGGGGCTGCGACGAAAGGGATTCGAGTTAAGTAAACAGCACAACTCAGGATTGCGTTGAATTGATTTCAGTTGAACGGAGTTCAAATGTCTAAAATGTGTGTTCCACGTCTAAAATCTTTCGCTAAGAAGGTTCCGGATCATCACACAATAAAAATACACACAAAAAAAACACATACACTAGCCCACAAACACACACAAACACAACTTAAATACACACCCTCACATGTACGCCTTTTTGCCGAGTTTTCATATTTTTACTAAATCAAAAAGTTTCAACTTTTAATAGTTTTCCACGAATAAGTTTTTGATAAACTTTTTCTCATATTAAAAAATACCCAATATTGCCGTAACCTCAACACACACATGAATGTGGTTGTTCTTCGGTGCTATCAGGGGAAGGAAACCGAAGGGGGGGGGGGGGAAGGGGGTTGGGAAACCATCTCCATGAAATGTTTGTTGCTCGAGAGTCGTCGAAAAGTCGATCGGAAGTCAAATTCAAGTCAATAGAATACGTTATTGAAAGGAATCCTTATGTTGTTGTTGGCCTTGATGTGAGATTAGTTTTCGTTGCGTTTGTGGTTGTAAATCCTCCTTCCTCTCATCCCTCCTCTTTCCTCTTTACTTCGCTCTTTACTATAAACTCATCGATCTTCCTCAAAAATAAAAGCTTAAAATAATTAATTATTATTTAATTGTATTTTATTTTTATTTTTATTTTGTATTTCTTCGTTTTTTTGTTTTTGCAATTAATTGAGAGTGCAACGTGAAAAAATCTTGCGCTCGCACACAGCATGAAGTCGATTAAGAATGCTTTTTGAATGAAGTGACATTTTGTAACAATGGCAACAATGGCGAAAAAGTATGCGTTGACAGCAGCAGGGTTGCTGTAGGGATCGTACGAGTTGCTGCTTTTATTATTGTTGTTGCTTTTGTTGTGCCAGTAGTTGTGCGGCTTCACACGCTCGCGTCATCGTCAGGAACGTGAACTGTAATTAACTTGGCTTGCTTGAGTGCCATCGTCGCTGTGGAACAGAAAGAAATTCGCTGATTTTCAACGCATTCGCAAGGACATCCTTCGTCCTCCTTCCGCGACTGCTTCTGATGCTGGTGCTGCTGCTGATGTCCACGCTTTGTACCGCACACGACCGAACTGCATTTAAAATCATGGCATAAAGATTGTGCTTCAAAGAATTCTCACAGGTTTCAGGCGCTTAAAATCACAAATTAAATAAATGAATGAATGAAAGGCGGAAGGAATGAAAACAATGCAATCCGTTGCACGCTGCTGGTTGATAGGCGTGGTAATAAAATGGGAGGTACAAAGAAAGAAAACCTAAAATATTATGGCGCTGCTGCTGATGACTTAATTTAAATGGAGGGGGAGGGGGGTTGCTACAGGGATCGGGAGCAGCGTTTATGACAGAAATAACAATAAGATATAAAAACCGGAAACGGAAATCTGAAGGGTTACGAACGTGAATGTTCAGTAAGTAATTTATTTCATTAAATAGTTGCTTTTATTAACCTTTTTTATGTTTTGTATGTGATGTCCTCGTTTCACTCAGATTTGCGCCGCGGAAGATACAAATTCGTTTTTATTTACGAATTTTATTCATAAACAGATCGAGAATTATGTGCGTCTGTGCAAGGCAAAAACAAAGAGTTGTTCAATGGCTTTTTTCGTGTGTGATTTAGCTGGATTTATTTGAAGTCCTTCGAAGATGACAGTTTTTGAAGATAAGGGGAAAGAGAGAGAGAGAGAGAGAGAGAGAGACAGCGAGCTGGCGTTTATGTATATTCTTGTGTTTGTATATTAATGTAGTACTTGTGTGTGTGTATTAATAACATGTTTGAATTGTATGAATAAAATAATCAATGCTCATTAAATATTCAACGCAAAGTAATCGAAAATTTAATGCAATGCACGATTAACGCACAAAGAAATACACAGACACACACAATACAAGGGTTAAATAATTTAATTGAAAAAACCCCGAAATGTTGGTCGTCACTCGGTCGGCTTCCGGTCGCCTTTCGGTCGCGCCTGTCGTCTGTCGTTTAAGGATGTCGTTCGTCCATCAACGCATCAAATATGAATACAAACCATAATAAAGAATGTTTACATGTCGCATGAGTGTGAATCATGTGTAGTTGTGTGTGTGTGTGTGCACAAGTCTGTGTATGTGTGTGTGAATGTGCGTTTATGAGTTTGTAGACCAGAGCATTTTCCAATTAAATTTAAGCACTTAACACCGAAAAAGTCGGTCGAAAAAGTTTCGCATGCATTCACAAAAGTGAACAGAGGGGGGGAGGGAGGGCGATAGAGAAGGAGGGAGAGGGAGGGAGAAGGAGGAGAGAGTGAGAGAGAGGGAGGGAGAGGGAGGGAGAAGGAGGGAGAGGGAGGGAAAAGAAGCTTAAACTTTCAACCGGAAATGGAACTGTTTATCGAAATGTAAACAATAAAAAATATAAATTAAAATTATAACAAAACCATAAAAAACACACATTCTATCGCAGACATGAACACACATCAATACATACACACACACACATGAATAATTTTATATACAATAAATACGAAAAGCACAAAACAAAACGCTTGGGCGTTTCAAAACGTTTCAAACAACGAAAGTGCGTTTATTCATTATAAGGCTGTTCATTTTAGTATTTATCGCCTTCTCTTCGTTTCGTCTTTTTTCGTCATCTTCGGGTGCAGGGTATAAAAACACCGGCAACAAAACCATTTAAGAACTTCGAACGTACGGAAGAAAGGACTACCGTTTCTATATACCAGGGCTCGGAATCGGGTAGAACCAGGGTAGAAATCGGTCTGAATAAAGTTCTTAGAGAGCTCAGTTTTCAGAACCTGCTTGAGTTGTAGCCATCCATGGCATGGATTTGCTTCTACTACACTGTACACTTCACTTGCTTCTACTGTGCTACTCTACGAATCGAGCAATCAGTTCAAAACGAATTTCAATTTTTGACAATTCAATAAAATTTTTCATTCAAATATTCAAATTCGTTGTGTAAAGACGTTTCAATTTTTTTAAATATATTATAAAAGAAATTTCATTGAAAATTCAAGAATGGCGAATAATGAAGGACTACTAATTATTGATGTGTTGCGTGATATCGGCGAACCGGCCACTGTTGCAAAAATCGTGTCACTCATCGAAGGTGCTGCAGGGGAGCCACGCCATGAAATCAAGGAATCCGTCGAAGAGACTCTGGAGGCCGGCATACGTTATGGATTCTTAGAGCGCAAAAATCGGAAGTATTACGCAGCGCCAGTAGATGAGGAGGCTCCAGAGTCGGATGAGGCTCCAGAGTCGGATGAGGCTCCAGAATCGGAAGATGACGATACTGAACCTGAGAAGCCGGAAACGGAAATGACCGATATGGAAGACCGGGGCAGACGTCGGCGAAGAGGTCGGCGTAGTCGTAGCCGTCGTCGTCGTTCTCGCTCTCGCAGACGCCGATAATCCAAGAGCCGCCACCCACCACCCAGCCAATCACAGATGAGTCACCTTTAAATCAAAATTTTATCAAAATTGTTTAAAATTTTCATGTGTAAAATGTGGATAATTAAAAAACGTTTAAAATGTTCAACTAATTAGAACTAAAAAGTTACAATTTAATTTAAGACAGACACATTCATTTCAGAGAACCAGAATGTTACCATCGCGAAAAAAGGTTTTTGAGATTACAGGCGATACGATTATAGGTGGTAAGATTAATGGTAGTAAGATTAGAGGTGATGTTGTGGAAGTGAGTGTACCGGGACAATCCAACTGATCTCCAGTGAGGAGCTTCAAGAAGCGTGTAAAGTAAACGATGTGTTCCCAAATGTACAAATTCTGCGGCATTTTCGGAGCACTACTGAAGTGTTGCGGTTTTTTGTCGGTCTTCATTTCCGACAAAAAAACAGGACAACAGCGATAGCAACCACAAAACAGCAACAACAAAACCAACAATTGTTCAAGAAATTCCACTTATTATCTCCCCGTTCTAACTTCCTCTCCATCTTTGTCATCATCTTTGACTGTTTTTGTTCGTCTTTTATTTTTTCCTCTTCTTTTGCTTTCATTTATTTCTACTCATCGTCATTATTTGATGTTATGTTGCAATTATTACAAAATTGTCAGCATTCAGCTTAGAATTGCGTTGGCTGCACCCTCCTGACGCCCCTTTCGAACCCATTCAATTCTTCTGTTGCCCTTCGCACTTCATTTTTAGTATAACCAAAAAATAGATAACTTTTAATGATATTTTAAGTGGCATCACTTCGACGCCACGCTTTTGTAGCCATTCTTTTATATGCACTTGTATATGAAACCGCAATCAAGTTGCACCCCTACACTCGGCACTTATAACGGTTGACCCTCTTTGAAAACTGTGGGGAAAAACATTCATTTAATTTGAAGTTTTGTGAAATGTTTCCATGAAAAGGTGCTTGAAACGTGTTCGAAAGCATTAAAATTTATTTAATGCATTTAAACGAGTGAAAAACAAGGTTAAAAAGCGTGATGGTTAATTCATCCAACATGAAGAACAGCATGTTTGTCACTGTGTTTGACATGCAGAAGGCATGAAAGTAAATTAATGTTGAAAAAAGAACGAACAATGGAACTTGTACAAACACACACACATGACATTCATGTAGGATGCATGTCAATACAAGTATGAAAGGTTAAACAAGCTGAATGAATGCTTTATGATCGAGATTCAAGGATTTAAACAGGACTGCAGTAAAACAACGCAGGACGACGGATGCAGTTCAACAAGCAATTAAGAGTAAAACAAGAGCAAAAATGAAAGAAAGAACTAAAGCACACACACACACACACACATCTATCGGTGACCTCCAGCGACCTCCAGCAGCTACTCGAAGCAGAGCAGACGACGTTGATTCAGATCCAATACGATCCGAAAGAAGACCGAATAACGAGCAGCCGGTGGCTGGTCTCGTGATGGACTCGTGAAACGAACACGACGAGGAGCTGAATACGAAGAGAATCGGAGGAATACGAACAACAATAATACAATAATAATGAAATCGTAATAATGAAATATCATGTAATTTTAGCGTTTTACAGAAAATCGAAAGCAGCAATAAAATTCAGTGCATTGAAATTGAAAGAGTTTTTACACAATAAAAGAGAGAAAGGAAAAAAGAAAAACACAAATAGACAGATAAAACAAAGACAAAAAAAGAATTCCATTATAAGAAAATTGATTACATGTTCACTTCAATTAAATACCAAATAATTAAAACATTAAATCAAAATATTATCAAACTTAATTCAGTTCTAAAGAAAGTGTTATAGAAGTCGACAGCAATAATATTAAATGTTAGTTTAATTAAAGAAAATTCAATGAAATAATTAATTTGAAACCATAAACTAATATGTTTTCTATATTTTATTATAATATCATTCCATATTTATTAATCAATCCATTCTTAATTGATGTACAACGAAGAATTTGAAGAATATTTTTCCTTCTTATTCATCTTTTTATTCTTCTCATTCTTCCTTTTATTTTTCCTGCTCTGCCCTTTTTTGCTTCTCCTTCTGTTTCAACTCTTTGCATCATGAAACTATAAAGATATGGACATTTTATTCAAAGATATTCACGTTGTCAATGGATATTAAGTTGCACATACACTATCACACTCACTCCTCTCTCCCTCCCTCTCTCTCTCTCCCTCCATCTTCTGCTTGAAGCTCAAGGCGTCAACGTGTTAATAGCTTGTAAATATATCAAAACTGTTGCCGTAAGTCGGCCTGTCTTCCGTACAACGCATTGCACGAAACCCAGCAACTCAGCATCGTTGTCGGCATGCATAACATCACTTCTCCGGCTGCGTCTCGTGCGCTCTCCCCTCTCCGCTCTCTTCTCCCGTGTATTTTTGAAACATTTTGAGAAGGTGCTGAAGGCTCAGGATGCTTAAAATGATGCTCTACGAAGTTTTGCTTCATCGTCGTCCTTTTCGGCCACGTCGACCAGAACAATCAACGACCTTCGACATTATTGTGGTTGTATGTGTATATGTGCGTGTGGTTGTGTGAGTGTTGGGTATCTATAAGAGTGTGTGTGTGATCTGTCGACCTCCTTCTAATAGCATGCAATGTTTGGGCACCTCAACGAAGCAATATTTTCCAAAAATACGACGTCGGAGTGCGATTCAAGATGTGGACACACTCAGCTTTAATGGCTGAGCGAAGGATACCCTTCGAAGTCCTGTGAAGTCGTCAGACATCACAGCTTCGACTGTCCAGACTTCGAGTTTTGATTACCGAAGCCGAACGGGTGCTGAATACTTGCCTGGTTACCCAAACAATTTCAGGGAATTTGATATGCAGCAAATATTTGTTTGTGGTCAGCTTAAATTAATAATAATTTGAAAACTGTCTGTGGAAAAAATGTTTGCTTGGATTTTAGGTAGAATTTTCGATGGGAAAATATTTAAGCTATTTTCGGATAAAGGAATAAAGTTCAAGGAGGTTCTTCTGTTTCTTTTAATGCAGCATCTTTAAACTGTTCTGCTTACAATCGTTCAAATCGACGATAATCGGCAGAAAATTTGAAGGCAAACAAAACCCTGTTCGAACTTCAAACCAACCCAACGATTTGTTGAAGGTAAACAAATTAAAGTAAGAGTGAGAGAAGGTGTGAAGTGGTAAGTTGATGGAGAGCGGGGAGTGGTGAGTATCAAAGTATAGGGTGGAGGTGAGAAGGTGAGAAGCTGGATGGACCTTCGTCACCTTTGTTGTTGTTGTTGTTGTTGTTGTTGCCGACTTAGTGAGATTCATTTACGAAACGGAAGTGTTTAAAATGAAAACTTTTAATAAAGCGAAAAACTCATTAAATCAAATTGGCACTCGTTGAACTTTTTAAACAAATCGACAGACACACAAACAAAACAAAGAAGAACAACAACACAGGCGAAACACACCCACACACGGACACACAAACAAGTCGTCGAGAGATTTAACGAAAATGGCTGCTAAAGTATTGAATAAAAAAGAACAAAAAAGAAACAAAAGCAAATAAAATAACCTCTGAACTAACAAAGTGGCGGATATACGAGCCAACGGTGAAAACAATGAAAAAAGAAATAGAAATATAAAAACAAAATAAAAAATAATATAGCATCACACATACATGACACACACATACACAAACACATACATACACACACAATACACACACATACACACGTGAAAATAGAACATCCAAAAGTGTTGCGAGCGAGCGTTGAAATCCCGTGTTAAAGCGAAGCATGAGATCTAGAATTCGTACGTCCCTGGAGGAGAGAGGGCGGGGGGACCAGGGGCGTGGCAGGGTGGCAGTCGCTTGCGTGTAGTGTGTGAATGTGTGTATGAAGTTGACCTTGAGAAGAATTATTTTTTTGCAGCTCCTCTTCAAAGAATTCGATTGAAAAAAGGAATCACCGAACAGATACCATGACGTGTATCTATTATAGAGAGAGAGAGAGATAGAGAGAGAGAGATATGCAGGGAATGTGTTTGTGTGTCTGTGTGTTCATGTGTATTAGGATATCCAAAAAGTGTTGCTTGTTTGCTTGGCCTACAAACGCAGGCGATGGTTAGAAATGCTAAAGAAATTCCATAGAACCACAAACACTAAAAAAAATACCAGCAAAAGTAGAGCAAATATTAAATAAAAGCTCTTTAAACTCTCTCACGCATAGCATGTTCTCTTTCCTTTTCTCTCACACTTCTTTTCAGAGCGCTGAATATGCTTGGAGCCTCTCTGAGAGCTTTTGAAGTGGTTCGTAAGCTCTAAAAGCTGTTGGGTCGCTTTTAAAGTGAAGTAAAACGAATAAATATTGAGAGGGAGAGAAACAGACAGAGAAAGAGAGAGACAGATATTAAAGAAAATTAACGAAAGCTACTAGAGTTTCCGATTGTCTGAGTTGTTGTTGTGGGGAGTCTTTCGACTTTCCGAGTATTTTTTTCACTTTCTCGAGTCTCCTTCTTGAAAGCTTTTCGGTCACTTTCAAACGTTGAACCAGTCTTCATTCTTGTTATCTACATTCGTAGAAATATATTGGAACTCGTCTTCATGGACTGTTTTTTCTACGGAGGATTTTACTTAGAAAAAATTTCGAAAAACTTCAAAAAATTCGTTTTTTAAATGAAAATCTGCTTCGGAAGATTGTTTTTGGTTTCTTTTGTCTTCCGATTTTTTATTATTTTTAGTTTTTTAGGTATTTTATTCAAAGTTGCTTCGATTTATTCAGTAGTACTTCTCTCCTTTAAATTTCTCACATTTTGCTTTCATTTTTTATTTCTTTGCCACCTTTTCTATTAATATTTTTTTATATTCTTGTATATTTTCTCCTTTTTGCCTTTCTTTGTTCTAATTTCTTTACCACTCTACAACTATTCTGTATCCTTTACTATTTTCTCACTTTTTTCACCGATTATTTGTTTAATATCCTTTATTCCTTTAATATTTTTGATGTAAGTTGCCTTAGTCGAAAAAATCTTTTGGTGTTCTCTTCTATCAACTGTTTCAACAAACTACGAAAAGCATTAGCAAAATAGTAGTAAATTGCATCGGGTCTCAGAGGGCTTCCGTTAGAATTGTGGTGTCGACGGTGGGCTTCGGACCTAATTTATGATCTCTGCTTTTGAGTTGAACTCATTGCTCATTCTGTTGTCCTCTTTTTTAGTCTCTCTCTCTCTCTCTTCCTCTTTCTATCTATCTCGCTCTTTCACCTCTCTCTCTCTTTCTTTTTCCAGCCCTTTTCCCGGTAAAACCGGTTACAATCGCGTTGGATTCGGTACGCTATATAAATCTGATTTCCTAAATTTACGAAACAAAAAATGTAGTAACGCGATTTGTGTCTGGTTTTTTGGTAAGAAAGGAGAGAGTGAGAGGGGGGGAAGAGACTGACAGAAGAGTAAAAAGAAGCTCAAGGTTCTGATGTGAACAATTTTGAGTTCACTGAAGTGTATTGAAGTGCGCTCGGCTTTGAGTGAGTTAAAGATGTGTAAATTGACATTAAACATGGTTTAAAGGGGGTTTAATGTGGACCGAATGTCGAAACTAAGATTTAAATAGGTTAACGGGGGTTCAAGACGTTTCAGGAGGATTCAAGATGGTTCAGGAGGGTTCCAGACGTTTACAAGGATTTAGAAAGACTGTAAGAGTGCTGTGAAAGTTCAAGGAGAGCGAAGAAGAGTTAAAAAAGACAAAAGATGTTTAAATATGGTTTTACTTTTCCTTTGGAGGGATAAATAAAGCGATTAAATTCTCCTTTTTATTAATCCGTATATTTTTTCATATTTTATTCTATGTGTTGTGTTATTTTATGTGTTCTTTGATATTTCGATCTCATTAAAATAATCATCTCCTCATCGTTAATATTTAATCTTTGATACAAAACGTCAATTAATTAAATTCATCGCATTAAAACTGTTTATATTGAAACAACAAAACATCCAAAACAATAACAACAAAAACTCATCAAATATTTAATCATTTGTCGCTCATCAGAATTTTGTTATGTGATTTAATGATGTGTTCAACGTGAGTATCAGAGAAGCACTTCGATTGAATGAATAAATGGCTGAATTAATAAATATTGCAAATAAATTAAAACAAATCCATTGGAATGATTGAGGATAAACAAAAACAAAAACGTCAACAGTAACAACAACTGCAGCTAGAAAAAAATTATGTTGAAAATATAATAATAAAATTTTAACTATGAAATGTTTACATAATTAACTTTGGTCGATTATCTGCGGAAAGAGAGACGCAAGAGGAAAAGATGGCCGAGAGAGACCCAGAGTGTGGGGGGACTCATGCATAAATAAAAAATTCAAATATAACAACAACAACGACAAAAAGTACATAATGATAGAGAAGAGAAGATTGAAGAGAAGATGGGGCTGAAGAGTAGAGAATATAGAAGAGCAGAGTGAGTGTGGAAGAGAGGAGAGCGGGGACAGAAGAGAAAATTAACTCTAGCGATTTACTAACCGCAAACATTGCGTGTTTCTTCCCCCGATAAAAAGTGGTTTTAAATGTTTCACTTTTTATAAAATATCAAAACATATCAGAGTCAGAGTTGAGTTCTGATGAGGAAAGAGAGAGGGAATCAGAGCGATAGTTAGAAAGAGAGAGAGGGAGAGAGAGACTAGGAGAGAGGAGGCAAGGGAGACAGGAAGCTAACAATGAATTTTAAAACCAAATAAAAGCCAATTTAAAACCAGTAACAACACCAACAACTGCAGCTTAGACCGATTTTAACATGATTTCGCATTAAATGGCGGTATTTCCGGCCGGTTACCATGACAGTTGGTTACACGGAATTAATTTATTCGACCGGAAACTGCAGGGCTTTCAGAGTTTCTGCGGTTGGTCTTTTTTCAGCTTCCGCAAATTTGTACACATTTAATTCGCTACAAAAACAGATTCGCTAAAAATAATTAACTTGTTTTGAAAAGAGATAAAGATATTAAGAGAGAGGGAGATAGTGGGTAGAGTGGAAAAAAAAAGGATGGAGGGTGGTGAAAAAATTGAATGGATTGTTTGTTTATTAACAGTTAATAAAACAGACTTAAAAATTATGAACAATCAAACTAAGTTTCGATTTTTAAAGATTTACTTTTAATTTCTATCCTGTTTTGTTATCTTTTTTCTTCTTAACTCTTTCGTTATCATGTCGCCCAGCTTCTCGTGTTTATAGTAGTCTCTCATGTCATCTATGGCTCTCATTTTTCCCATGTCTCGTGTCTCAAGTCTCATCTGTCTCTTAATAATATTTCAAAATTTCCTTGGGTTAAAAACTTTCTTAACTTTCTGTTAATGCACATAGAAGAGATCCCTCCCCTCCCATGCCCTCTCTTAATTCAGTAACTTCTTCTCCTTTTTCTTCTTGTTACCGCGTCGAATATAAACAACATTGTTTTTGTGTTTTTTCCCCTTGTTCTCGCTTTAGCGGCTTAGGCTCTGAACAAACAAACAATCATGTTTTGTTTTTATTAGAATCCTTATAAAACCTCTCCAAGATCTTCCTTAAACAACTCTTTATATCGCTCTCTCTCTCTCTCTTCTACTCTTTTTGGGAAAAAGTATTATAAAGCAAAAGTAAATAAAAATGTAGACACAGAAAAAAGAAGCACGAGTAACCGATGATTTCTGGACTGGCCAATTCATGTTGTTGCCAAATAGGTTACTTTATGGCTCCAGTTCCGTCTGAAAGTAGGACGATTTTCTAGTTGAGCAGATGAACCACAAAGGAACAACGACAACACTGGAAGAAGAAGAAGAAGAAGCATCTAAACTAAGTTGTGACAGGAAGGATGTTAAAATGAAAGGATGTCGTAGGGTTGCCGAAGGGAGGAATGCTTGCTATAGTAAGAGAGGAAGAAGAGGAAGACGAGGAAGACGTGGAAGGGAGAGAAAAGGAGAGACGTGCTGCTAGAGTTATCGCCAGAATTTCGGTCCCTGCTTCATGGAGAAGCTGATGGAATTTATTGTTCAATCATGACGAAAACTCTTTCAATAAGTTTCAATTTTCTTTCATCGAGGTTGTTATTCGGCTCTCCGAATACGTACTATATTCTTATTTTTCTGTCGGTGATTCGGTCGGTGAGCGTTTGAGAGAAGGCGGTGAGAAGAACAGAGACGGGTTAAAAGCTGATTAAACGGTTACCGAATTTACTTGAAATTTTGATTATTAGGGAGGTTCTTCTATTTTATTCGAGGGTAAAAGAATAATAATAACTTTTTTAACTTTTTTAATTATTTTCTAGTTGCATTTAAAACATTTATAAGTAAAAATAGAAATTTATGAATGTATGTTCCTAAATTTGTCGAATTTATTTTGATGTTTTATGAAACTTTGGGTTTTTTTTATTTATTTACTTGTTCGGTTAATCGGTTACTCGGTTCACGTTATTCGAAACATTCCACATCACTTTAATTGAAGCTTTTGTGTGCCATAAGTTTATATTTTGCTCGTATTTCGTTCGCTTTATCTTCGGATTTCTCGAATAGCTGTCGTCTGTTGGTGTGTGTGTGTGTATGTGTGTATGTGTGTGAGTGCATGATTACAGTTATTCGGCGTCGATGCCGATTACAAGCTGTTCTTTTTTACTCAGCTTCCTTTTTTTGCTACCCCGCCTGATGCTGTGACTCTTGTTGGTTGTTTTTTTGTTGTTTTTGATTATTGTCTTCTTTTCTGTTTCGGCCCTGCATTTCGCTGTCTTTATTGCATTCGATGGTGGTTCTTTATCCATGCTACTTTCTTCTGTCCAACTGAAATCAATATATTACAAGTAAGCCACAACAACAACTGTCACTCGGCAGAAAGCGTATTGAGCTGTCATGAATCGAATATCTTCGTTTTTATTACATCAGATGGAAGCGGATTTCGTGTCGTTGGTGGCAATAATAACAAGAACAATCACAACAACAACAAAGGTAGCAGTATCATGAACAACAATAGCAACAGGAAAAGCAAACAGAAAAATTGTCCTTATAAAAACAACAACACTTTTAAAAACCGAGTCAAGAATCGTATAAGAAAAATCGAAGACATGACGAGTGCAGCAGAAGCCGAGCAAAAGATGAGCAGAAGACGAGCAGAAGACGCGCAGAAGACGAACAGAAGACGAGCAGAAGAGAAGCAGAAGCCGAGCGGAAGACGAGCAGAAGAGGAGCAAAAGATGAGCAGAAGAGGAGCAGAAAGGGAGGTTTGTCACGCCTTTTTTCTAAACTTTGTGATTCTTTACCTTTTTTCTTCTCTAAAATTTAAAAATGTTTGCAAATTTGAAGATTGTTTTAATTTCTTTGTTTTTGTTGAAAGAGAAAAATTTTGTTTAAAATTTCACGAAGTTTAAAAAATATAATACATAATTTATTGTCTTTAGTTAAGTTTTTCCTGTTTTTAATTATTCTTTATGACAATAAATTTAAATTTTCACTTTTAAGTTTAAATATTATTACAATATAATATTCTAACAGAACATTTTTCGCTGTTTTTACGTACATTATGTATACATTTTTTATATAAACTTGAAAACTTTGACATAAACACAAAAAGAAAATTTTTATAAAATTACAAAAGATAAACTTTAAATCTAGACACTCAAATTAAATGACAATCAGGGGAACATTTAATAAAATTACATCATATTTAAATATTTGAAAATATTGTCTAAATTTAGATTCTAAAAGAAATCAAGTTATATTAAATTTAAAACACGAAAATTGAATGAAGTTGAAATAAAATAAAAATTAACTTAAACGGTATTCAAATCAATGAATTAAGTAATTTTTTCGTCATCTAAAAACTAAAGAAAAAATATTGTTGCTTAATATTTGATGATATACTATTTTTGTAAAAATTATCATTTAATTTCGTCATTCAGTTCTGGTTTCTTATTTTATTTTGTGTTGAAATTAAAATCTTTTGTTTTCTGTGATCTGTGATCTCCTCTCAACCGCTCTGTGCTCTGGCTCGATACGGGATGCCACGCCTGTGCAGCTCGTTGAGGGTGGCCGGGGGCAGTTGGCCCACCACCGAGATGGCGTACAGGCCCGGCGTCCAGCCGTTCTCGGACTCCATCAGGATGTAGAAGCCGCTGCAGATGTTCGTGGAGTGCGCGTAGACGCTCGCCTTGTGACCCCGCATGCGCAGGAGGTCATCGCAGTTGGTGCAGCCTTCGGCGATGAACTGCTCGAAGCTCTTCACCAGGCCACAAACCAAGCAGGCGCGGCGCCCGCGGAGCACCTTCCCCGCACCTCCTTTCGCCTTCCCTGATGATGATGATGATGATGATGATGATGCTTTGTTTTTGTTCATTTCCGTTGTTTATTATTTATTTTGTATTCTTTTTTAATCTATTAAATATAAAACCTTCACAAAACTTGCAACTAAACTGAACTTTTAATTAAACTTTCCAATTTTTTGTAACATAATTTTTTTATTACATTTCTTTTAATACTCTATAATCGCTTTGATTTATTTAAAAATTTTGTTATTCAACGTTTTTGTGTTCGTTTCTGGAAGCGATTTAAACTCAATTTCAATCGTCGTGTTTCTAGAATACTTTTTTACTGTTGTCATTTCTTTTATTTTTTTCATGTTGCCTCCTGTTTGTGTTATTTTAACCCTTTAAGATTACTTTAAGTTGAAGTCGTTTGAAAGAAGTGGTTGTTGTTTATATGTATATATTTTTATTTCACTTTAGTTAAATTTAATTGCACCTGAATTCAGTTTAATTTTGCTATCAATTACATTTAAATTTAAATTTTCAATTTATTTATTGTAAATTTTTTATAAATTTGTAGTTATTTGTTGTTGATTAGACTTCGACATAAATATTTCCTTGATTATTTCCTTTCTTATATATATTATATAAATAAGAATAAACAAACAATAATTTTTTAAAATTCTTATAAAAATTTAATTGAAATTCTTAGAAAATTTTATATTTTGAAATATTATTTTCTTCTTAAATCAATAAACAAAATAATAAAGAAATTATGTAATTTTGTTTATAAAAACTAACGCATTTTAAAAGGATTGTTAAAAGAACGTTTTAAAGGGTTAAAAATGCTCCGTTCATTTCTTCACAATTTATTCTCCACTCATTTCTGTTTGTTTTCCATTCTGTCTCTTACGCTCTCTCTCCTTCCACTCTCTCTCCCTCTCTTTACGTATTTCAATCCATGGTTTAAAATTTTCTCTTTTCTAGTGTTTTGTTATTTTTTCCTTACTGTAATAATAGCAAAACTACACTGCAAAAAAACACTACTCAATAAACAACAGTTTCCGTCTTTAAAACTTAAAGTTTAAAACATCTTAAAACAAATATTTTTAAAGTGAATTGAGGAAAAACGTACCAAAGCGCCAAACAGCTTGCAGAAAAAGCATAATTTTATTCGAAAAGCATATTGAATTCCATCATTTCAATGACGTGTCGCAATTATTGTAGCCTTCGGATTTTAAGCCACAGGATTTCAATCCTGAAAACAACAACAATCAGCAACTAACAACACAAAATCTACAGACAGCAATGCGTCGATGTCGCCTGTGTTTAAATTGGCTGCGGCAATCGAAAGCGGCACCCGAAAGCGGCACCCGAAGCGAAATTCAATATTTGAGCACATGCATCACGTTGTTGTTGTTGTTGTTTTTGCTCCAATACTCGAAAAAACAACAACAATGATAGTTTATACACACGACTGCGTAACAAATGAAGCAAATTCAATGCGACAGCCAAGCGACCGGATCGATCCCGGAACTTATAATGTTGAGAATAAATGACTGGATTAAAAACTACCAAAAAATAAGAAACAAAATAAACAAAAAAACATAATAAAATAAGGAAATAATAACATTCTTTCATTTATATTTCAGAATATAGAAAATCAGAATTAATTTCAAGAAAGAAAGAAATTACAAAAAACAAAGCGAACAAAATTAAGAAACCACAAAGTTTTTAAAAATATTATCATAAATTAAGGTCACTTAAGTGGCAGGTGAGGTCATTTAAGAAGTCACCAATCATAGAAAATTTGAACTTTTTGCGAATTTGTTCCACTGTTTTAAAACTCGGCTGCGGATTGAAATGCGTCTGCTTTTCTGATGCTGCTAGCATTCGTGATATCGTAACCGAATGACGTCTGATGTTGATGCAATACATATGTTACAACAAAGCAACAACAACAACAACAACAATAGCAACAATAAAGCAACAACAATAAAAGCGGCAGGAGTGGAAGCCACATCAAAACCAGAGACATGGAAAAGTAACAACATCGGCACTAAATTTTAAATGCACATGACACGAACAGAGAGAGAGAGAGAGAGAAAGAGATATACAGGGACTTAGCTCCTTCAAAATCTCTCTCTCTCACTCTCTCCTCCGTCTCTTAGCAGACTTTGTATCCTTTCAAGCGACATCCAAATACAACAACAACAGCGGCAGATTTCATTCACATGACACATTCGTTGACAATGAAATTTTTAGATGCAGATTTTTTCACACAGATCACCACAGATTGCCCCCCTCCTCGGTCAGTTCACCCCTGCTCTTGGTACTGCTTTAGTTTTAGTTGAACGTTGATCCTTTCGTCATCAACGAATCTGTTGCGTGGACGACGTGATGGTGACGGTGACGATGACTGACTTGTAATTGTTATTTATGCCTCAATTCTTAGGGCTTCTGTTGTTGTTGTTGTTGTTGTTGTTATCGTTGTTGAAATCTACTTTAATTGTTGGTTTTACTTGGGGGCTTCATGATCATCATCATCATCATCATTCGTTCTCTCATCGCATTACGATGGTCGTTTTCTCTCCTCCTCCCTTGAAATGTCTTCAAGTGTTGCCAGCAGTTGATGAAGTGACACAGTCACATGCACTTAAATGGAATCGATTAGGTTGAGTGAACCTGCTGACCATTCGAATGGATGAAATGTACTCCAGTTGAAAAGAATTGATATGGGTTCGGTTCTTCGATGGGTATCTGGTTTGTGTCTGCACTAAATTAAGCTCGATTGCTTTTGTTTTCAAAATGCCAAAACTTATCTAGAATTATTGATGAATTTGAAATCAAAGACGTTTGTACTTTTTCTAGGCCACGAATGAGCTCATCAGATGATTGTTCAGAGTCATTGTTGTCCATTAAAAACAAAGGTGGAGAACTTCACTCAACACCTCATCTCCACATCATGACCGACAACAAAATCCATGAGATGTTTGATTGATGACGAAGCTTAAGTTAAGTGAGTCAGCAGCAGCTTGTTTCGGTTTTTGGACTTTGCACTTTGGACTCTTGACCCACATAACAGTAATAAAAGAAACCATAAAAAACCCAGACAACATGATTTCCGTTATATGAGTAGATATAAAAACCACATCAAAATTAAGTTAAATCAACATTAAATTAAGTATTAAAATGAAATGAACTCAAACTTCAAATACAGCAAATACTCATTCTACTTTGTTCCCTTCATCTCAGTACTGATCCTATCTCCATCCCTCCTTCTGACCCTTCTTCCAACCGAGTTGCATAGGAGGAGTCCTTTTCCATGTTTTCCGCTGTGGCACATCTTCTTTCTTTCCATTTCGCCATGCAGTCTTGTCTCTTTCTGTTTTCGCACATTCTATAGTATCCTATCCTATTTTTTTCTCTATACTCCAGGTTCTACAGGTCCAGAGCAGTGGCCGATACGCAAGGTATATTTTTATATCGACGATAAAAAGCGGAGGTGTTCAAAATATTTTGTATCATCTGAGATACGTTTGCACAGGAAGCTGTTTAGTACAATTTTTGTTTAAACATGCTTTAGTTTCCAATTACTAAAGCGATTCTACTAACCTAATTATTTTCTTTAGTAGTTGAGCTGTCAGTCGAAATAAAAAAAAAAGCGAAATTGCGATAAAAATCCACGTTTTAAACGAGATCAAAAGGAGGAAAGCCACTCAATCAGCTGTCATTCAACAATTTCACCAACATCCAGGATGTCATCATCACCACCACCATCACAATCAACATACCCACCATCATCACCCCCACCACCATCATCACCAACTGTTATCAACCAGGGACTCACTTACATCAACCACATCAGCTGACATAAAGGATGAAATGAAAAAAGATGGCGGGGCACATCAATCACTCAGTAATTGCTAGAGCAAAAACAACAGCAACAACAACAACAATAGGGACGTACATGTGTAGCTCAACTTAGCAGCCGAGTAGCTTGTCAGAGTATCAGCAGCAACAGCGGTGGTGACGTTAACCTAACCTAACCTCAATTCAGCTGAGTCATGTCACATGCTCCGGTAACCAAACAAGAGAATATTTGAATCCTACCTGCTGAGTTCTTTCAGCATGTGGTTGATTAGGGCAGAAGGAGGGACCAGGTGGAATGGGGCGGTGTGAGTGCTGGTAGTAGTGACATAGAAGTGACATAGATACAGATATCAGTAACGAATACCTTCGTCATTTGTGGGTAGATGGGTTGAAAGAAGGGAAGGAGATGAATAAAAGAATTACCATCCCTCCTACTGCTCAGAGTGTCCCCCCTTTTTACTCAGAAGGCCCCCCTTTTTACTCAGAGGGAGTTTCTTTCTACTCATAGAATCCCTTCTTTTACTCTGATTCCGTGTTCTTCTTTTTTACTCTTCATCGCAGTTCTTCTTCATGACATCGTTGTTGGTACACGTGGCTGTATCACTCTATTCTTCCTTCGCCTCCTCCCTCCATCCCTCCTTCTCCATTCTGTCGCTCACCGAATAAGCTGAAGATTGATTAGTTTTTAACAACTTAACAAATTTATACTACAACAGCAATAAATCCAACAAAAACAACAACACACATGGGGTTACACAGAGTCACAGAAGACCGTATTCAGTACAAAAGACAAGAATTCAAAAAAGGAGTCAACACAAAACCTCAGGAAGCTACAAAAAACCACACACACAACAAAAGGAGTGAATAAACAAGTCAAAAAAAGAACTTAAATCCTTAACATGGCCACTACGACGAAATGACATGCTGAACAAATGCGAGCACGTGCTTTCGGTTGCCGCTCTATTTTTTTTGCTCATCCTCTCTCTCCCTCTCGCTCCCTTCTCGCAGTACCACGAGTTTGAAATCATGATAGGTTAAAACCGTGGGACAAGCTTGACATAGAAAGCAACCACAGCAACAACAAATAAGCACGCACACACATGAAGACGACAACAACAACAACATACATACATACATACACACGGAATATACACGGAAGTAATCTAATATTGGCATCAAGCCATTCTGTGGCTCTTCCTCTCTCGCTCTCTCTCTCTCTTTTTCTTTCTTCTTCTCTCTCTTCTTCTTGACTTTTCCTAAGGAATTGCCTATTTTTATCCTGAGAGTACAAAACACAGACAACAAGAAGGACCATTTTAAAATACAACAAACACAATAAAAAATTAAATAACAGAGTGAACAATTTGGCCAAAAATAATCTCTAGATTTTCCCTCAGTTTTGGTGCTTTTTTCTTAACAGAGGTAGGTTTTTATTCCGATTTTTTATTCTGGATTTAAAAACAGAAAAAATTACTTGTCATTTCTTCGCTTTGTTTTTGTTTCTTTTTGCCTTCTGTTTTAAGGTCCTTTGAGGTTTTTTTGGAGGGGTATTTCTTTGGTTTTCGAGTTGAGCCTGACAAATTTTTTCGATTTAAATCGTAAAAGAAACAAAAATTTTAAATAAAAACCCAAGCAACATTGTTGCCATTATTGTTGTTGTTTTTATTTTTATTTTTGTGGTCTTTGTACTTCAAATACATACTTCTCGAGATAACAAATGCTAAAGCTTCCCTAAAAAAGTGTTATTAATGCGTTTATTTGAGGTATCTTAAGTTGTTTAGAGAAACAGGCCGAGACTCCAGATTCCATACTCGTACATACCGAAAATGTATCTCATGTGAACTTAAGAAGAAGAGCACTGGTGCCAAAGTGGAG
Source organism: Myopa testacea (assembly GCA_949629155.1). Lineage (NCBI taxonomy): Eukaryota > Metazoa > Arthropoda > Insecta > Diptera > Conopidae > Myopa > Myopa testacea. Next base: position 42,967,505 of record OX451347.1, on the reverse strand, counting down.
GACTGTAGAAATAGGCTTCGTCTAGGAATCCATAGAATCCTCTGTCCAAAATTCCAGATACACCATAAAATAAGACATTTTAATCTCTGTCTTATAAATCTTTAAGCTTATCAACTCATCCACTCATCATAGCCAGCATCAGCAGCAACATCATCAGGAACATCAACATAAACTTCATCCACAACATCAACAGCACCAGATATTTTCTCCTTATGCTTTAATTTAGGAAATTTCAATAAAACAACAACAACCAGCATAACAAAAACACCAAACCCAAAACTATTTCAGTCGATCCAACTCGACAAACTTTTGGTTGCACTTCATGAACGACGGTCGGACGCGTCGGATGGCTGCAATCGTTAGATGAACGCTGATGAATCATGATGAACATCATCACGTGACATCCACTCAACGTGATGCACGCCCGCTCATTCGGCTGCTGCTTCGGTGGCTCCTTCTCGTAAATAAACTCATTTAATTTTGTAACTTTATCAACAGCTGGGAGATTCGTAAATCGCGCAACGGGACCCAGAAGCAGTCCATGTCGAAATCACTATCTGCCATCCGCCAGCCATCGAGATCATCATCGTCATCGTCATCATAATCATCTGCATTCAACGAGGAAATGAGTTTCAACTACGCAAAGTTTTCGGCTGCTCTTAATTGTACCAATTAAAATTCCCGATTGTCCACCAGAACTAACAACAACAACAACAACAACAAAAAGGATGACAACAAATAAATTTACTGGTACGCGGGTCCATTGAGTGGGTGAAGCGATGAGTAGGACGGTGAAGATGATTGTTGAAATTTGAGTTGGTATTTGAATTAGTTTTTAAGTTGATGTATGAGTTGGATGTTTAACTCGAGTTTCATAAATAGCATCACTCTTCCAGAACAGGCTTCTATATCATTCCCACAGTTCTGTATCATTCTTAGTCCTGCAGTTGATTCTACTTAATTTCTAGGTAAATCATATAAACTTCATCCTTCAATCCAATTTAGAAAAATTTCAATTAATCTAAAGTAGAATAGATCGAACCAGTGATCAGATCCAATCCAATCCTGTGCAATAGTGACCACTCCATCCCACTCGGTACAACATGAATCCAAGTCCACGTATTCCATTCGTCATTCCCTTCAACGCAACTAAACGTAATCCAACACAGTTTATAAATCCACAGTTCAGTGGTGTTGCATCCCATTTCACCTCATTTTGTTCCATTTTCAGAGATGTAAAACACAGTAATAACTTTTCCTTAGAGTCGTAATCATCACCATCATCAGTAAAAAATAGCCGACATTTTCAATTACAACGAAAGAATGTTGAGCAAAAATTTATTGTTCCGGCCACCAGCGGCTACAAACATCAGCCAGTTGCTACTAAACTACGATTTCTACTGTTTTTGCCACGATTTCTACTACTTTTACTACGATTTCTTCTATTTTTACTACGATTTCTACCACTTTTACTACTAATTTTACTACGAACTCGTTTCTACTGAAACCATTTCCAAAGCAGAGACAACAAAGTGCATCGGTCCATTTTTCGTCGTCTTTTTTAACGCAGTGAGTAGTTTCATTTAATATTCATGAGGAAACTGATATTTCCTGGGAACATTTTTAAAGTCGTTTATCATGCTTTGTTTTTAACTTCGTGCAGATGGCTACACTGCCAAAGTACATCCTTCCCCCCCCCCCTCCCCCGCACAATTTTCCCTTCTCTTCGAAGCTGTATCAGTTCGTTTTTCCATCTGACGCGCATCAGCTTAGAAGAGTTTTCATGTTTATGAAGCTTCATCCGAGCATTTTTAGTGCTATCGTCGTATTTTTGGCTCTTTCATAATTTTTAAAACACCACCACTTTTCGTTTGTCTCTCTCCCTCTCGCTCTCTTTCTATTCTCTTTCTATTTCACTCTGCTTTATTTTAAAATGAAACTTGTTAGTTTTCTGATGTTGTAAATATTTGCTGCTTGTTATGAATGTCATGAATCAAATATGACGTTTGGCATTAGTTAAGCCGAGCTGAAGAAAGCGAGCGAGAGAGAGAGCGAGAGACAGAGAGCGAGTGAGAAAGTTTTGAGTGAGCGACTCTAAAATATTTGGCGGCAAAATATTTGAAAATTCTTTTTTCTACTAAAACCCGGGACAAATGAAGGTAATTTTTTAAGAAATATTAAAATTACTAAAATAAGTTAGAAGTGACATCACAAGTGATTATCTAGAAAAAATTCTAAAAGAAAGGATGTCATCATGATGGCTCGGCACAAGGATCAACGAATTACTAAATCGTCCTTGTAAAGCGTCGACTTCAATGCAAATGAGTGGATGTTGTTGTTATCGTTGTTTATTGTTGTTGCTACGTGTGAAGTTACCCAAAAATATTGGATCCGCACAAATTATCCAGTGAAAACAGTCTGCAGCGAACAGATTATTAAAAACTACTTTCTTTGTGTTTCATTTTCACAAAAAAAAGGAAAAAGAAGGGGGTTGGGGGGGGGGGGGGGGGCGGAGAGAGAAGTTTTTCTTGTTGTTTGTGTACAAATTGTACACAGAATGTTGCCAGCAGCTAAGCAATAATTAACAATAATGAAAAAAGGGGCGGAAATGAAAAACCGTAACATAAACTATACAAAAGAAGAAGAAAAATAGAAAAAAACGGTTTAAAAGAAAACAGGGTTAAACATCCGCTGCTCTTCGCTTTGTTGGCGTGATTTTATTTCCTAAGAAGAAAAGGCAACAATAAAAAATATAAGAAGTGCAGCCGTTGTTGCTGTACAGCAGCATGTGAGCATTACACCCCTCCTGCAACCTGAAGAAGTCGTAGAGTGGGAACAGTGAAACCCCCACCCTTCCTCCTTTGAAAAGCTGGTTTATAAACTACAACGCTATATTTTCATACAGTTTCCGAAGAAAGCATAAAATATGCATAAAATTACTTTGTAGATCGTGATTTTCACTTCACGAGATGGTGCACGTGGACCAGCCAACTCGCTGAATAAACCAACTCGACGACTAGACGGTGGTGTGTGTGTGTGTGTATGTGTGTGTGAGGGAGTGAAATGAAGTGTATTTTTATTAAATGACTTCTCGCTGCAATAAAAGTTTCACAGATTTTAGCATTTTAACTGGAAAGCTTTTCGTTTCGCGCAGAATGTAGAATCCTCAGATTCCGCCGTCGTGGGTTACGTATTCAGGGATAAACCACTCCGGGATACCATCTGGTAACCCCTTCAAATCGTATATTAACAAAAAGAAGACAACAAAAACAGGAGAAGAATAGTTTAATACACACTTTTTTATATTTTCTTGTAGATAAAAGGATCCTTTTATACCAAAATCAACGAATCTAGCGAAATTCGCCAGAACCGAAACCAAATCTAACCGGATCTACATAAACAACTTTAAACTGCTTAACTCCAATCTGATACTAAGTCCAAATCAGTACTACTTCATCTGTTCCGGTTCAAACAAATTCAATGCAGTTCAATCCAAATTTAGCTTGTTTCCAAACCATTTTTTACAGTCCAAATTATATTTTAAGGAACGCAACAAAGTGCGTCCAGACCAGATACTAGAACGGACTCCAGACGAGATAAAAAACTAGACCATATACTAAACCAGATACTAGACCAGACACTATACCAGATACTATTCAACATAGAAAGAATTTTCAACAATTTAATGAATTTTCCTAAACCTAATAAATTTAAATATTTAAGAATTTCTGAAATTTTTATTTTCGAAGCTTTCTAAAAAATACGGTAGATGTTTTTGAATTTATTGCGTGCCAAAAGTTCGGTTGTGAAATTTTAAATTCTATAAATATATTAAAATTAAAACCACACCAAAATGAAGCGGAACGACAGCCGCATGAGGAAAGTGGGCCGACTCAGATGTGGGCCGGTCAGTTGTGTTGAATAGTTTATTTTAATGACTGAAACTGAGTTACAGGGAAGAGCCTCATGTTTTCTGAAAACAAATCAAGGATGTCATCATTAACCTCATTGGTAGAAGCATCATCATCAACATCGTCCCTATCGTCGCCATCTTCATCAGCATCTTCTTAGTTTTTTCCCTCATGATTGCGATGATTATCGTGCAAACGGACAACACAAGAAATAACCATGTCATTCTTACCCCCGTCCCCTTCCCTTCTTTTCACCCTTCCCTTCGTTCCTTCCTCCGCTCCTTCAATTAATATTTGATGACTTCCTAAATGGACTAGAAACATCCTAAATAGAATTTTAGGTTATTCAGTGAATGAATGCTTGGAAGCGGTGAAGCAGGAGGAGGAGCAGGACGAAGAAAGCTGAGCAGATGATGATGAAAGGATTGGTTCATGTTAATTTTAGTTGAGTGGTTGGTTGGTTGGTTCGGTGGTTGGTTGTTTAGTTTATGGTCGCCGTTGTTGTTGCCATCGTTCGGACCGAAATGTGTCAGCATGTCATCAAATAATATTTTAACATATTTTTCATTACTATCATCGTGTACAATTATGATAATGATGGCAATGATGATGATATTGTTATTGTTTTCATTATTACTATAATTGTTGATGTTATTTCTTTGTTGTTGCTGTTGTTTGTTGTTCCTGTTTTTCGTTGTGATCTAAAAACACAGAAAACTAAGAAATTCAAATTAAGTCCAAGGATGATGAAGAGAAAATAAAGAAGAAGACGAAGAAGAAGAGAACAAAAGCTTTCGTTTTTCAAAGCCTTCACTGTCAATCTTCATCCTCCTCTCCCTCCCCCTCCCCGACCCTCCCCTTGAGATTGTGGGTCAGACTAGACTATTTCTAGAATGCTTTCACTTTGGCACTGTTTTTTGCATTGTTTGTTGTTGTTTCTTTCCTGTTTTCAGTTTCGTTTGTTTTCGGTTTTCATTTGTTTCATTTTAATCCAGAAATCTAAAAACATGAACCAAAGATTTATTAAATAGAACATAAAATAGAATTAAATTATATTATAATTGAAATTTTGTCCGTTTTGAGAGCGATTGAAAAAAATTGAAACATTCGGTTCATTTCTGGGAATTTTCACGAAATGTTGAAAAGTTGAAACGCAGCCATCAACACATGCAAATCCTCACAAATACACACAAAAATACACAATACACCGTTATACACAATAGAGTGCTCTACTGAAAGCCGCCATTTATTCAAATGTCGGTCGTTTGTTCGAATGGTTGAGTGGCTTTTTAGGTTTCGTCGTCAGCGAGATCAAAAATGGTGCGTTGAGGCTGTTGTTTTGTCCTTTGACCAGGGTGAGGAAGCGTGGAACAAGCACTTTGACAGCCTCCTTGTTGAGTGCTAAATCGGAAAATTCTTGGAAAAAACTGAGTGAAAATTATTGCAAATTGTAATCTGAAAATCGAAAGAAAATAATATAAAATTCACAGGAATCAAAGAGCAAAAATGCGTTCACATTCACATTTGATGGAATAATTTTTTCCGTAAAATTATTATTATTTCTATCTCTCAACATGAAACTCTTTCTGACCTCTCTGCCTTCTTCCTTCCCCTGTCCACCCCTTTTCTTTCCTCGCTTCCATCTTCACTCTGCTCATTCACGAAACCTTGTAAAAAGCTTCGAAGTCTCTGCGAAAGAATTTTTACGCATTTTCAATAAATTGCAATTGAATTAACTTGTCTCAGGACTCAAATTGAAAAACGTTTTTCTTATTCATCGCATTCAATACGAGAGCGATTCGAAGTGGCTCGAAGCTTGTTCGATGCCCAAATTTGCAACGATGTCGAAATCGGAGGCGACTCGAAGCTGCTGAAGATTGAATTAATACAGCGAATGATTCGGGACACGGATTGGAATCCGTTTCAATGAACTCATTCACTCGGTTATTCACCAACGCAGTTACTCAGTTATTCAGTCCTTCAGTTGTTCTGTTATTCAGTCAGTTACTCAGAAGGATGAAGAAAGAAGGGAATTCATAAAAAGGAATTCATGAAGGGACGGAAAGGATGTAAGAAGGGAATTCATAAAAAGTATCGGTTTTTTCATGGTTTCATGGTTCCTTCAGAATAGCAGAGTGAAGTCATGGATATGTGAAAATGAGTATCATTGTAGTATGATGATTTTTCTCACCTTCAGAAGGACCTCTCCTTAGAAAGCCCTTTGAAGCAAAACCTCTTAAAGAACCGCCAAAAAAAATAGAAGAAAAACGAATCAGAATCGGGATCAAAAGCGACCTGAGAATAAGCCTTAGAAATGGCATTAAAAGTGCCATTAGGAGTGTCGTCGAGAGTGATAAGGATACGATTTGGCATCAGAAGCGACCTGAGTTTCTGCGATGGCGAATTTGATTCAATTTTCTGGTGAAAGCCTCGAGAAATGTAACGAATTTTTTGAAAGATTTTCTTTACGACGAAAGAAGAATCCTTGAAATCGATTGGAAAAACGAACAAACAAATCGTAGTGACATCCATACCAAAACACATACACACACACATACACAGACACAGACATTTATAGAGGTACAACCACGAGCAATTTTGCATCCTTCCGTCCTCCTCCTCTTTCTCTCGCCCTCACTCCCCCCGATTATTCTCCCTCTCGCTCTCTCTCCATCTCTCTCGTTCTTTCTTGCTCTCTCCTTCTCACTCCTTTCGACTTCACTAATCGAATATTTTGCACTTTCGTAATCAATTTAAATATTTATTTCCATTTGCAATTCCATTTTTTGAAAGATTTTCTTTGATTTCGTTTGTTTTATCGATCGATTGATTTCGTTGTTGTAATTTTAATTGTTGTAGTTTTTTCCTTTTATGTTGATATCGTGCTATTGTTATCCGAAAGTTCAATTAACAAGATTTTCAAGTTGACTTTCAAGTTGTATTAAATTTATGCACTCAAATTTTATATCATTTATTTTTCTTAATTGTTTTATTTATTTGCATTTTTGTATGATTTTTAGCATTTTTTTATATTTTCAGCTTCAATCCGTTCCGCTGGCTGGGTTCTTAAGTTTTCCTGCCTGACCGCAGAGCCGCCTCGTGGCCACGTTTGCTACTAAACGAGATGTCAATCGTTTGGCATTGTTTGAGATGTCAATTAATACCGTTACGGGCCACAAAACTTGTCTGCAGCAACGCATCGGAAACCGAAAGAGAAATCAGTACCAACAACAACAACAACAACAACAGCAGCACATGAGTTGAGAAGAAGAGCAGCGATGTTGCAATCAAGACGTTTCTCTCTGTCTCTCACTTTCTGACTCTTTATATATGAGTGTGTGTTTGTGTGCGTTCAGGAGACACTCGTTAAGGAGCTGCAGATGACGTGTTAAGTAGAAGTCGGCGTCTCGGTGCTCGTCTGAGCCGTCATCAAGCTGCAGACGACAGCTTTTAATGGCGTGGACGTGTTGTGAAGTGTGGCCGGTCAACGACACGAGTCCAAAGAAAGAAAGAGAGAGAGAGAGAGAGAGAGAGAGAGAGAGAGAGAGAGAGAGAGAGAGAAGAAAACGTTTCGCTCGGGGCACAACGAACAGCAGAATGAGCAACAAATGCCACTGGCGATGGCAACGTCTTTATAATGACATCGCTACTGATTTGAAATTGCTATCGTTATCGATTATTATCGATAGCATGTCATAGCTTTCAGAGTCCCCCCGCAGTGAGTTCGACTCAGTGGGTGGCTCGGAGTATCGAACTCTTAGGATTAAGGATTCTTCTGACATGTTTGTTGCCTAAGTAGAATCCTAAGTAAACACGCACACACACACATATTGTGCGTACATACATACATACATACACACACACACATCAATACATTCATCGTTCGCCTTGCAAAGTTTCCCACAAACAACAACAACAACAATAATAAAAGTAGATTTATTTTACTCTTTGGCTTTTCACCTTGTTTGGGATGTTGTATTTGTTTATGTTCTCCGGGTTTCGGTTTCCCTTTTCGCTGTGTTGTTGTTGTTGTTGTATTTACCACTGCCTGCGTTAAGTTTCTTTGCCAAATTAACAACTGCATCGTTTTCCCTGCATCGCAAATAAAAAATGCTTCAGCTACAATTAAGACTCAACTCTTCTTCTGCTTCTTTTGTTCATCCCTTCTTTCTTCCTCCCGTCTTCGCACTTCTGCCCGTTCTTTCTTTTGTCATGTTTTCATATTTAGTTGTTTATTCGTTTATTTATTTATTCTTTGAACTTATAATTGAATTCTTTTCAATCTTCAAGTTTTTCTGTTTGGTTGTTGTTGAATGTTTTTCTATTGGTTCCTCTTCTGCTTCTTCTTCCTCCCCGAGTTGGTTGGAACCACGCCCATCGCTACTTAATTTGGTTTTATTTGATTACCGGATTTAAAGAATGTTTTGTTTGTGTCTCACGTTTCATGCTGCCTTTTTTCCCTGCTTCCCGAAGAGCAGCCGCTGAACTACCGACGAAATGCATCACCGTCATCATTACCGTCATCATCATCATCACCATTTAAAGGACATGTGTGGAAAAACTGGCAATAATTGGATTTAGAGAAGGGGCGGGTGTAGTGGGTGGCACGAAGGAGTACCAAATAAAATAATAGTAGTAAAAATTTAAAGCAGAAAACTTAAAGGAATCAAGTTCGAAATGGAGGGGAATCCAAGCACTGGTGGGGCTCAGGGAGGGTTTAATTTATTCCACAGAAGCTTGAAATAATACGTATGTGTGGCTGAAACTTCTGCTTCTTCTTCTTCGTCGGTTTCTTCTTCTTATTCAGATGCTGCTTCAGCTTCTGTTGCTTCTACTTCCCTCAATTTTCCAGAATATGATATGCAAGATAATCGTCTAACCTCGTCGTGGTACCAAGAAAGACACACACAACACACAGGAAACAACAGTAAGAACAACAACAACAAAATCATGTTACTGCAAATAATAACAAAGCGAATAACAAAGAATATCCTTATAAAAAAATCATGCTTAAGATTTCATTTAAAAATAAAACAACAACTCTTGTGGTTTTAAGTTGGTTCCTGGTTGTTGTTGCTGTTGTTGCTTTTGTGACAAATGACAGCGAGCAGAGAGTCAGACGTACAAACAGGCTGACAGGATCCTTTCGAAGGATGAACGAACATGTTGACTCTTGTTTGTGGCTCTTGTTTTTTGGTATTGTTATTGTTGTTGTTTTTTTTTCTTCTTGTTATTCTTGTTGTTGTAGTTGTTTCTTGCTACCACGTTGATTAAATTGAATTTTCGGTGCTTTCAAACACGCAAGGTTTCAAGTGCAACAACAACAACAACAACAGCAAAGATAAACGATATAAACGAATGTAAGCGAGAGTGAAAGAGAGAGAGAGAGAGAGGGAAAAGAGAAAAAGATAAATTTTGCATTTCTTTTAAAGTTTTTTTTTGTGTTTTTTATTTAGTTGCATCCAGCAGGGTTTCGCTCCAAGCAGTCGCGAGGGTGACACTAACTAAAAATGTCATCTAAACAAACGAACGACGAACGGAAAAAATAAATAAAAACAATAAACAGATGAAAAACACATGAAAGTTTAAAGATAAGATTTTAAAGATTGTGTAAGCATTAAAATGGAATTAAATTGGAGTGAATTTGTTTAAAAAGTGAGCGGAAATGAATGAATCCTTGAAATGAAACCTTCGATCAAATAAAACCATTAAAAACATCTTTCGAAACACATTTTAATGTGCATTTAATTTTGTTTGAAAGCATTTTTAAATCCTTTCAATGACATAAAAAAGGGTTCTTTTTTTTGTTGTAAAATTTTATTGATATTCTTTCATATCTGCAATCTTTTTTTTTTGTAATCACCAATATTACGTTTATTGGTATTTCTTCTTGTTGTTATTATAAGGGTTTTGTTACATTTTTTTTACCGTTTGATTTATGGGTTGGTCCATAAATCGTGTTCAACAAATTATCAAAGCCTTTTATATTTTTCTCTGTTCTTTTTTTTCCTTGAGCTCATAATTTTTTTGGAAAGGATCTTTTTTATAGTTATTCGGAAAAATGTTAAACCTCATTCAAATTCTTTACGTCCCTGCCCACCGCCCATCATAGAAACATATTCATTTTTCATGTAAATGAAAAAAATACTAATTTTTTCCCGTGGAACATGGAACAAAATGAAAAGAAAACGTAAAAATGACAAAAGAATTGAAAAACAATTACAATAAAAAAGAAAAACAAATGACAACAATAACAAAAACAACCACAACAACAACAAATAAAATGGTACAGCTTTTGATTAATTGTTTTTCGCTGTGAAAAAAAACTTCTGTTCAACTCAGCCAACTGAGTTCCCGGGTCGTCCTCTCATCGACCCTTTCATGGCTCATCCGCTCTCTCGTCACTCAGTCGGTCTCTCGTCTCCCATCCGCCCTCTGGTCACTCTGCCACCCTCTCGTCACTCACTCACTCAACAGCCGTCCAACAACAACAACCATCTTTCATCTTTCGTGCTCATTATTAACTATTTTCTGGAAATTTTCAACGCTTCTGAATCGTTAAGCGGCTTAGATTCGATTTTCTTCTTCTTATTCTTCGTCTTCTATTTACTTAATTTCCGTATTTTCTCTAATAATTATTAATATTATCCTTATTTTTTGTATCTTCTTTTTATGATATCATCTGCTGTTACTTTGTGAAGGTTCTGTATTACTTTTTTAGATTCTTGTCTTTGTTGGTGTTGTTGTTGTAACTGTAAACAGCATCTGCTAGCGTTAACGATTACTACTGCTTCTTCTTCTTTTACTGCTCCTGTTACTGCTTCTGTTACCCATCACGTGCCTTGAGATTGCTTGAGTAATGAAATAACAAAAATGTAAATTTTTCACTCCTTCATTTCTCTGTTTTCATTAATTACGTTCGAAGAAGGATGTACAGTAAGAGAGAGAGAGAGAGAGAGAGAGAGAGAGAGAAAGAGAGGGAAGTAGATGAGACCCAGAGTCCATGACAAGACAATTTGATGTATCGTTAAAATGGATGCAAAAGTGGTATCAGGGGAGCATCGACGACGTGCCTATTCTTCTTCTTCTTCTTCTTCTTCTTCTTCTTCTTCATTTACCGTACTTGCAGTATTTTTGTGTCTCAGCTCATAAATTATATCGTCGAAGCATCGGTGTCGAAGTCGTTCATTTGTAAATCACAGAGTAAAAAGAGCTGGGAAATGTTGTTGTTATTTTTGTTGTTGTCATTGTTATTATTTCCATTTTTGTTGCTGTTGTTGTTCTGTTGTGTTTTTTTACCGGCAACTTTACGAGAAACTGTGCTTTTTTCCGATTTAACGAAACTTTCATAGAAATTTAATCAAATATTTAATTAAATCTCAGAACTTTAACTAAATTTTAAAAATTTAACGAAACACGTAAATCCCATAAAATTTTTCAGACCTTTAAGACCCCTTCAGAAGCTCTACGATAAAAGAAAGAGGTTAAAAAATAATCAGAACCCGTCATCAAGGATTTCCTCCATCCTTATCAAAACTTTTAAGTTATCGTTTTATTTGTTGTGGTTTTTGTTTCTTAAGAAAAACATCGTATAAGACAAAAGATAAACAAGTTTTTAAGTGTATTTATGGGTATATGTGAGTACATGTGTGTGTGTATGTGTGTGTGTATGTGATGGAGAAAAGAATAATCTGCGTGTCAAAAATTGATACAATACTGAAGAAAGCGGCTTCAGAAGAAGAAGCATTCAAAGAAAAATCAACGAACATTTTTATATTTTATCGATATGATTGGATTCTCGCACAACAACAACAACAACAACAACAGCTTCGATACTATCAAGATCTCAACTCAACTCCAGACAACAACAACACCGAAAACACACATGAAATCCTTTTCTTTCAACAATAAAATAATCAAACAAACAACAACCAATAAAACACTAAAGAAATCTCGATGGATAGCTTATTTTTTCAGATTTTTTTTTAAGAGGGGGAAAAAAACTGCGAAAGGAAAAATCAGAAAAGGATATCGCTGCGCTTGGAATAAATCAAAGGATAAATCATGTTCAATCATTGGTATTTGTGCCAAGGATGTGAGCGACAGGATGCGGATGCGGTTAAAGGAT